>VZTI01003366.1:1045478-1142097 GCA_013397865.1 Struthidea cinerea | reverse complement strand
CACCCCCGGGCGCCCCGGCGTGTGGCTCCCTTCGCCCGCCGCGTCCTGCGCTGTGGGACCGCGCTGTGTGCGTGGGGAGGGGGGACACGCTGCATCGGTGAAACGCCGGCAGCTATTTCAGGAAGCCGCGAAGTCTCCTCCTTCTTATGTAAATAAAGATGACAGCTCGGAGCGCCGGTGCCGCGGCGGGAGGCGCGGGGGTGGGCGGAGGCTGCCGGCGCGGGGCAGCCGGGTCCCGCGTGGGCCGGGGACTGCGGAGCGGAGCCGGAGCCGGCCGGAGGCTGCGCCGACATGGGGGGGCAGGTGACGAGAAACCTGCTCTACGGTAAGGGCCGACCGCCCCGCCGCCGCGGGAGGCGGCTGGGAAAGGTGCGGCCGAGGATGCCGGGGATGCGGGTTCTGCCCGACTCGTCCTCCCGGAGCATCCCGCTCTAGGAGCGGGGCTGGCCGGGGAGGAAGCCCGGGCTGGGATGGTGCTCGTCTGGCTGCACCACGGGGATAAGGCATAGATACCTGCCCGGGCAGCGCTGACGGGCTTGCTGGGAGGTGTCGGGGTCGAAGGAAAAGTAACTGTCCGTGTGTATCCGAGTGCACTGTCTGAGAGCCCCCACCGGGAAACACCAGCCCCCAAGGGCAAGGTTACTGCCAGGCAGCTGAGCCGGCTCTCAGAGCAGTCACCTTATTTCTCCTTTCCACTAGCAGTTTCTTCTTAGCTGAATTGATAAGGTTTGGAATGTTGGTGCGAATTGACGAAGCTGAGGCTGTTGAGTGAAGCCTGCTCCCTGGGTTTGCTGGGTGATGTACAGCGGGGGTGAGGGACTGGAATACCTGCGCAGGCCAGCGTTAAACCAGAATGTGAATCTGTGGACAATGTGCGATATTAGCCATGCCCCTGCCTGCACAAATCTCATGCCATAAATACTTCTGTGAGAATACTGCACTCCTTAGTATTAAACTTGTGTTTTGCTCTGAAATGTTCTGTATGAGTTTGGATGTAGTAAGTGTGCTGCATGCTCAGTGAGGGATGAATGGGGTTTTCAGAGACCCTTCCTTGTCACAATAGTAAACATGGATATGGAAGACACAGGTAAGGCATTGCATGGGTTTGGAGTATCTCGTATCCTTTCTTTGAATAGAGATACACGAGGTATATACATTTACACTGTGAATATTCGTATTACAGCCCTGATGCTTCTCATATTTTCTACCAAGTCCAAACCCTGCAGTTTAAGGAACAAATGGACATAGTTAGGAAATAGATGGCTCTCTCTCTAAAGATATTTAGCAAGATGATAGAGATTTTTATTTGTTCATTGTTCATGTTCTGAAGTTTCTGTGGCCTGACCTTATTTTTTATTTAACCTCATGATAGGCATGCAGTGTGCAGAATAAAATTGTACTGCTGGGTCGAAAAAAAAAAAAAAAAAATCCGGCTGTTGTCTTGTGGCTATAAGTGCCTTTTCCCCTTTGAAGCATTATTTGAATGAATTAAAAAAAAAATGTCAGTGAAAGAATAAAAGATATATATGTTTCCTGTGTGTGCCAGGGGCTTGGCATTCCTGTTGGGGCCTTCTCCTGCCTGCAGCTGGCAGTGCACTGCACAGTAATCTTGAAACTTCTGCCTTTCAGCGATTCTACTCCAACAAGCATGCTTCTCTTTATTTTTTATTTGTTGGGAGATGGAGACTAATGAGGTGATGTGGGTAATTAACTCAAATTTTCCTCTTCAAACAGAGGGGCTACAGGCTGTGTTATATACAGAGGTGATGCACTGCTCTGTTCAGCACAGTGATACTTGACAAAAAATAGAGATCATGTTAAAAAAATATGCTACAAAGGCACGTTTAACAAAAATAGACTACATCTGCACTTGTGGTTTGTCTGTGGCTACTGTTCCCCCAGTTCCATCTTTCTGTTGAATATTTGTGTTTCAGATGTGTCTCAGAATAGCTGAGGAAAGAGAACAGAATCTGTATCCATTTCTCGTAAGTCTAAGTGAAAGTGAATGTAACGATACCGAAAGGAATTGTATTGATAGCATTATGATTGACAATCTTTGTTTTAGATAGCACAGGTAATTAGCCAATGTCCTCCAGACATTTCTGGTGACCTCTCCACGTTGCAAGGATGGGCTGGGATTTTTACAAGCACCTAACTGCTCACTGAAAATTAGCTCAGGTGGGGAGATGCCACACGTGCTCTGCTGAGCTGGTCCTGGGGAGACAGCAGGTTTCCCTGAGACACATGCCCAGAGTGGGTGCTGGGTCCCTGCCTCTGTCGGGACACACCCTGACCTTGGCAGGGTCATAAAAGTAAATTGAGATAAAAGCTCCTGAAGTGGCTCTTGAGGGAGGCACCCTGTCAAAAAAACCATAAAATCAGGTTGTTGATTTTTAAAACCTGTGGGTGCCCTAATGTAAGAACAGAGGTTGGGTGTTGGCCAACAGCCAGCTGAACATGAGCCAGCAGTGTGCCCAGAATAATGGCATCCGGGCCTGTATCTGCAATAATGTGGCCAGCAGGACCAGGGCAGGGATTGTCCCCCTGTGCTGGGCACTGGCGAGGCTGCACCTCGAGTGCTGTGCCCAGTTCTGGGCTCCTCAACTCAGGAAGGACATTGAGGTGCTGGAGCGAGTCCAGAGGAGGGCCACAGAGCTGTTGAAGGGTCTGGAGAGTAAATCATTTGAGGACCAGCTGAGGGAGCTGGGGTTGTTTAGCCTGGAGAAAAGGGGAGACCTTATCACTCGCTACAACTGCCTGAAAGGAGGTTGTAGCAAGGCGGGGATCAGCCTGTTCTCCCAAGTAGCAACAGATAGGACAAGAGGAAATGATCTCAAGTTGTGCCAGGAGAGGTTTAGATTGGATATTAGAAAAAATTTCTTCAGTGAAAGAGCAATGAGGCATTGTAACAGGCTGCCCAGGGAAGTGGTGGAATCACTGTCCCTGGAGTGTTCAAAAAGCATGGAGGTGTGGTACTTTAGGGACATGGTTTAGTGGTGGACTTGGCAGGGCTAGTTAAGGGTTGGACTTGATTATCTTAGAGGTCTTTTCCAGTCTTAACGATTCTGTGATTCTAGCCTTGTAGTAGTCAAGTGCAAATTCACAGACTGTCATGAGGAACACCTGGCATCATTTTACCCTCTTTCACTCACAAATCTGCTTTCAAACAGCGAAGTTATGCAGCAGTCCTGCTGGATAGAGGAGACTCAACATCCTCTGGCTCAGGAAAAGCCACGAGTGGGTGACGTGTCATGTGTGGGGTTGCATGGCCATGGTGGTGACACTGCGCTGGTGCTTGGGTCTGTTGAGTGAAGTCCTGCAAGCCAGTGCTGCTGATCCTGTTTGAGCCATAATGTGAGGTACACACATGCTCACGTGCACGGGCATCTCCTTGGGTGAAAATGCTGCTTTCCCATGGATACATGGCTGGAGAGCCATGCTCATCTCTCCTGCTGATGGGAGCTGGTGGGTGCTGAATGGGCCCTGAGTCAGCTGAAGGAAAGTTTCCCACCTGATGGGACTGGGAGGAAAAATAAGCTTTTAGCTAGTGTCACTAAAGCACCAGCTACCTGAGCTTCCTATGAGAGATCCACTTCTGACTTCATTCCTCACCACCAAACTAACCCCAGTGGCTTGCACCATGAAAAGCAGCACCTTTGTTTTTGAAAGGAGTAATCTGATGGCTTGACATGTTGGGTCATGGGACTGTTCTCTGTGCGGTGCTGAAACCCACTCAGGCAGTCTCCACCTGTGTCCCTGCTCCTGGCACTGTGACTGTCTTTGCTCCTCTTTCCCATTCCCTCTGGCTTTCCCACCACCCTCCATGGAAGTCCTTGGGGTGTTTTCCAGAGCAGTCTATGCAGGGAGGAAAAAAGTCGAAATGAAGTTCAAAGGTAACACAACCTTGATGGGCAGGTTGTTTGCTTGCTATTTAAAATGTAATATCTATATACGCGGTGCTTAACACTATTTTAAACAGGAAATGTTAGTATGATTCCTTGTGATTCATACACAGCTGGTTTCTACAAGAATGACTGTATGCTACAGTATTCCTATAACATAGTCAGGGTTTACAAAATAATTGTATTAAACTACTTGCTAGCTCATCATGCTTGAAAGAAATGTCTAATAGATGCATATGTCATAATACCTGTGTTCTTCTTATGTGTTTGGTGCAACTCTCATCTGCTGCAGTAGTTTTTCATTCCTCCTTATGGCCATGAGTGAGCTGCTATTTGTAGATCTTATTCTTGATTTTAGGGGCCAAATCTAGGAGATTCAGTCTAAGGAAAAAAATCCCCAAACACCTGGGTACTTCTTATGTCTCTTTCACTCAGAACCAAACTAACACAAAGTGATGGTTTAGCCAAGGCAGCTGCTGCACTTTGTGGGAGAGGGATTCAGTGTACGTAGACGTGCAGAGGTTAGTGATGACACGTACACATCTCTTCAGAGGGCTTTTGACTAGCTAGAGTGTCCACATGCAGGGGATATGTGAGTCTGCATATCTGCACATTTGCTCAATAACCATCCCTACTACCAGTCATAATTATTAATAAATCATTAATTGCAGGGCTTTGTTTCACTTTCGCTTTAATTAGTCACATCACAAGCATTCATCAGAGTTTTGTTGTGGAATCATTTTTACAAGGAGCAGGGGAAAAGGTGTGTCGTGTCACGTTTTTCAAACTGTAGTTATATGGCATCAATCTAATTGCAAAGAAGTCCCAAGTGTGTCGGGTTTTTAGCCCGGGAGGTGGTGCTGATTGACAGGTGTGCTTTTCAGCTGGAACGGCTGAGTTTTTAAGCTTGCAGAAGGTGCTCTGTAAGTTGTGAATACAATATAAATAATAGCTCCTGTGTCTTTGTGTGATGTATACAGAGGATCATGTGAGTTTTGTGCATGACCAGATTTACACCACCCATATCTAGGTCTGGTGAGCAGTGCAGCCACACTTGTGTGCTGCAAAATGGAAGAAGGAAGCAGGAATTAGGATATAGCAGGACTTCGTCCACACTGCATGGCAATAGGCTTTTGGGTGGCTGGCTGGATTAATTTCCCATTTCATCAGGATCTCGTTTTCCATGGACTTTCCTTTCCTTCCTGGCTGGTCATTTATTCCTGTACAAAAGAGTCTGAAGCCCTGACATGATCCTTCCTCCACATTTTGTTCTCCTGGAAAACAATTTCCGGGCCTTGTTGGCGGGAGATCCGGGACATTTGGGTGCTGTGTGGAAGCCTCAGACCCCATGGCAGCTGCTGAGCAGCGGCTGAAGGGCTTTGGGGAAGAGCAGAGGGTGGAGGCCATTTCCCTAGTGAAGAATGGCTACAGCGTGCAACTTCTTTCAGTCTTACTTTGCACTATAGAGCTCTATGTTTTTCTTTCTCTGAATTCCTTGTAGAGTGGTGAATGGTGTATCTATATGCAAGTGCTGAAATCAGCCCCACGCTTTGTTTCTCGCTGTCTCTTCATTGCCTATACTGCAATAACCATTCTAATTACCACAATTTACCCTTGCGGTTAATATCAGTAGACAGCATTGTTCTCTAACGCACACATATATTCTAATTTAGTAATTTCCATCTTCTTATACCTGATTAAAACTGCGAATGTCCCAGAAGAAGTAAGAAACAGCAACACCAAAAAATATGAAGGCCTACAACACCAACTGCTAATGAGATTTCTGTGCAAATTAGTGTTGATTTATAGTCTAATAATCTCTGAGTTATTGCCTAGATTTTGGGATAACTTGTCATTTGATGGAGTTACTGCTGATGGGACCAGACTCACTAAGGAACGAACATCTTCTTTATCCTTCAGACAGTTGCTTGTTGAGAGCTAATACAGGACTGAGGAGAAAAGGCTGTTTCTAAACTCCTTCTGCTTTCAGCACAATTGCTATATAGTCCTGAAATCAAAAGAGTCTGTGCGTATGAGGAATTAATCCTGTTCAGGGCTGGATTAACTGGTGCAGAAGACCTTGGGCAGGGTGCCAAAGCAGCGTTGGCATTTGCTGAAAGTGGAACTTCCAGAGATCATTTCGGTGTGTGCCTCTGACCCGTGTGTCATCTGCCAGTGTCCCAAGGTGACCAATAATAGAGCGTTATCAGCTGCTGACAACACTTCTGACATGGAGGTGTGTAGGATCTCTGTATTGAGAGATTTTTTGAATAACCATGATTATACTTGAAAACCGTTTTATTTATTATGAAAGGCAAATGAGTTTTTCATTAGTCGTGGCAGTTTTTGAGTGTTGTGATCTTGCTACAATGGTGAAAGCAAAGAGTGCTCCTGTTCTCATTTTGTCCTTTGCTTTCATGGCATTTTCTCATTAACTTTTCTGTCAGCTTGATGCTCTGTTCTGGTGGGACCATGGGACTGAATGTTGTTTGTCAGATTTTGTTGTCTTATTTGTCTCCTCTTTGAGTGCTCCTTTCCCTCCTCTTTGTGAATGCATTCTTAGCTCTGATCCTTCTTCACCTCTTCCTTACTTCTCCTGTTTTCTTAAGAATTATGGGTGATATATTCATCTATCATTCAATTAGTTTAGAGGCAGCAGGTGTCTCTTCAGGAAGATTTGTAGGATCCCCTGACATGTTCTAGGGAGTCATTTGCATACTTAATCAAAGCAAGTACTCCCACAGCCTGAAGATTCATATTGTTAATAGTATAAAATAAATTTACTAAACAGATACGGTTACCATTGCAGACATTAGCAGGACTTAAGGAGAGGTTATCTCTACACATGTAATCTCAAAACTGATGGGGCTTGCTTTCGTTTTGATAAAGAAATTTACATTAATGATATCTATATGTGCAGAGAGTGGCATCAAGAACAGTCCAAAAAATTATTAACCCTAAAGGAAAGGGAGCTTCCTGGAAAGTGAAAGCAAACCAAAGGGTGGAATTAATGTTTGCTCTCACGAGCTGTCAAGGATCAGCGATGACACAGCAGGGTACTGAGCTCTATGAGTATGGCTGTGAGCCACAAGCCTTGCAGTGCGTGGGCCCGTGGTCGGTGCACATGCTTCAGCCCTGTGAGTCCCTGGGCTTTGCTCTGGGGTGGATCCCTATGACCTTTGTTGTCCTTTCGTTTTTCTTCTTGTCTATTCCCTTCTAAATCAATGTTTTAGTTTGAAAATGTATTTCTCTGAGTCCAAAGTGAGTGAGAGCCACCTTCTCTGTAGCTCTTGTCAAGTTAGTCTCACCAATAGTTCTGTTCCTTGACTCTGTCCTTGATTGCCTCTTGAAGGGACACTGTAATTTGTTGGCATTAAAAATAACATTCAAGACGACTGCAGTTGATTGCAGGTGCTGGGGAGAGGAGTCCTTTGGTTTACCTGAGATTTACCATGGGCCTGATAACTGAAAGGGGATGGGCTCAGGGTGAGACACAATAATTGATTGGATGCATGAACGTACTTTCCTCATTAGAAACGTTGATAGCACTTTTGTTTTAAAGAAGAAGGGAAATAGTAAAATGCTCATATAATAAAAGCTGTATACGTTCATGAACATGATACAGTGTGCTCCTGATTGCCTCCCCCCTGACAGCCAGCATCAGCAGAAATCTGAAGTTCTTGCCCTCTCCATCAAGTTAAAGTAATTTTTCATGAGAAACCTTTGTGTTAAACCAAGGCCCCTTGCTATGAAAACCAGCCCTTTTTTGTGGTTCAGTTTACATCCTTTTCTGCCTATACCAATAAACACATCCTAATACAGCGAGGGAACGTGGAGGGGTCAAGTAACACTTGTACCCATGGTCTGACTTTGCCCCATCACGTTGTGCCTCACAGGGTGGTTCTGCACAGAGGCTATGTGACGCAGGTCCATGCCAGGTGACCTTCCCAGACATGCTGGGTCAACTCCCCGGGCACAGCAACTTGCTCACAGCAGGCTTTGATAAAGTCTGCAAAACAGAAAAAGACCCAACACTTGTCTCGAGGAGGATGGATGTGACTTCTCTATAAAGTTTGCCTGAATAGCAGAGGCTGATCCCATCTTTGGCTACCCTAACAAGAAGGTTCCCACAAGTGACTTGCCGATGGCTCAGTGTGACTGTGAAAATGCTGGTTTAGTCTCGCTTCTGGTAAAGTCTTTGGGTTACTTGCTGCAATTTCATGAAACTTTCTGGCTGACACTGCCAGATTTTCTCTGTGATAGGCCCTGCTGTGCAGCCACGTGGCGCCATGTGGATACAACACTGGAAGTTTTTGGCCAATAGACTTGTCAGTAAAAGCAGGACCTGCTGTGAGATACCGGGGAGGGACTGAAATTGTGTTTTTCAAGAAACTCTGAGGCTTGTGGCCTGGCTTAAGCAGAGCCCAGGCAGTGCCTGTTGAACCAGGAGGGAGTTTGAAGGAAACATGTGCCTGTGTTTGAGTTGCGCCTTGGCAGGTCTGGGGATTGGTTGTGGGTTTTTTGACGCGGACTCCTGCAGGAGCCTGTTTGTCAGTTCCCTGCAGTGCTCCCTAGCAATTGAGCCCTTTATGAAGTTCAAGTGATCCTCAGGCTGCTGCAAGTCCCAGGCCTGTGTTATCAGCCAGAGGGAAGCTGCACAGCCTTGAGAAAAGTGGATGGGTTTGATCCTGGGAGAGCTCTCCACCTGTGGAGAGGAGGTCTCTGCCTACAAAGCAGGGATGGGAAGGTGCTGTGCAGAGCCCCAGGGCAATGCTATCCCCTGTTTGCAAGAGTAGAGGGGGATTTGAGCCATAAAGCACATTGTGGCACACAAAGAAGCCATTTTAATTTCAGTCTCTGCTGGAAGCGCCACATGGAAAAGAAAATGTGATTGGTATGAAAAGAAATGTTTACGTTTCTAGGAGCAGAGACCTCCCAAATAATTAGTATCACTTGACAAACTGCTGTTTAAAATGCAAGTGGTTTAAGTGCTGCAGCTCAACAGACATTTGTCAGAGCTCTGGCGTAAATGTGATCCCTGCTCTGGGTTGGTTCCTGCTGTAAAGTAAAGAAGATTTCCGATAAACATCTTTTGCTTAAGGAAAATTTCTCCATGATTTTATCCTTTTCTTGGTTGGAAACCCTAAACTGGACAAATGGCAACTTGGTGGCAAGAGTGTTTGGGATACTGTTTTGGAATGAAATAAATCCTGGATTTTATTTTCTGTTCATCAGACCAGGCTTTTTGGTCAGAAGAAAGACAGAGAGAAATGTTTCATTTTCTTTAGCTTTTGGGAGGAGGAGAATGAAGGAAAGGCTTTTGGGTGAGAGTTTTGAAAGCCACAGCTTCATCTCTGATCTGCCTATCTCTAATATTCACTGACTCAACTAAAAGTACTTTAAATAAAACTTCACTTTTCTCTAGGGCTGTTTGAAGACTGACTGAAGACATAAGGGTTGTTAAGAATTTTTCAAAGGTTTAAAAAATGGCAGCTTACAAAGAAACTGAGATAAAAAAGGAAAAGTTAAAAAAAGTCTCTCTGGAAGATGGAAATATATGGGTGCTTATAATGTACTGAAGTATCCCAGACCAAAATGACTTCTGTCTTTGCACACCAAATAGAATCAGATTATCTTATATAAAATAGAGCTTTAAGGATCTAAATCCTTTTACAAAGGCACCACTGATCATATGAATTTCTTGCAACTTGCAAAAGGAGAATTGCTCAATTTATTTTCTCATTATCTTAAACCAGTTCAATGCCACCCTCTGTTTTTTCATCTCTGAAGGGTGACTGTCATTTGTGTTGCTTTCTTGTTTTATGATTCTGAGTGAAGCTATGTGCTTAGAAGGAATGCAAGACTGGGAGTCCTGATGAGTGCTGGTCCCACATGGATCTCACATGGAACTAGACCTGCAGCATGGTAGGAATTGCTGTTCTTCTTCCCTTAATCTCTCTGCACATCAGTGGCTCTGCAAAACTGGCCAAAGAGACCTCGATCAAGCAGCATGGCCTGTGACAAGGTTCCTGGGCAAGCCTGTCTGCTTTCTGACGTGCCCAAGGCACTATTGCTTGAGCAAGGGTGGGTGATTCAGTATCTTGATACTGTGTGTCTCAGCACTTGGAGTTTGGATGGTTACTGGCCTGTGCTATTCTGTGCATGGCCTCTAGCAGTCAGGCTTAGGTTGGAGAGTGGGCAGTGCTGTCTTTGGGATGCTACAGAGGTTATTCCAGCATGTTAGAAATTAATTCCTGAAAATGGAGATGCAGTGATTGCAGTTCCCCGCATCCTTCCTACACAGGTGTGCAATGGCATTTATCAAACAAAGGATAAAACATTCAGGCTATCTGTACCCATGGTAGAAAGGATAAAATTCAGAGAAATACCCTGCAAATGTACTACAGATAGATTTGAAAAAGGGCTAAGGTTGTTCACTGTGTTTGCGAGAGCTGACTGCAGCTCTCACCATGCTCTTCACCAGAGATCCTGTAACCTTAGCCCTTTTGCTGGGAGATGTTTCTATCCTGCTATCTCTGAAATGGCTGCCTGACCTCTCTTTACCCATTCATGAGTTATCCCACAGAGACCTTTCTGCTCTGAACCCTCATACAGCAAAGCTGTTCCCTGGGGACTCCAGGTCATGCCTCATCCCAAGCTGATTGCAGCTTCAGAGTGACCCGTGTACAAGCAGTTGCTTGGAGATTCCAAAGCTCTTTAGCATTTGGAATATTTTGAGGTTTATTGGCTATATATATACATGACAATACACATCTTCCATCTTCTCTTAATCCTGTGCTTTGGAAAATCCATGCTTTAACCTTCATGGACAGACTTCATCAGTTTTGTCTTTAGTGGTGTGGCAGAAGCAGTAATTTTGTGATACACACATGGCTGGTATTGCTGGCTCAGTTAGTGCAGAGTGGGGTGTGTAATACTATGAGAGCAGCTGTAATAAAGTGTAAATATGGGCAAATTACCCTAAATAACTTCAGTATTCCAGAGATTTTGAAGTGTACCCTCTGGGAAAAAAAAATACAGATTGATAGTGGCTTGGGATTTGTGCAACTTCAGTTTGATAACAAATATTTTGTATTTTTCCTCTGTGTACTCTATTTACAGCAGTAGGTTCAGATTCTGAATTGAGATCTGCTTTTGGGTGCAGAAAACTAATCAGGGAAATGCTTCATGGCCCAGAGGTCTGGATTTGCAGACTTCAGTTCAACAGCTGCATCTCTCTGTGCTGTCAGGAAGGAGCATCTGTCAGGGGTGCAGCGTGGTCCTTATTACATTGTAATTTAGTGCTGTGGCTTAGAAAAACAGGGACATTTATGTACTCAAACCCCAAACCAACAAAAACCCCAAACCCCTAAAAAAAATTAAAGCTCCAGTGATCTTTTCTATCAGAATAAATGTCCCTTATCTGAACATTGACTAAAGGATGTTACACATTTTTTTTTTTAGCTAAAAGAAGCAAGGAAAATGGATTAATGAGTTGGTCTCCATACGTAATTGCTCCTTGCTTTTCTGAAATAATGTGTCTTTCCACCAAGAGAATAAAGTCCCCTGAGCCCTTTAGGCTTGTTTCCAGTTCCCACGTGATCTTGAAGGCAGTCACACTATGAATGTGGCTTCATCAGGAACAATGCTCTGACTCGTGTGACATCGAATTTCTTCCTCTTTTCACGCTTATCAATACATCAATAAGCAGAAACACCCCTCTGCACGAATTGTAAAACAGTGTGTTGTTCCCATTCCAGGCTGGCTTGCTTTTCTAGCCCATCTCTCTTCCTTCAGCTATTTAGAAATGCAGTCAACTTTTCATCTTCGTGAGGTTCCTCCTGTGTCACATGCTACATATTACCCAACTTCAATAGTTGGTGACTGGTCATCTGTGTCAGGAAAGGTCATGCAAGTGAAGCTGCAGCACTATAAACTTGATGAAAACTGAGTCATTGGGAGGTTTTCTCCTGTTTGTACACACTGATGTTAAATACAGTTTCAAAGCTGGAGAAGCGAAGCATCCTTGGTGTGTTCTCACAGGAAACATTGGGGTACCACCTCTGCAAAACAGCTTGAGGGGTGGACTCTGTTGCCCAAATCATTAGAAAATAATCATGAAAGTTTGGGGGGGTTCTGTGAGGGCTTATAATGAAAGGGCTTGGAGCTTCGAGTTTGAAGTGTATTTTTGCCTATGCAAATCAGAGAGGACTGGAGCTCTTCCACGTGCTATTGTGGTGACAGAAGAGGTGTGGAGTCACCTTCTGCTGTCCTCTGGTGCAAGGAATTGCACTGGTCGTGGGTATGGAACAGCATGGGTCCTGACAGATTCATTAAAATAACAGAAATTCAGGTGACACATATGCTTGCTTACAAAGTTATGTCACTCTTATTTCTTTTCTTATATGCAGCCTGTAAACAGTTCTGGGCAGGACCCATCTCTTCTTTCTGTCTTTGTGAGATTCAGCATGAGGGGATGGCTAGCAGGTAGGATGACTTTTAAAGAAATAAAACAGGTCTATGTGCTCTTGTCCTCAGGCCATAAGGATTCAACACTCTTGGTCTTCTACTGCCTGACTTATGGCAGCAAATGCTAAGGAAAGCAAGTTCCTGTGTGGACTGCTCCAGCAGCTGTTTGTAGCAAAACGTGAAGTGATAACTTCATGGGTCTGGCATGGGAATTGCTAGGAAGGATGGTGGAATAGTATTCACACTCGTTCTTTGAATAAGCACCAGAGATACTGTTTATTTTTGTTAAAATAAACTGTAACTTTATGGTCTGACTGGCTGGTGAAGTTTCATGTTTTAATTCAGTGGTCCAAGTTCAAGTTCTGGTCTGCTAAAGAAACAGTTATTTACTGGTAAAGGGCGTTGAAACTGGTGCAGGCGATGTGCTGCTGAGCCAGATGAGAGTGGGAAAGTCAGTAATTTAGATTCCACTTGTGACTGTGGTACAGAAAGTGCAGATTAATGAAGGAATGTGTGCATAGAGGGCCAAATTCTTGCGTAAAGGGAGAAATGTTGCCCTTTCTCCTGGTTTTGCCTCAGCAGTACTTATATTATTTGCCTGGAAAAAAATAATGTTTTAATGGTGTAGCGGTTAACACATCTAATGCTACTGGAGTCCTCTCTGGTCTGGGCAAAAGTTCTTGTTTATAATTTCTATTTGTGCATCGAAGTTTCTGGAGAGCAGGGCTGGTGCCCTGCCCTGGGCTGGGAGCTTTACATCCGAGCCCTTGTGCTGGCTCCGCCAGGTGCACTGGGAGTTTAAGCGGCTGATGGTGGGAGTCAGGCATGGAGCTCTGTGCTTTCATCCCAGCAATGTACCTAAAAAAATGCCATTTTGATGACAAACTCTTGCCTCATTTAGTACCCAGTGCAAGTTATTTTGCAGGAATACATTACATATTAACTAGTGGTCTACCAAAATAAATCCATCTCTTTATAACTTTGTGAGATTGGAGAGCCTTGGTTAATCACAAGGGCCCATTGTGCTTCAGGAGACGGGGCTTGTTAGGGTTGTTTTTGAATGAGAAGGTATGAAGCATGAGGAGGACAAACCAGGACAGTGCAAGAGATTGAAAAAAGAAAAAGAAGGAGTAAACCTAAGTGAGAGAGAAATGTGCTGGATAAAGTCAGGCCAGTGAAGGAAGGGGAAGACTTGAAAGAGAGAAGTGGCTGAGAAACTTTAATACTTGTGACAAGGGAGGAGGAGGAGGAGGAGGAGGAGGAGGAAGAAGGAGAAAGGGATGGCAAAGAAAGCAGAGAGGAAGGTTGTATGTTCTGTGAGTTTTCCTCAAGGAGAAATGGACAGAGGAAGAGAGTGGAAAGGAGGAATTAAAAAAAATATGTGGCTCCTATAATCCTGAAACATTTAAGAGGATGTTAAATGTGGCCAAATAGTAAAAGTAATAGTAAATTTTGACCTGCCTGATAAGTTGCTAGCTCAAATAACCCCTTACTTTAAGGATTTATTTGCTGCCAAACAGGAAATAAAGCCAGTGGAATCAATGTCTTTTGGGTCTAGTCAGTGTGGAGCAAGACTAGAGTTTCAGGTCATTTTTCCTTTGTAAGCACTTTCGTATTCCATTTCACAAGAACATAAACCCTACAAAACCCCCCAGCATAAACAGCAGCCAGGTGACCCTGAATAGATATATATTTAGAAAACTTCCCTTTAGGATTGCTTTTGGACTTTATATTGAATGGAAATCTTTGATATTTGGGTAACTGATGCAGATGGAAACAGTTTGGAGACTCTTCCGACTAACAGCAAAGAGAGCAGTGCAATTTTCTGATGCTGAAAAAGGGAATTTTCAGTTGATCAGAAAAAAATGAAAATAAACAAAAAAAGGACATAGAAAAGACATACTGGGCAGCAGAAGGAAAGAGCAGTGACCTGAGTTTGGGGACGTCGGCACATCAACACCAGAAAATTTTGGCTGAGATTGCTGCGCCTCACAAGTGCTCATTAAATTTAAATATGGATGGGGTAAGGAGCTCCTGGCAGTCATGATCTCAAGGGACCCTGCAAGGAAAAACAGCAGGGGACTTTCAGGAGGAAGGGTGTGAAACAAGCATGGCTTGAGCACTGTGTTTTTAAACAAGACTACACACAAAATGACCCATTTTTATGGTATCTTGAAGTGACTCTAAATGGATGTTTTATATTAGAAAAAATGCACACTCCAAGTGTAATTGTCGTGTATGATAGAAGTAAAACAGCCTCCTGACAGTCTTTAGAAATAGTGTTACAGCATAAAACTTCACGATATGTGGTACTGAACACAATCTACACTCTCCAGCTGGGTAAGAGGAGATGCTCTTCCACTTCTCTACCATTCATCCCAGTGCATGTCTTTCTTGATTAGAGGTGGTCTCTGATTAGGGAGCTGTGCTGAACAAGAGCATCCTCCAACTGATCATCCAGGCAAGAAGCATATTTCAGATATGCTCCACTAAATACCCTGCCTCCTTCCAGTGGTGATAGAGTGCAAAGAAAAGCATCCTATTATATTGTAAATATGCAGTGGGAGTAGCCTGATGTGGGCCTAATTGAGCATCTTGAGTCTAGGGGCACATCTTTGATTTTACACAGATATAACTCAAAGCAAATTCAAGTGCTTGAGTTCAGAACTACAACTTTTCTAATTTGCATTTCCTTTGCATGGCTTTGTCAATAGGCTGCACCATTTCTACCATATCTGGGATTTTGGTTCTACAGATCCATTTGCTTGTCTCTGCTGCTCTTACATTTGCTCTCTCTGTCTCCCCATTGCTCCCACATTCTTTCTCAACCTGACAAATAAATGAAGTTTTACCTTGAGAGGTTACCTCTGTTTCTGGTGAACTCTCAATATTCGGACTTTCGAGCTATTACGCTGCAGATGGAAAATGTGCCCAGGATAGACTTTCCATTAAACTGTATTTAAATTGGAAGAGAATGCTGGCACCTCAACAAATATTCCAGAATTAGATCCCAAAATACTGAGGCTAGCTAATCTTTTGGAAGAACAAAAACTCTTACTGATTTATATTTAGCAGAGGGAATGCATTTTAAAAACACAGCCTATATGAGGCCCCTTGAAGAAAACATCTTTTACATTGATTTGTAGTGCATGGAAATACTACGCGGCTGTAAAATATTTGCAGTTGGGCTCTGCTTTTATGTCGCTACTTTTTTTTTTGCAGTATGAACTGTCATGAACTCTCTGAGAGTGGCTGCTCTGCTGGCTGTGGCTGTGCAGTGAGACAGGGCTGCCTCTGGGGCAGCAGCTTCGCTGTTCATCACGGCTGTGCCCGGTGTTGCCGGAGGGGAAGGGAAAAAGCAGCAGTGCAGGCAGCACCATGGTGGGAACACCCGACTTGTGACTGTGAGGCTTTGGTTCAAAGTGGGTGCTTTGAAGGTTTGTTTTTGTACTGTGCCCTGGGACCTGTGCAGAGAGGGATGAAGGGCTGCTGGCCCTAATCTCAGCAGCACAACTCTAAGGTGAATGTCTGCAGTGACTACTTGGGCTTAGTTTATGTGATTATAAATTAGGAGGAGTTCTGTAATTTTAACGAAAGTGTAACATGTTCTGTGCATCGTTCTGATCTGTACTAAGAAAATGAGTAACTGGAGTTACAGTAGATGGGAGAGTTCAATGGCGTATCCCAACCGGACAGTTTCTGGAAAAGGAGCTATGGCAAGAAGTGGGTTTGATAAAGCAGTGAGTCAGAAAAGCAAACATAACTTTAATCTTATGGCCAACAGTATATTAGCTTATCTTTGAGAAGATAAGGATTATCAACAGGACAGAGCATGGAAAGTTCTGGGTTTTTTTCTTCCTTATGTCCCACCATCTGCAGCACAGACAGATCAGCCATCACCCTGGGCAAGCTGTTTCTCTTCCTCCTGAAGCATCAGATATTAGAAAAGGAGAAGATTACCAAACTGCACATTTGCAAGAGAAGGATAAACAGAACTTTTGATACATCCCTAAACTGTAAACTAAATTAGACTTAACTTGCTTTCTTTTGTTAGAAAACATAAATATATTATTACATTTCTCATTAGACTGCTGACAGAGCCAACCTGATCACAGCAGAGCAAAAGTAGTCTAAATCAAGAAAGAAATCTTAGATGCTTTGCAGAGCATAATTTTTGAACTTTGATCTTCTCATTTCCTACTCACAACATCAACCTACAATAATAAGTTAGCCTAATTAAGCCATAGTAAGAACAATAAAGATGCAGTATCACCAAGATGCAAAGAGAATAAGGTCGGAAGTGCCTCCCTGCTGTCAAAAACGTAATTATATGGCACATGCAAGTTGTTCCTGCCTGTGGATCAGAGGAGCTGCTGGAAGCTACTGTAGGGAAGAATGGCTGCTGCTGATGCAGGGATGTCAGTCTCCTTCCCATGGATCTGTCTGGATGTATCAGGGGCGCAGCTCCCGAGGCAATTCCTCCTGCCCAGTGTCTTCCAGGGGGGCTGCTCACCCCCTCTCTCGTTACCTGGCAGACGGGAGCATATGGCTGCTTACTTATGCTCTGCTGTTCTTATGGGATTAGTGGGCTTATGGGCTGCAGGGGCTCGGGGGGATTTGCCTGGGGAGAGGGCAGGGAGGGACCTGGAACGGGTGGGCTGCGCTCATGGGAAGTGGAGCAGTACCAGGGTCTCTGTGGTGTGTCACAACACTAACTGAATTTCTGGGTATGACTGACAGACATTGAGTAAACAGTGCCTAATTAGGGGCCAGGAGATGGTTAATGATTATACAGCATCGTAACCGAAGATAGGAAATTTAAAAATTCATTTATAAGGAGAAGAGTTTTCTTCTCAACAGCCTTAGGTGCATATAGAATTATATTCACACCTTTCTTCCTGGTATCATCTATTCTTCAACCAAAAAAAAGGGCCTGATCACCCTTGGTATTCTTTAAGTGCTTGCAGAGCCGTCAGCTGGATTGCTCCTCCTGGAGATGGTATGTGTGGGGGTTTGCTTGCCAGCTCAGTCCTGCCCGACTGTCCTCTCCTTCTGCCTCTCCTGCATTTTGAGGGTCTTCCTCACCTTCCTTCCCTCATCTAGCAGAGTCTTCTCTAGGCTCTGCACAGAGGCATCTTCTCATCTCTCTGTGTATTTCAACAACAAACATTAGTTCAGCCTTATCCTTCCTATAGGCAATTAACAGAATCACTTCTCATCTCTAGTACTTAAATCTACTTTGCCCAGCCTAAACTTTTGCTCTGAGTATTTTGCTTTTTTAAAAAATAAGATATTACAAACAACTCAGGCTTATTATAACTAAAGCAGAGCTCTTATTCTCCTGTCGCTCCTCATCTCTTTTATCTACTTTTTTCAAGCTTTATAAAAGTTGCCACACTCCTGACTCTTACTGATACTCAGAGCCTCAGCATTGTCTTCAAGCAAGCTTTTGTAAAGCCTCACATCCAAGTTGTAACCAGGGACTCCTAAGCTGAGGTGTTCATCTGTGTTGCTAAAAAAGCCCCACTCCCAGGTCACTGCCTGGCACTCCTGCAGAGGTTCTTGTCTCCGTTTGTTGGACAGGACATGTGTCTATTCCTCAGCCACAGCACTGCAAGTGATAGAGAGCAAATGCACATCCCAGCGGAGCAGCGAGACGGAGGAAGTGCCAGTCTCTCTCTCAGCCCCTCGTCCTAAAAGCCTTCATGAGTCTTGTAGATCCCACTTGCATCTATCCCATCTTCAGGACACAGCCTTTCCCCTTTCTGTCCTGAAAGCTTTGAAGTCATCTCTTCTGCCATTGACAAATGAAGTCTTGCCACGCTTGTATTTATTACAAATTTCACCTGTTGCACCTATTTTCCTGCCCTTTGTCCTTACTGTCACTTTTTGCATCTCTTTCACTGATTTAATTTTTCTTTATGAAATGAAAAGTCAGGTTCTTCACTTTGAGGGCTCCTCACAAATTAACCACTCCCTTCCCACCACTTGTCAGTCAGGTTTGAAAGATGGATCGATTTCAGATCATCCTGCAAACAACTCCAGCTTCTGTTGCCCAAGTTTTATACTGGGTGGGGGGAGGCTTCTCACAGATGCTGCAAAACCACCCTTGTTCTCTTTCATATCTCCTACTGTAAAGACAACTTTGACAACTTTGCACTTCGGGTTAATAAAAGGACTGGTATTATCTCCCTTCATATGCATGTGGTTTGTCTGCACCTGCCTCTGGTCTTGCAGTTTGCAATTTAAATGGAAAATCTTACGCTATGCACGAACCTACTCACTTGATACATCTTGTCACCGCTAAAATAGCACAGATGAAAATAAGTTATGTTTTGGCTTTGACTTCTTCTGGAGTCTTGGATGGGAGTGCTAGATCTGAGCAGCTGGCTGAGATCCACCTTGTAGATATTTCCCTAATTCACTAAAGTTTAACCCAAGATGCTCCTTAATTTGGATTTAACACTCTAGAATTAACCTTTTGCATTTCTATAATTGAATGCCCCAACACTTGCAAAGCTATAGTCTGTTCCTGTGGAGGAGCAAAGCTTTGCTTTGGCTTCCTGGTCATCTTGCCATGCAAAGATGAGTTGCCACTTGGCTATGGTGACAGCAGTCTGACAAGGGTCATTGTCATCCTGCAGGCCCAGGGAGAGTTGGATAAAGACTGGAGATACATTATTACTTACTCCCTCAGGAACAGCAAACATGTTTTTAAAGGCACTGAAGATTTGCATTAATTTATGGTTCTCTTTCTTCTGTGCACATGCCCTGGGTCAGGCTGCATGTGAGAAAACAAGGTTTGCAACCCCTTTCAAGTTTCCACTGGTGTTAAGCTAATGTTTATTTTTAGTAAACTGTATCTCGGATTGTGCTTTTAAGAATCCTTTTGCAAAGCCTAGCACAACAATTTCATTATGTTTTCTCCTTCTGAGCTTTTTATTAACAAATATAAAGGATCACTGTAACTAGTTTTGCTGTATTTCACTGATAATTTTCAAAGTATGGGTCCAGCTCAAGGAGTGGTAAGGACTACAAGCATTCATCTCAGTTGATTTTTTTCCCCCAGTGCTGCTATAACTACCCAGCTTTGGAAAGGCTGTGTGGATACTCCTTCAGGGGCAGGCCTTTTCTGCTGCACTGTGCGGGTGTCCCTGTCCCCACACCCACACATGGTTTCCTTTTCTTCCTTCTCAAAATCCTTCACTTTAAGTGCTTATCCAGTAAGGCCACCTGCCAGATAAAGCACTGGCTGTCAGCCTCTTTTGATAAGATAATAATTCTGAAACACTCTTCTCCGTTCATCGTGTGGTGTTTGCCCTGCACCTTCATTTTGCTGTCACCTGCCTGCAGCACAGGTACCTCTGTCCCCACCCCAGACCCCTCCTCCTCCCCAGACAGACAAAGATACTTCATTTCCATTTGCTACTGCACGTCAGTCTTTGGGCTCTGTTTTAAAGTCTTCTTTTCTGTCTCTTTCAATTCTGAATGATACTTATTTCACATGCTGTAAGAAATTTATCTTAAATACCTTGCAGTCAGTTTTCAATCTGAAATGATTTTTTACAATATTCTCATAAGTGCCTATCGAGATATTTTCAACTGGCAAAAATGTATTTTTAAAAAAATAAATCCAGACATTTCTTGCAGCATTTAAGAAATCCCAAGCCTTTAAGATTATGCCTAATGTTTGCAGAGCATGAACACTTCTGGTGAAAACCCCTAACAGGATTTGAGCTGCATTTTTCTACGCTGAGAACTCCCGGTGTTGCCTTGTGTGTGGTGTATTGTATACCGGATGTTGTTCAGGCCTTGAGATCCAGGAGATCAGGCACATCTAATGCACAGGGAAGGAGGAGTGTGCCACCTTTGGGGAAATACTCTGCTTTACCAAAGGGCTCCAAAAAGGATATGCTTAGGAGTGGGACACAGAAGGCAGAGAGGTTCAGCTGTGTAATCATGTGGTTCATGTTAGCATCTCCTTCACCTTGGCTCACTTAAAGGTTTCAGAAGATCCAGTCCATGGCCTTGTGGCTCAGGGGAGCAAGTGGTACTTTACCATTTTTGCTACTTTCTTGGCAGGGCTTATGGTATTATGGGGAGGTTGTGTTCAGGGTTCAAACCCAGGGCTGGGTGAAATAGTTCAAACAGCATCTATAACCAGGCATGAATGGAGAAATGAAGTCAAACCTGAGGAGTGAGCAGCTGCTGCTCTTTGTGACCCCCAGCATGAAAGCTGGAAAGCTGTACAGGGTTCCGTGGTGCACCTCTGGGTTTGCAGCCCTTCAGCACAGAGGCTCTTTTCAGACAGGCATGATCTTGCTCTTGTGACTTTTGTCACACGATAGCAGTTTCAAAGGGATGATGGTAGAGAACACACCTAGTTTGCAAAAATCTAGTGATACTGGAAGGGATTCAACCTCCTGTTCTTTGGGGCATGAGACAGTCTCTAATTAAACAGGTTTTTTTTAGGCAGTACCCTGAGAAGATGTCTGTGGGCCTGCTGCAGCTTGTATTGTCTTCTGACCATGCAATCTGGTCTGTGGGGAAAGCCAGGGTGCACCACCCCGGGTCAGCAGTGACCTTTCCAAAGGGAAAAGGCCAGGCTCATGTGAGCTTCTGCATCCTGCCCTTCCCCTGTCAAACTCCCCTTTTGTGCAGTCTGTTCCCCCCAAAGGTTTCCCTCCTGACCTGCCTGCTCAGGTTAACCTCTATTTTCTTGGTACTCTGCACCTTATTTCTCCTCCTTCATGTGTGAGAAACAGGAGAAGGAAGGTGACATATTCCACATCACTTTTAGCATCAAAAAACTCCCAGTTGGTTCATCTCTCCCATAAAGCATTAATGAAAGTGTTAAAGGTAACAGCCCTGCTGTATGACCTCCCTGCTCTGTTCTGAAGGAACAGCACTGTTGCTGAAAATGGGAGGAAAAAACCCAGCAAGGAGATGAGAAGGCCAGAGTGACAGATGCTGAAGTTGAATTACAATGTTCTCATCAGAAGCCAGCATTTTGAGTTCTGCTGATAGTTAATCACACTCACCCTGATGATGAGCTGTTCCAGCTTTGTGTAGCTACAAGCTAAGACTACCTAAAAGGCTGGAAGGAAGAGTGTCTGGGCTTTTTATTGCAAAACCAAGAGTTATATTAGAGGTGTAAGCATTTCATAGTAGCTATAGAAAGACGTAGCAGCGAGCAGTTAATTTGTGTGAAGAATACAGATAATTAGTTTCTATAGTTTGTGTGTTTGAAGAGCACTGTTTAGTCATGCATCTCTACAGCACAAACTGGCACATTTTTAAGGTCATATTTGCTTTTGTAGCGTCCTTGAGTCTGTCACAGAATAGTTGTGTATTGTATTGGTACTCTGTTTCCAAACCTAGGAGTATTTCCTCCCAAACATATGTGCATGGTGTAGTGCGTGTGTGCACACAAGGAAAAGGAAGCACATGACTTGTGCTCAGTAGAGTGGTTGTTTTGAGCTGGAACTGCTGCAGGCTCCCCGTTGAAAAGAAACATGCCTGTCCATTCCTTCAGGAACAAAGCTGCTGTTGTGGCTGTGCTGATCCTGCATCAAGTCTTTCTGCAGGGTCTTGAGTGGAGAAAGACGTAATCTCCTCTGTCCTTCACAGCCTTTCTCCCTCTTACCTTTCCTCATTATAGTCATAGTGTGCTGATCAATGCCTTCGTGACGTGTGGGATCTCAGCTGAGGTTCTTATCAGTGGAGGAGAGAGGAGAATGGATGGGAGTTGGTGGAGAGATCCAGGTGGGTTACTGCTGAGTGGTGCTTGAGCATAAATTAGCATTGTGTGTGTCTGAGCTGGCACATGGCATGGGTGGATAGGGCACCCAGTCACATGGAGGCAAAGATCAATGGAGTTGCTGTTGCAAAGGAGGTGTGAGAGAAATGGTCAAGCTGTGTAGGAGTCCTCTGGAAGATTGTTCCCTAGGTGTGACAGCTTTGTTACAGCAACTTCACAAGTGCTTTGCTCCAGTTTTAGAACCAGTTCTTGTGTTCTCTCCTGGTCTGTGGCCTCAAGATGGCCTGTGATTTCAGTGCTGAGGTGCAGTCTCAATGTCATGCTCTGTACTGTCAGATTGTCCAGACAGGAGTCTTCACTATCCTTGCAGTCTTTTATTGCTGAAGATGCTCTAAAACCCCTCAGTGGTTTACAGCTCAAGGATTTGGCTAACTTTATTTTTTTATTTATACTTTCTATCTGAAGTACCTCTGCTTTTTTTTTTTTTTTTTGTGCATTGAAAATTTCCGTATTACTCACAGCAGGTTTGAAACCCTTTTTTCCCCCATTCTGCTTTCAGATTCCATTGGTGGGTCATTTTCAACTTCCTCCCACCGATGCCACCACAAGCAGAAGCACTGTCTCCCCATCCCACAATGTGGAACTCTGTCCATCAGCCCTCTGCTTTTCCATCCTCACACGAAGGGATCCCAGATCATCATGGACACAACACAGAAGGCGGTGAAGCGCCAGGCTAGCTTCTGCAATGCCATTACCTTCAGCAACAGGCCCATTGTTATTTATGAACAAGTCAGGCTTAAGGTGAGTAAATTATACTTCCCTTTTTGCCATGGGAGCTGTTGGGAATGAATGCTGGGGCGTACCGGGCTTTGGTGCTTGCCAGCAGATCTTTAGCCCTTCCTTGAAAAGCACAGTAGTCAGATCTTGGCCTTAAAGGTCTGCAATCTTCGTTGGTACTTCTGCTTTTGTCACTGTAGTTCTTGGAGCCATAGGTACAGACTGCTGTGGAAACTGAGAACAAAAGGGAAATCCACATTCCAAAAAGACTTAGATTGATGTTAGACAAGTAAAACAGATTAAGCTGAGATCGCTTGGAAAACAGCAGGAAAAAAGGGATGTATTGATTAGTCTGAAAGGCAGCAGCCTCAGTATCTCTCTAGAAAACATGTTCTCTAGGCTTCGCTCCCATCCTGCAAAGCAGCTTTACTGGGCAGGCTGAGGGAGGATGAGGAGTTAGTGACCGTGTTCCATTCCACAACAAGCACTTTTGTTCCTGTAAGCAAGGCAGCAATGAGGGCTGGTCTCACGGAGGTGAGAAAGCCAGGAGATAAGAGGTCAAAAAGGACCTGGAAGCGAAGGTTCTTGCTCATGTGCTTGGCAGGAAAAACAAAAGAGTTTGGAGGAAAGGATGAAAGGAGAAGTCAGTGCAGTCACAGTGGCTGTCTAAGAAAAGGACCTTTCTGGCGGTCTGCTGACTGCTTTGTTGAATCAGGCACCTGATAGCGTTAAGGGCAGAGGAGAGAACATTGCAGGGATCACATTTTTCTCCCTGGCACAAGTTGATTTCACTTCCTTTGTGTCTGTGGTAGCCTGGAGGATGGAGTTCATACCCCTGGGACTGCAAGGCAAATACAGCTCCTCTAAGACAACATGCCTTCATGTACACCAGGAGCTGCTTTCTAATAAGGAAACTCCTCTGTCTCCTTAGGAACTGAAACACTTCTCAGATTGTCAGCACCTTAAGGAGCTTGGGACCCTTGAAACTTCATTCACAGATACTTTCCAATCTTTATGCACTCTAGTTTGTGGGACTGCGTTTTTCTGTTCATAGCTGATTTCACGCCTTCCATTGGCACAGAGTAGGTCATCTTCTTTTGCCACTTTAGTTCATGGCACACGTGAATGATCTGACTGCAAATCCTTCATTTGTGCAGAAGGAGTTTTCTAGAAGGTTTGTCAGCATGTAGATACCTAGTTTGAAGGATCCTGCTGCTGTCCATTGCTAGAGGTCCAGGAGTGCTGGCTCCTACAGCAGCATATCAGCCTTCCCTGCCTCTTTGCTCACAGCCAGCAAAGGAGCAAGGAATGAGGAAGATGCCTCCTGTTGGAAATATATGGAGATTTCAGTGAGTTCAGGCTCAGGCCCTGCGACAGAAAATCCCCACTACAGGTTTCTTATGCTTCCTATGGAGCTCTCAGTGCTTCTATCCAGGCTGGAAGCCCCGCAGGAATCTCTCACATTGCCTAATGAGATTTTTTCCCATGTTGGCCAGCAGTTTGGACAAGGAACTGTGACAGATAATCTGGGAGGAGATGAAAGCAGTATTTCACTTTTGAAGACACCATCAAAGATTTGAGTGGATTTAGTGGTTTAGGCAAAGGTTCTGGGTTATTTCTTCCTCATTCTGAAACAAGGTAGCTATCTCTGGAAATTCACACTTGTTTATCTCTGTGTATTTGGGGATTTTAGCTTGCATAACGTGTGTGAAGGATATGCATGCAAATCTGCACAAGAGATTTATGAGCAGAGCTCCTGCTGACTCCAATGGGAAGGTCTCATGGGAGTAATCAACAGACTTTAGCAGAACTTGTGCTCTAGGGAGGGATGAAATAGGAAAACATCCTTGCTTTTGTATGATAAGTCCATCCTGTAATTGCCTCGCTATTGTTCATGTCTGTGGAAAACAACATCTCAGACCTTCTTACCAGCCAGACTAACCATGAACCCAGTCATTCAGGTCCTATAAAGTCTAAACTCCCTCTGGAAAACTGAGGAAAGAAGTAAGGAGATTTCATTCTGTTTATTAGATATTGTATCTCAGGTTTTATTCTGAGATTATTTTTCAGCTCTGGGAAGATGAGAATATGGCTGTCAAGCAGCCTCAGACACAAATGTTCCAGTATGGTTTCTTCCGTGTAATTCAGGGCATTGCTAGGAAGTGAAGTTCTCAAAGATGGCACAAGGCAGTAAAGATCAGGAGCCTGAATCTGTGAAAGCAGCAATGGTTTAGCAGTTTGGATGTTGTTTCTGTCTTTTCCTCCTCTTCTGGTACCCAGTGGACCTCCCAAGCTTTTCTGCTAGCAGTGGCTGCTGAAAAGAGAATTTGGTCCATCATTAACCATTGCCTTTTTTAGCAAAACTGTGAACCCTTTGTCCAGCTGTGTCTAATTCTTGGCAGGCTTTATACTTAATTTTAATTTGGATATTAGTTTGCCTGTGGTCAGACTGTATTGAGAACTGTTTATAGGTGCTGATTAATACGTGGAACATGTGCAGCCTCAATTACCATATGAATATTTACTTCATGCTGCCTGTGATTGCTGTGAAGTATTGGCAAGAGACTGAATTGTACAAATGACAATGAGGCCATATTTATCTTAGACCTGAAAGCTTTTAGGGCTTGCAGTAAATTTGCTGCAAAAAATAACCCAGGCTTCTTCTTGGAGTGTGTGTATTATGTTTCCCCGTTCTGTCACATGCACACCCTGTTAACCCCACTTCTACTGGGGACATGCACAATGCCATCCCACCCTGGCCAGGTATATAAAAGAGCAAATCTGCTTCAGTCCTTTTTAGGGTCATCCCAGTGTCCACCCTGCAAGCAGGAGCTTCCCATGGTTCCTGGGACTGAGGTCAGTGCTGAAGTGTTCCATGTAAACAGTTTAGGTATCTGGAAGGACTGAGCAGGGGTAAAGAGCAGCACTCCCTTAACTGAAAATTGTCTGTTGATAACTTTTTTCTGAGCTCTGAGTTATTTTCTCTGCTACTTTAATTATAAAACAGAAATCTCTAGGCTTTGAACAATGTCTTTGTTGTGAGATTATTGTGACCCCAAGGGCACATGTTCCAGATTTGCCTTGAAGAGGAATATGTAAAAGAAAAACGTAGTATTTACAAATGTGATTAGCAGAGAATTCAGAAGTCCAAAGAAAATGTCTTGTAGAATCCCTTGGTGAAAATTCTATGCTTCCAAGCTGGGACACGAGGGGCTGCTGCCAGGCTTTTGAGAACAAAGTCCTGCAGTCCTGGACAGTTCAGTCTCTGTCGTTGCCATTCATCTGAGCCATTAGTGCTTTGGCAGAGCATGAAAATACAGAAAGGCAGCGAGTTTTGTGTGACATCTGGTAGGTGGTACCTGTCCATGTTTCTGCTCTTGTCCTGCGGCCAACAATGGAGTTGCTTGAGGCTGCCAAGGCATTGAGGGAAGAGGACTATCTCAAGTGCTCTCGTGTTTGCTGCAGGTTCAGTGTGTGAACAGATACAGCAATTATGTGTCAACTGGCACGGAGGAACTGTCTTGGCTGGATAAGGTTGGATCCAGCATCCTTAGGTCTTTCATTTCATAGTCTGGATGCTGATAGGCTGAATCCCTTTGAGAGGAACAATTCCCAGCAGGTTCATACTCAATAAAATGAGAGGAAAATCTTCACCAAGGACATCATCTGAGGACTATACTAACTCTGGAAGACTCCCTGCTTCCATGGGAAAAAAAGAGACCTTATAACTGGGTAGTGTTTTCAATGTGCTGCATGTGTTTAGGACCTGCTGCCTGCTCCCCACAGATCCCCTGCTGGCCAGGGCTCAGTTCTTGTGGGTAGAAGCTGATGACTCCGGGGGTATCTGTGATCCTTTGTCCTTCTGTCTGTCAGGTGCAGAAGGATGGGTCTGACAAATGAACCATTCCAAAAACCATAGCAGATGTTCCTGACCCCAGACACACTGCGTAATTGCATACTGACAGGTTGGGATGTAGTTACGCACAACATATTTTGCAAAACATCATTCACAGCTGAAATAAGTAGGTTTTCCCCAATCATAAGAGAACATCTATTATTGCCTCACAATTGTGTATTTAACAAAGTTAAATACTCTATATTGTGCTTTCCCACATGCAAGTTCTCTGCTGCAAGGCTGTGATTTCAATGTCATCTAATATGACAAGTTAAACAAGGGAAAGACTGTCTTTTACTTGCCTGGTAAACCCAGAAAACCCTGTGGTAGTAACTGTGATTCTGGAGTCTGCTTTTCCCTCAGGTCATAAGAGACCCCATCATCTGAGCACCATGTGAGAAGAACGCTACTGCTGAAGGTGCCGAGATAAAAGGTCTTGTGGCCATTTATGGCACATTTTGTGAGAGGATTATTCTTAGGCCAAAGGGAATTACCCTAGAAATAGAAATGAATCATCATGCAGCTGTAATTACATTTCACCTATCCACACAGATTTAATTTGATTTATTTGGTTTTAAATATGGGCATTGTATCCTAAGTGTGCAGCAGCATTGCTGTGTACAACTGGAAAAGCTACAGCAGTGTTTGGTGGGTAAAACGTTTCCTAGATCTGGTGGGGTTGTCTGCACACGGGCCACCAGTGTTTGGTGCACAAAGCCTGTAGCATGTAAGTTGATGTTCAAGTGCCAAACGCTGTTATTGCTGCTGTTGTCTTTGCAGATCACTAAAAAGCAGTGTTGCTGGAGTGGGGCTCTTCGACTTGGCTTTACGTCCAAGGATCCATCGAGGATTAACCCTGACACTCTGCCAAAGTATGCGTGCCCTGACTTGGTTTCCCAAAGTGGGTTTTGGGCCAAGGCTCTGCCAGAAGAGTTTGCAAACGAGGGAAACATCATAGCCTTCTGGGTGGACAAGAAGGGACGGGTTTTCTACCGGGTGAACGACTCCGCTGCGATGCTCTTCTTCAGCGGCGTGAGGACGGCAGAGCCCCTCTGGGCCTTGATCGACGTCTATGGGCTCACCCGTGGAGTGCAGCTCTTAGGTGAGTACCTAGGTCCAAACACCGGGGTGATGCTGAGACATCCCGACAAAGGGCCAGGCTGACACTGCCTGTCCCCTCGCTGTGCTGGGACAAGTACAGGGAAACAGCTGTTGTTCCTCCCCAGAGCATCTTAGCGGCTCAGCCTGGATCAGTGCGTGTTTGAAACCTAGCAGGTA
Organism: Struthidea cinerea; assembly: GCA_013397865.1. Classification (NCBI taxonomy): domain Eukaryota; kingdom Metazoa; phylum Chordata; class Aves; order Passeriformes; family Corcoracidae; genus Struthidea; species Struthidea cinerea. The sequence goes on along the minus strand of VZTI01003366.1, from coordinate 1,114,016 downwards.
AATATAACATCAGTGGGAGGTGGGAAACAGCTGCTACAATGCAGCACTAGAAGGCATCTCTAAGTAAGTGGATTTCTGCTCAGAGGTGTAGCTCTATCAGAGAATAGCCTGGAGTGTGTCATACACCTTTGTTTTTATCTCATCTTCTGCTTTCCCTGTGCCAAAGCGGGGAACTGTGTTTTACGTGCTGTGGTTAAATCCTTCCTGGATGGCACTGTTATGATTTTCTGTCAGGTTTAATGGACAGATTTGAAACACGGCTATCTTCCAAATCACCTGAGAGAATCTGTGACTGGTTTTTCCAGGATGTTGCTTTCACAGAGGAGTTTGATTTGTCCTCTGGAGCCTGAAGGTTGGATATACAGCTGGGGTTGTAGGATGAGGAGTGCCGAGTTCCTGTGTCTTCTGCCATCCTCAGGTGAAATGAAGATAGTTTGGCATTCATGAGGACTCAGTCATAGTCCCAGATGTGCAGGCTGTCAAGGTTTGGGCTATTTGAGTTTATACATCTTAGAAGAACTGAAAAGATTCTCCGAGGATTGAAGGGCAGCAAGGTTGCTGGGGAACCAGGAGTGTCAGCACACAGCCTTAGAGGTGGCTTTGCATTGTTACTGGCAGGAAAATTGCAGCACTTCTCCATGTAACAGTAGATTCATGGGTCTTCTTTTCAACATAGAAAAGGTTAGATGGTACCTGCTAACCTTCAGGAGCTGAGGTTCCTTCTGAAGATGAGATGATCTGAGGCTGAGAGAGATCCTGGCTTTTTCCTGCTATCCAGCCTGTTAATCTCTGTTAAAGTGACAGCTTCATGCTGTATATCGAAAACTTCAATTAAACTTCTTTTCTGACAGTTCTGCCTCCTTTCTGCATTTTGTTCTGTATTAAAAAATATGGTGGCAGGACTACCCATAGCAATCAGCACAGCAGGGAAGAGAGACGTACGTTCAGGAGATGAAGGAATGAGACTGACCTTGTTGAAAAAACTCCTGGCCCAAGATTGCACAAGGCAGAGGAATTGAAGAATTTCTCAGCAGCTTTTTCTTTTTTTAGGTGCAGAAAGATTTATCTTTTGTTGTGAATCAGCTTGAATCAGAGCCACTAGGCAACTGTTCATACGCCAAGGTGGTGATACTTGAATTGGGATGGAGAATTTGGGCAAATGTCATGCCAAGGGTTCAGTTAGGAAGAGCTTACAAACTATTCCAAGTCCTACGGCTGTTCTTGTGAAATTTGGCACCTCAGGACTACTCTGCCTGATTAATGAGGGTCCATAACTCTGGATTATGTGTTTCCTTTCAAAACACCCGAGAAATCATTTCCTATCCATCATCCGCCCCTGCATTGTCCTAGCATCTTCCACATCCCCCTTCACAAGGAAAATGTGACTTCTGCCAGCCACTGACTTACCTCCAGTCCAAGAGGCTCCCGACTCTTTGGTGGGTATGAAGTCCCTGAATGAAGCAAGCAGCTTCTGAGTTTACACAGTTGGCGTGGAGCTCAGAGACGTATTTATAGCTTGTTCCAGCAGCCTTCAGCAGGCTTTAAGCCTGCAACTGTGCTGAAACGGCTTCCACCAGAGTCCTCTGCATCTCCATTCATTATTAAACAGCACTAAAAGTCAGAGAAGGGAAATCATCAGCTGTGTTGCCCCTGGATCCTATAGACATACGCGTTCCTATGCTCTGCATGCCTGCTCTAGTGTAGCAGACCACACATATAGCACAGGACAACTTGCCAAAAACTCCCGGGACTTGACAAATGAATTTCATAGCTTAGCTACAAACATATGGTCGAATTCAGCCTGGTATGGCATGCAGGGCATCTGATGGAGGCTGGGGATGCTGCAGTGGTATGCTGAACAGAAGAGCCTAGCATTTCAGTTTCCAGTTCAGTGGTTTATTGCCCCCCAACCCCAGACATGTTCCTTGTTCTTAAGTCTCACTGTTTTCTCAATGCTTGTAGGGTTACAGGGTCAAACTGCACCTCTGCACAGTCTCCATTTGCTTTTATGTGTAAGAATACGACCAAAAACTTTACCATTTCTGGTGTCTTTCTGTTTATTGCAGAATTACTCCCTCCCCACTCCCAGTAATGTAACTTCACTTCCAAAATGAGACTTGCCAAAGGAAAGACCTGCAGCAGTAAGTCTTGTGTCACTGCAAGATCCCAGCTCTGCAGGGAAATGGACAGTGTGCATTAATGTTCCCAGAAGCGACAACATCCAAAACTGCACATTTTTATTTTGCTTATCTGCATTACACTGGCAAATCAGTTCCAGCCCAAATAAGGAACTCAGTAAAACAGGGTAATGACTAAGTCTAGTGACACTGATCCTGTCTTACAGATAGCATAAAGAAAGACTTGAATGAAGGGGGCCCAAAGCCTGTGAGAGTTAAATGACTTGCCAGAGCAAAAGGTGTCATCTGCCATCAGCCTTGTTACCCAGCTCAGTCCTGCCCCTCTCTCTATCTGCAGCACAGGCATTGCACAACACTCTGGCATTACTAAAATCCAGCTGGTTTGTACCTTAATTTTGAATTTTCTTCTGCTTATGGCTTTACCCACAGCATAAGCCTTACTGACAATTACCCATGTGTCAGTACTGCTGTCACTGCACAGGTGTAAGTGGCTGTCACAGATGTTCCTCGGTCTGACTGTCCTTGCTGTATGTTCAAAGGCAGAGCCCTTTGAGCAGCTTCTTTGCCAGCTGGATTTTGAAATGAACCAGGTGAAAAAGGCTTGCAGGGTCCCTTGCACTGCAGCCAAGGAGAGTTTGAACTGAGCTGGGCCCATGGTTCGCCTGTCACTGCTGGAGTGAGTCAAAAGGAGGGACTGGTTTAAATCCACCTTGAGGTGGCTTCAGCAATGAGGTTCACTGTGCTGACACTCAGTCACAGGTGAGAGGCTGCTCCTTGCTCTCATCTACCCACATCATAGAGATGGAAAGGCTTAAATTCACCCAGGAATCCGGTCTCCTCTGTGGTTTTCTGCCACAGTGTGAGGGCCCACATAGAGGAGTCTGTGGCAGTGGAGTGCATGCATGTTCTGTGTTTTAGGGCATGAGTTTCAGTGTAGGTGCAGGCTTACATGACCTCTGAACACGCCCTTATACAGTGGCTCTCCTTCCGACATGCTCAGCTTGCAGGCAGGATGGTTTACAGCTCTGCTTTCCTTTTTGGGCAGCTAGTTTTGCACAAGCGCACTTTTACATTCCAGGGTAATTTAAAGTAATATTTACTAAAAATGTGGCTTGTCCTTATGTTATCACTTCAACATACACACATGCTCATTCACACTTTTAAAAAAGAGTCCGAGAAAAATGGAATATAAGCAATCTGCTGCCTTGCTGCTATAATAAAGCATCAGAAAAAGAAAAGGAAAGGCCCAGCTGTTTAAATTCTAGAGTCTTCAGAGCTGTGAGGAAAGATGGCAGCTCATGGGAACCAAGTGGTGTTGTCTCATACTAACCTGCTTCTTTCAAGCACTGGGCTTGAGCCTGGCATGTGCACCTTCTATGGATTCCCTGCAGGACAGCAAGGTTGGCAACTTCCCTCAGTCATGTGTGCACTACAGCATGAAGAGCGTTCTCAGCATTTTCCTTTACCTTTGGTGGGAGAGTACAGGTTTGCCTCTTCTATGAGGTGCCTTTTTGAAAATCACAACATTTTTCTCGGTTTTGAAAATCACCCTGTTTTTGGGCAGTGACATGGCAGCACGACATTGCAGAGTGGTTGAGGTGGGAAAGGCCCTATGAAGATCATCTCGTCCTACCACCTAGTGTCTTTTCTTTCGAAGCACAATGCAGGTGCTGTAAAAGTACAGAAAAATGGAGCTGCAAAACAGTTATGATTGCAGTATACCTCACTACTCATCCTGTGTTTCCAGTGGGGTAATGTGAGGTACAGTTTGCTCGTTTTCCTTGGTCCCATTCTTTGCTAGTGTGATCAGCAATCACACCCCTTTACTGTTTATTTATCTGTTCACACTCTTCTCCCATACATCAGTATTTTCATTCATGCAGTATCTCAGAGTATTCTTGGTCTTTTACCAGCACAGGCTTTGAAAACCAAGGATAATTTTATTTAGATTGGCACACTGAGAGGCACCTGCTGAAAGCTAAGTCTCACCACATATTGTAAATACAAAATATGTGAAAAACTAGTAAGACCTTGCAAGATTGGAAAATTTTAAATGCGTGTGTTAAATGTGCATGTATTAGATTTACCCGAAGTAGAAGCAGTATAAATATGTATTTCAGTCATAAATATATGTACAGATCCTAGTAGAATTAAATGGGAGTTCTGTATATTATATTAGATATTTGAGAAATCTCTTCTTTCACCAGCTCTTCCTAGCTTCTTATTGTTTTATGTTAGCAAAGTATCAAAGTTAAACTGATCCTGGATGGAAATGTACCCCTCTTATGCCTCAAGCTGGTGTCTCTTTGACAAGGAAGTTGCATATTTTGTAGGGAAAGAAAGAAATGTTCTTTTTTCTTCATGTCTGTCAGTTCTTACCTAGTTTGGATCTCTAGCTCCAGGCCACCTTTAGAAGAAACATTAAATAAGCCTCAAATGAGGTAGATTTATGGGCAAATTTCAGGTGTGAATGGTATAAGACTGATGATAAATCTAATTTATTGCATGCATCTGCAGTTTTACTGTGTGGTTATTACTATTTTATTTTCCAAATGCAAAGCTTATTTTCCATTGCCCACGGGAATCCATTTTGTTGCTATTCTGACACGTGCAAATAAGCAGACTGATGTGCCGGGAGTGCTTTGCACTGAACAAAATGGGATGATCAGATATGACTGCAGTGGATTTTTATAGGGTATTGTTGAAAGTGGAAGCTATAAACAATTAATCCTTTTTGTGGAAGTCTGTGACTATCTGATGGAAAAGCATAATAAGTGCTTAAACAGAGTCCTACTTAATGAAGGCAAGATCCACAAGACCTGCAAACAGTCAGTTGTCCTTGTTTTTCCCCATCTCCTAAGGGGAGAGGGAATTTAAATTGCTCATAAAGTTTTATTGTCTGTAGCTGTTGTCTCTATGGCAGCTGCAGGAAGCTTTCTCACACAGCTGAAAATGTGAAAACAGTTTAATAAATAACTCATCTCCTGCCATTTAATTAATCCCTGCTTTCCCTTAGCACCACTGGAGGGACGTGTTTTTGCAGATGCAATAGGCACCCAAAAGTTAGCCCAGGACCCCGGCAGCTCCGTGTGCTTGAGGGTCTGTCTGTCCTCCAGGTCTGCCTGTCTAAGTTGTGATGATGAGGCTGCTGGACACAGCACTTTCAAGCAAGCCAGAGCTCCTCTTGGCCGTGTGAATGCAGTGGGGATTTTTTCTTCTCTTTGTGTTTGACTGTCAGCAGTGCAGACTTTGTGCCCATGAGCTGGGGAAGACAGCATCCACCTGCCCTCACGGTCGGCACGGGGCGTTTGGGCTGAACAGCAAGTGGCAAACACCAAGAAAGTCAGGGCAGGCAGATGCCGAGTGCAATAAGGTCTCTGAGGGATCAGCATTTCAGGTTTCACCGGGTCTCGATGAGGAGTTGAATTACAAAGTTGCACAGAGGCTCTGTACCTTGCTCCTATTTTTTCCCATTGTGCTTTGGATAACCTGTTGCTTTCACCTGAAGCACCTTTGCCTTAGCAGGACCTCTTGGAGGGGAAGGCATTGCCACAGGTGAACAGAAAGGACAAAACCTGGTACATAATGTGCTGTAGGGCACTTTACATCTGCAAAATGTCCACATCGGCATCAGGAGAGCCTGCAAAGGTACCTGGGTAGGAATAAATTTAAAAGGGATTAGTCTGGCTTTTATTGCCCAGACTGAGAAAAATGGAGGCTGCTACAGGACAGAACAACCAGTGGAAAAATACATTCTGTGCTATAAAGTTTCTTTAGTTCTGGTAAGCTGAAACATTGCTCCTAACGCAGGCAAGAAGGGCCACTTTACCCATAAAAACCCAAGGAAATATGAAAACTCTGACAATTGTAAGTGGTGTTTATGTTATGGGTATGTTGTAGTTCAGATGCTGACACTGCAAAGATGGGCCCCTATGTTAAAAAAAAGTGGAGTCTTCACATTAAATACCTGTTGTGATGATTGATTTGGCTGTTGCTCTAAGGAGATAAATGTTGCTGGTTTACACTAAGAAGTTCATCTTGCCTTTGCTAAGCACTGGAAGTGTGGAAAGTAGAGTCTGGAAACAGTGGTTCCAATTAAAAGGCTTTTGACTTTCTTTTACTTCTAATAAAGGTATGAACTACTTGAATGATTGAATGTATACTGAATTTATTACACAGCTATAGTTAGTTACAGACATTTCTAGCATGGACAGGGCCTTAGAGAATAATAATCCACCACTAATGTCTCTTTTCAGAGACATTTCAAAGAATTCCTTAGGTTAGCAAAGATTTTAGCTTTTTGATTTAAACCATTAGGATACCTATGCTGCTTTTTTTTTTGATGCACTCTATTAACTGATACTTAATGCCACATATAATTGCATTTTCCTTAGTTTGTCTAATATAGTTCCTTTTTAAAAATCTGTAAGTAATAGGTGTCTTTAAGAAAACAGGGAGAGAGAATATGTTGGGAGAGGAAATTAATCTTTGCAGCTTTCTTAATACCTTTTTCAAAAATATTCAGCCGAATAGTTTAAACTGTTCAAACCCTGGGCTGTAATGCTGAAAGCTAATTCCTCTTCATTCATAAAGCTACAGCTTGACAAAAAGAGTGCATTTGGAGCTGGGGGTAAGTTTTGGATGTGAATTGAGTGATCTGGTAAAAGTATAACAATTTATTGTGCTAATCTTGCAATTCCAGCTATTGCAGCTGTTCCAGCTGTGGAGGCCCTTTCCCCTAAGCCTGTATGACAGATGACAGCTAAACACTGCTATGTTGATAAAACTAAACACTGTCTCTGTGCAGAAAGTCTCTGCTGGCCTGAGATAGCACTTTGTCATTTCAGTGTCTAATTGGCCTCACAGCTGCTGAATATGCAATTTACTGTACGAGAGGATGTGAATTTGTTATCCCTGTAGGTGTCTGGGTTATTAAAGAAGTTTGACACCTTTAATAAAATAAAATTGGGGTTTCCATCCATATCAGCAACAGAGCTAAAAATGAGATTGCTCTGTAGTCCAAGTCTCCTTTATTTTTTGCCCCAAGCTGCATAAGCGGAACTGTTGTTGTTGGGCTCAGTATAGGAATCCTTACCTATAGCCCAACTCTACTCTCAGTTTTGCCAGCCTAAACTGGTAGGTACCGTGGAGTCACTCTGGTTTTACACTGTGAGCAGAGTCTAGCCCTGGGTTTTTGCTCACTCATCCCTTCTTTTTTGCCAAACACTGAGCAGCAGAAGCTTCTCCAGACCTTGTCTGACTTATACTGAAGGAAATAAAACATTTTGACTGTGCTGATTTTTGAAGCTATACTGATTCAAGCCAAAACTTCTCCTTCACAGAATCATAGAATCATAGAATAGTTTGGGTTTGAAGAGACCTTAAATATCACCTAGTTCCAATCCCACTGGCATGGGCAGGGATGCCATTCACTAGATCATCTTTAGTCATGCTGAGCTACTACTTCTTTTCTAAAAGTGTTCTACTTGTATTGAATCCGCTCCCAATTTTGATGCAGATGTTACATCAGCTCTGCTTGTGATGCAGCTGATCCTGCGAGGTGCTGTGAGAGCCTGGACTCCTCTCTCCTACTCAGACATTTAGGAAAATTTTGATCTTGCATTCTTCTATGATGCTCTTGTAATTGCATTTTCATAATATGTTCTTCTGACAATACTTTTTGCATGTTTCCCCTATGTTGTGGTTTTGGTGAAAATATCATGCCTTGTACTGACATGCACTAGGTAAGTGCTTCCTCTGTTTTCTTGGAAATTATAGCAGGGTAGTGTTGGCAGAACTTTGTGAAATTTATACAAAGCATTCCATGTCTGTTGGCTAGAACAGCATGTCCAGTCACAAGTTTTGATTCTCAGACATCAGCATCGTTTTGATGTTAAAGGCTTTTACAAAATACATTTTTTTAAAAATTCCATTCCACCTGCTCATATTAGATTTTGAAATTAAAATTATTTGGGATTGGTAAATTTTTGGTCTGCAGCTAGGGATAAAAGATTGATAAAACAGATTGCTGGCCACTGACTATGGATGGTGTGTTTAAGAAGATGAAAATCTCTTGTGATGCATCTGGCTACCAGTGTGACTGTTCACAGACGATTAATTCTCTTCAGGAAAAAAAATGTTTAATTGCTCTATCTTTTTAAGAGGATAAAGACCACTCCAGGGAAAAAGCCTTTCAAATCCAATAATCCTATTCCCGTGCTGGTGCTGTGCCAATAAATACTGCACCACTTGCAAGGAAAGATCTGAAGCCTCTAAAATCTTCAATGCAGAGTGTTCCCTCTTTCTCTGCCTGCCCAAGGCCAGAGGACCCCAGCACCTCTGAGCCCCACAGGTGTTCCCTTGAACCAGGAGAGGTGACAATTTGTTCAATATGTTTCTGCAGGCATTTGCATTTCCTCCTCACTCTGCAGTGGTGTTTCCCTGGTTGATTTTCGTTGCTCTCTCTGGTGTTTGCAGGCAGCCGCCATCCCTCTCCTGAGCCCTTCCCAGACATCACCAATCCACTCTTGGCTGTGTGAAAGCATCTTTTCGACAAAAATACTGGGCCTTTTGGTTTCTGCCCCTGTTTGTAGCCCCGTTTGTTCTAGATAGATCTGATTCAATGTTTCCATACACTGGAATGTGTATGCTCATGTCAGAGGTGAGCCTTGATGCTGCCTGCATTTGTCAAAATGCATTTTTATTGCTTCATTCCTGACACAGGAGAGCCTGCAGATCTTGTCTATAACACCCCTTGGCCAGGTGGAAGGAAGTTGGCGTCGTGATGGAGATCAGAGCCAGAGATAGTCGGAAAGAAAACTGAACTAATGAGAATTTCACCGTGGAGCTGCAGGGACCAACAATTTCAGCTCAGCCTAATTGTGCACTCTAGAGAAATACATAAATAATTTGGTTTTGAGCCATACTCACTATTATGACTATTTTCATGATAAATTCTAGTGCTTCAGTTTTGGATGTGATACCTAAAAGATCAGCGCTCCACAAAAAGCAGATAGGATATGAAATGTCAAAGTAACAATCTGATGGTGAGGCAGAGGGTGCTCTATGTTGGCAGGCTAAGGGAGGAAAGCTGGTGGAGGGAAAATTCAATGGCAAGTAAAATGCTATTTTTTAAAGGTGTGTAGTTTCCAACTGGGCAATTGGAACACATTCTCAGTTGCTCAGGAAAGAATACTGCATAGGCTGCAGGGCCCAAATTCAACAGGATGGTAAATTCCCTACCCACCTCCATGCATATATAGTTATATGGTATGCCAGAAATCAGGTACATGCTTGAGTAAGTATGTTAATTCACATTCCTAAAGATAGCCATGTGCTTAAGGGCTTTGCTGGATCCTTTTCTTTGCCATCTGCTTGTTACTGGGTTCTGTGCAGGGCTTGCTAGGTCAAAACCTGTGGTCTGTGGTTAATCAGTTATCAGAGGTTATGCAGGGATTAGCCTCTGTGCTTAATGGTTTTTCTGGGCAGCAAAGACTCTTTTAGGAGGAGGAGGAGGAGGAAGAGAGAGAAGAACATGAGCAGGAGGGGCTGAATGCACTGTTGAAGTTGGAGGGGAAGTAGAAAGGTTGCCTCCAGGCAGCTCAGTTTTCATGGAAAACATGTCTGGTTTCTGTGCAGGAAGGTTTAAGAAGGGGTCCAGATTCCTGAGGTAGGGGAGCAGGGAGGTGAAAACACAGAAAAAGGGTGAACTGCTGTCTAAAAGCAGTGGAAGGACAGGTTTGGCAAAGAGAGATCAGGTTATATTGATGGGGAAGGCACGGACAACCCAGTGACCAAGACACCATCCTTTCCTTGCCTGGTTTCTTCACTGACGCCAGTGGCTCAGTTTGTCTTTGTGTTGGCAATTCATAACCCAAAGGCTTTGGATTCTTTTTTTTCCCCCTCTTTATCTGGACAGCACAGGGTGTTAGGTGTGTTTGAATTATTTTGTATGGGTCACCATGAATGTCTGACATGTTCCCTGAAGATAAGTGAGCTCTTTCATCAGGTCAAGCACATACTACTGACAGTCTCTCTATCATAGGGATCATGAAGATACAGGAGAAAACCACACTGGGCAAAGAATCTGAGTCAGATTTGTTTCTTACATCCTGAATTAGATTGATGGCTCTTAGTTCTGCTCTTGATAACACCTGTTCCTCTTCATGCAATGGTTCTTTTTATCATATGATTAATTTATTATAGAAGTGTTTTTGCTAATAACAAGTATTGACAGAACTAACTATCAGAGGATTTATTTGAATGAAGTCAAGCAGTCTGTGTGAGGAGAGATGAGAGGTATTCCTTTGTTTGTGCTTTGCAGTGGGGATTTCACACTCCTCCATCTGTGTCTGTGGAATTTGCTGCCAGATCAACTCCTGTCTATAGAGTTGGACTTTAGAGTCTGATCTTTCACTTAGCAGCATCTCTAGCTTGCTTGGCTGAGAAAAAAAACCCAAGCAACCATCTCTAAAATATGTACTGAATGCAGTTATTTTTCCCGCAGAGGGTTTAGTTACAATGGCCAACCTAGAAAATTAATTCAAATTAATGGCGTGACTTTAAAAAGAACTAGCTATGCTAACCTGAATAGTTGCTATGGGCAAGCATTTAGAAGTGAAATAGCCTGACTCTGGTTTAGCTAGATTCAGAGTGAGACCAGCTGACATCTAATTTACTTTAGGAGTTTTGCTGACAACCATGTAAGTGAGAAAAAAATAATCTTAACCCCTCTCTGAGACAGACACAGGGTGAATGGTGGCTACTGGGGAAGGCCAGGCAGCCACCTCTTGTATCTTTAGCTGAAGGATGAAAACCAGCAGTGACTGCAAGGAGATTCTCAGACTGTTCTGGGTAGACCTAAAGATAACTTTGCCATCTCTCCTGGAGATGTGTCACTGCTGGTTATTCTGTCATAAGCATTGTCTGGGGCATTTTTGCAGCCAGCAGTGCTAGATGTTTGCAACTGCTGTCCCCTCCCCAGGATGTTCCTGTTGGCAACTCTCTGACCAAGCTATTATTTTATGATATATTTAGTTCTTTTTTATCTTTCCTCACTGTCAGTCTATACAGAACAATAATCCTGTTTTCTTCTTTACCACAGCCTCCATATCCTCCTGTCATTCTCAAAATGCTTCTGTGATGTTAAATCTTTTCCAGTTATATGATGAGAATTAATTCATTCTGACACAGCCATGAAAATCTGATTCCGTTCCTTTTTTTGGTATCTCAGTCACAGTCCTTGATCACAAATCAGCATGAGTCAGAATTTCCCAGGTTATTATTTCCTCAGAAAGGCTGATTGCAACCCTGTCTCCATATTTAATATCCTTTTTCTGACTGAGGTGGAGCAGAGCAGTGGGGGCTGCAGTAATTTTGACTGCAGACCTGTCTCTTGTTCTGGCACTTGACGCCCCAGGTGGCAAAGGTGACACCAGAGAATATCCCACAGCAGTTTTAGTGTTGCAGTTTCCCATCATTAGGGAGTTGAGTCCATGCTGGTTCTACAGCATAAAGATGACTACAGAACCTATGAGGATTTATTACTCTGGAGACTAAGAAGTTGTGGTTCACAGTTGGGGCTGGGACATGGTGGCTTTATCAGTGTATACCAGGAAATGAGAGTTAGGTAATGAGTTTTTAGAACTATCCTATCTAAGCACTACTGTGCTTAGATCCTCTGCCAAAGCAGACTGCCCTGAGATGTTTCACATAGACGGGTTTGGAATCCTTTTGGGTTCAACTATTTAAATGAGTAGCTTATCTGAAGTTATTAAAAGTACATCAGAATGAAAAATAAGTAGGAAATACTCTCTTTGGGGCCCTTATCATTCATTTATTGTCTCCAATACATCTTTGTCTCTCAAATTTTATAGAGAGATGTATAGTCCTGTATAGAAGCCAGGACTGCTTGGACTGCCCACTGAAGGGGTGGAGTGCTGTCAGTCTGTTTTGTTGGGCTGGGCTGTGGCCAGGAGGGGTTTGGAGGCACGTGGAAGCTTCCCTTTCCTTATACAGAGCCTCTGGCAGGAGGAAATCCTGCTTCCACTGCCTTTGTACCTCTCCTTGTTCTGAAGGCTGTGCTGTCAGCTGAGCAGGAGCTACAAGGGCTGCAGGAAGGAGCAGGCGAGACCCCTGAGCTGGCCCTGTGGGGTTTGTCACTGCACAAATTCAATGTCCAGCTTGAGGGCTAAGGAAGCATTTCCATATGTTCTATTGATGGCTGCAGTTTCCTTTTGTGTTTCTCTTGGGTTCTTCAAATAGGGCACTGGTAGCTTTAATACCCACTTGCAGTTTTTGCTTGCTTGTTTGTTTCCTACCAAGCTCTGTAATACTTTTTTAAAATGTAAACAGAAAAACAATCCTCAGAGAGAGATCAGTCCACTATTTTTATGAGGGAAGGATATTTATTAGGATTTAATTGTGCAGGAAAAGCAATCAAGCACTGCCTGCAGGAGAAAGCCCTTACACGCTGGTGTGAGTACATCAGATCAATAACTAGTGGTTAGTAGGGAGGGACAAAAAGCCATCCTTAGTTTTGGTGGTGAAGGATTCAGCTCCTGATTCAGGCTCAGATTTCTCATTTTCCTGAGACATATCACACAAGTGCATTCATTTTTCAAGATGGAGATACTGCTTTTCTCCCTGACAGGGGATGTGGGTTTCAGCTCCTCTGAGTTGTTGGACTACTCACATGATAAAGCGGGCAGGCCAAGCTGCTGGTCTGACAGAAGTGCCTCATCTTGATTTGACTCGTGTGCCTTGTGAGTGTGTTTCTGGCAGAGACCCGAGTTACCGTTTCATGATTTGATTTTATACTGTGTTGCACATGCCAAAGGCTGTGCTGGGCTGCTGCTGCCCTGCTGGACACGATGGTTATTAAAGCTTAGGTGAGTGAACTCAATTTCCCCTGAAGTTTCCAAACAATTCCAGGCTTCATTGGTGAGAAGAATTAGGATAAGATGCTGGCACACTGAGCAGAATGGGTGGCCTTTGTGAGGCTCATCCATTATTAATCAGCCATGTAATTTCCCTTAAGTGGCAAGGTGGGATTGCTTTTGTTTTAGGCCCAGTTGCATCTTCATGCTAGGAGCAGAGATGAGACCCTCTTGTCTGCGTTATTGTGAATTACCCATCTGGGAAATGAGGTGTCGTAGGTTGGAGATGCTGCCTGGGAGCTCGCTCGTGACACAGAGACACAATCAGGTGCTGAATAAGCAAGAGATTAATTCCTCCTTCCCTTTCTCTTTTCCCCATAAGAGATGGGTTTGTTTTTGCTGGAGCTTTGCCTGTGTAAAGGCTGCGGTATGGAGCCAGTGTTTGCTGTCACACTTGACCTTTGGCATGTCAGAAAGGAGCTTATGGTGGGGACCAAAAGCTTTCTCTGGTGGTGGTAGCTAAGCATGGAGGGGACCTGGGGGAGCCAGCCAGCCCCACCCGAAAACACTGGAAAACAAACTCTTCACAGATGAGACAACTGTAGGACACTGATCTAGTACAACCTAATAGTTGAGCTTCAAATGCCTTACAATGTAGAACAAATCAGTATACTCTTAGCTAAAAACAGAGTGATAACATAATAAACATAACCCTATTGAACTCCAGGAAGCATAAATCACTTATAAATCAAAAGCATTATTAAAAAATACTTATGATTCACTCCTGAACTCTGTTTTACAGTCTGAAAAATGCTATGTTTTGCTTTCAGAAAGACATTTCCCTTAATCGATGTTGTTGCAATTAGAGGGAGTGGTAATGAGCCAGAAGGCAGCTGAATGATGTTGCCTTTTGAGGATCTCTACAGCTGCCATTTTCATAGCGTGAATAGTGATGCTTGGTGTTGGCGGAGAAGCTCCCGTGGATCAGTGCTCCAGAAATTGGAAATGTTGTGTTTTGTAATACACCCCCACTCCCCTAAACCTACCATGTTGTTGAATTCCATCCACTTAAAACAGAGCCTATGTTTAACAATAATTTAAATCATTATCCTGCCTGTCAGCTCAGAGTTAAGGGGCTATGCAACCACGATTCTCTGTTTAGAAACTGCCTGGAATAATAACTTTCAGATGTCTCAAATATGCACCACTTATCTATAACATCTAAATACAAATGTCTCCCTGCTGAGCAAGCCCAACACTGTTTACCTATCGTGTCCAAACCATTCCAGAAGGTTTGCTTGGCGTGGAGCGGAAGGCCCTATATCCGCAGCTCCGACAGCACTGTCAGTGTGATGTTTTTCAACTCCTCCTCACCCTTAGGTGATTGCAAAGAAAGAATTAGCCTGAGGCTGGGGGTGACAAGTGACGAATGTCCCTGCGTATGCGTCGCCCTTCCCCCCGCCACGCTCCAAGGGTAAAAGTGCACTGGGAGGCAGCCCCGTGCTCCTGCAGACGGGATGATGCTCACGCCCTTGGGTCTCTGCCAGCTGCTGTGAGATGATCCAAATGCTGAATCCCGCGTGCCCCGGGCGCGCTGGGGCCGAGCAGAGCCGAGGCGCTGTCGCCAGCTTGGGGGCCCCGGGCTCCTTCTCGGCGTGCAGACCTCGGCGGGACCTGTCAGGTCTCACTGAACATCAGGCTACGCAGCGGGCTTGCGCCGTAGGCTCCCCCCGGCCACGGCGTGCCCAGCCCGTGCGCCACAGCTGGCTGGCCCCGCTGCCGACGGGGCTGCCGGGCTGGCTGTGGGCACTCAGCGTGTCCCTCAGGGAGCTGCGGGGGTGATGGGCTCTGGTGTGGGGTGCCCCAGGAGCTCTTGAGCAGGGAAAACTGAAAAATCCTTCCTTGCTTCACTATGTCTGACCTGTGGCTTAACATCAGGGAGCCCTTGGGATTTCTGGGGGCTCTCTCAAAGGCGTGGAGGGTCTCATGCCACGACCTGGAAAGAGGAGCTGCATCCCCATAGCCGGCATTAGGTACCAAAAGCCTCTGCACAGTGCTCTGCAACCTAATGGGGTACACTATGTGGCTTCCAAATTTCCTACTACATCCCGGAGAGCCCCACACAGTGCTTGGGCTTTGTTTCCCTTGGGCACACAGAGCGCCCTTAGCTGCTGTGCACTGTCCTGATGCAGCGAACGAAGGTTAGATAAGGAGAAGTGAGAATGCATCTTTGCATCATCTTTGGTCCCTAGGTGAAGACTGAGTCACAGCTCTTGTTCATGTATCAGGTCTATGCAAATGTTATCGACATTCTTTCTGGGGCTCTTATCCTTTTGCTCTCAGTTAACTCCTGCATTACTTGTGTCCAGCCCCTGCAGCACTGCTGCTGTCCTCATGCTACACAACCGCAGGTGTTTTGAAATGAGCATTGAGGAGCCACAGTTCATCCCAAATTGTTTTACATGGCTATGGTTATGGAAGCAAGCCTTCCCCCTTGTCCTCTCAGGAGAGCAGTTAGCATGGTGTCCCCTCCACAGCCACCCAGGGCTGCCACAATGGAGCTCTGCTGATCTCCTGCCTCTGCAGTCGCACTGGGCCCACAATAGTGTTTTTAAGAATAGCTGCAATTAGTGAAGTGTGCAATGTCTGAGCTCAAAGCATGGTTTCTTCCTCCTTTTTCTTTTTTTAATGCGGGCTTCCTTGTAGGGATGTGGCTTGGAGAGAAATCCTTTATCGTTTGCTCACAACCTGCTTAGGAAACCAGACTGGTGAGGCTCAGTACCTGATGACTTTTCTTCATGCAGCATGGCTGCCTCCATGCACATGAGTATTCAGGCCAGCTTACTTGCTTGGAATGCCCAAACTGTGTTTCTGTTCTTCCTTCATCTGTGTGGATATAATAAGTCAGATTCTTCTAGTTATGGTTTTTCTGGACAGAAACATGCACAGGCATGTGGCTTGGTGCCTGCTCAGCTTGCTGGAGCTGCCTGTCCTACCTGCTGCTCCAGCACGATGGTGATGGGGGAGAAGCTCTGCTTGGGGAGCTGGTGGCTCTGCCATGCTCAGGAAATTAGCTGTTCTGAGGTCACTGTCTCTCTATTCATCCTCCCACTCTGAATAGTCGGGGGCTCCCTCTTTATGGGCCTGTTCTCACATACACAAGCATCAGGTCGAGCATGGGAATGAGAGCAGGATGCAAGATCCACAGGCACTCCATCCACAAGCTGTCTCCTACTGCACGTTTTTCCACTCCTCAGCAGCTCCTCACTGATATTCCCACCATCACTCATGCCAGAGCTCCTGGAGGAAGTTAGCACAGTAGAAAAATTTTGTGTATTTAATCCATTGTTCTTGTGTGTATTTGTGCTGCTGGTGTGTGGCAGTGAAAAGCTGCCTATGTCCTCTACACAGAATATCACATTTACCAGTCATTCTCTGATACTGGTTTGCAGCTTGGCCGTGGATGCAGAAAAATAATTTGCAGGCACTGGAGCTGCCTTCATGGTGTTTGTTACCCTAAATTTGTGTGGGGTGTTTGCTGCCCGGACAGAGAGAAGGCTGTGGTAGCGATCCTGGCATTTCAGATGTCTCCAGTGAGAGATGACCAGTGACATGTTTCTTCCCAAGCGGCATCCCGAGGTGACACGACAGAATGACAGATGGTGTTGGGTTGCACGAGAAGCATTGTTGGCGTAAGGAGTATAAACAGCAAGCGTGAGCCCACCTGATCAGGTCCAATCAGTCTCTGCAAGGAGCCATGGCTAGCTTCGGTTGTTGGGGGTGGGAATTGTTTGCTATAATAAGCTAAAGGTTCAAAGCTGAATTGAATCTCAGCTCCTCCAAAACCCCCAGTGCTCTCTGATCTGGTGTTTTGATTACCTGAACCCATTTTAAATGCTAGCTCAAGCGTCAAGCCCTCGCATTTCCATTTAGCTGTTCAAGGAAAACAATTTTAATAGCTACCCAGCTATTCATCAGGATTAGGCCCTCCTGGAGTAATTTGGATAGCATGGAAGCTAACTGCAGTGTGATCCGAGCTTAACTTGGAACATCCAGAGGCACCAAAAAACATTTGCTTCTGTAACTGAAGCGCGCTCCTCTGCCCCCGCTCTTCATACCGCTGGCCGTGTCCAGGACCAGAAGAGGAGGGGCTGGGGGACAGCTTGCTCTCCTGTTATTCCTGGCCCTGATAGAAACTGGGGGAAGCAGAAATATCAGCAGGAAGCACGCACTCTTGGAACTCCCACCCACAAGTGAGCGCAGAGGAGAAAAGCATCCGTGTGCTGGGGTGCTCGCCCAGCTCCCCCCACAGGGTGCATCCCCGCCTGCCCTGGCACTGCAGCACAGAGCACAGCGGCCTCCCAGGAGACCTCTGGAATTCCAGGGGAGCAGGAGCAGTTCATTTGTTCTGTATTTATTGTCTAAGTTTAGATAGCTACTATACTGCTCTGCCAAGCGCTGAGGGAAAAATTTCCTTGTTGCACGTTGTATGTTTCTTGGAGTGACCCTTGCTGAGCTGCCAGTGCCCAGCCAGGCAGCACTGACCAGGCTTCACGTTGACACTGAAGATGTTGTTTTGCTGGTGGCTTCAAGACTTGGGAATGCACATGGGTTTCCTCTCTTGTCCACATATGCAGACATCAAGAAGTTTTGCTGCTTAATCTCCCGTATGTAGTGGGAAAATGCTAGAAAATGTTCTTAAAAGTAAAGTAGAATTTAGGTTGAATAGATTAAGGTTGTTTTTATGCTGTTCTGCTGGCTGGCTTTTTCCTATCCAGACTTCACCAAGATTTCTGCAAGAGGCTAAGGCACTCAAAAAAATTTGAACATTTAATGGCTGTGGTGGTGGGGACCTGTCAAGGGTGATGCTGGCTGTTTTCTGTGTAATCGCTGAGATCGGAAAGTAGGAGCTGGAAATCCCTTAAGAATCTGGTCTCTTTAAGCACTTTGACCCTTTGGATTGGCTGTGGAGGCTCCTGGGACAGCAGAATTTATGTAAGACATTTTGCAGTGTCATCTTTTTTTTCAGTTTTGGGAAGTGTTGAGGCTGGATGGAGTTCAGCGGGTGAAAGGAATGGTTCTGTTGCATTGAAAAACTGCTGCTCCTTGTTCCTGAGGCTTGTTGGTTGCTTTACAAGGGGAGGCAGGACAGTATCTGCTTTCTGTCTGGTAGGACAGTGACTATTTTATTCACAGAATGGTCTGAATTAAGAAATTACTGAATCTTGTAGAAATCATGATGGTGAGACAAAGCCTCTGACTAGCTGAAAATAATGGCTTTTTGAAGCTCTCTCTAGAAATTTTTACAGTGCTTTCTCTTTATTTATGTATGTGTGTAAATATAAAAACAAACAAACAAAATGCTCAAAACACTGCACAAAGATTAGAAATCTTCCAGACTTTCACCATTTCCATAAAAAATAAGGGGAAAGTAATACATTAAATTGTTTGCACTTTTTTCAGTTGTCTAGATAGTGCTATACTGAAATAACACAGTGCATCCAGCTGAAAAGGGAATTCACCTAGGACTGCAGATCACATGCAGACAGCAAGGAGGAATTGTTGAAAAGCTTCAGAGAATGGTGAGAGGAAGCTGTCCACTCTTCACTGTCCACCTGGGCATTACGTCTCAGAAGAGACGCTGCAGCTGAAAGAGACTGTCAGCTGTCCCCACTGCTCAGTCCCTAAAAGGGAGGAGGAGATCAGCTGGAACCTTCAGCATATACAGAAAATAAAAATAAGACAGGAGAATGGGCTTCATCTCTGCTTCTGAGAAAAATAGAGAATTACCATGTTGAAAGTGAAGTAAAACTGAAGGAAGGAATTTAGCTCTCATAGGTTATGTATTTAAAATACTTTGAGGATCTGAAAAAAGGAGAAGAGGGAATTTGTTGTTGTTTCTGTTGTCTTGGGACTATTCTCCTGGTGCTGTGCTTTCCAGTGTTGCACAACAAGCACAAGATGCAACTTCTGTGTAAGAGGAAGTGTGGCAAGTCTCTTGTACAGTTAAATACCTCTTGATTTCTCCCCTTGGACATGCATTGGCATGTTCTTGTGGTTCCTTCCTTCTTCCCCCACCTCCCCAGGAAGAGAGATACCCAGCACTGCCAGGAGAGCCTGGACAGAGATGGAGCCACATGGACATATTTAGGCTCCCCTCTGGGAGGCTCCTACAGCAGGAGCAAGTGTGAAGACAAATGTCTTACAGACTGTGTCCTCCCTTCACCCTGCTCACCTTCAGGCATGGGATGAAACATTTTCAACTGAACACATGCAATGAAGGGAGTAAAAATCAGAGCAGGGCCTGATGTGCTTGAATTTTAGGCATCCTAGAGTTTTGTAGATCATAGCTACTCTGTTTATTTTTAAGGAGGGCAGAAGATTCAGCCCTGTAACTCTGCCTGCCTGCATGAATTCCATCATCTATTGTTAAGTGAACTGCCAGGAGAACATTGAGGTGTGATCACAGTAGAGCCCCATGGTGGGAAGCACACTGGCAGTGTTGCAGTATAGGATGGTAGATGCCCTTAATGAAGAAGCACTTAAAAGCTATGCCAAGTGTCTCCTCTGTCTGTCTGTCAGCATCATCTTCCCTGAGCAGGAATGTGCTTTGTGCTTCTCTGTGAGGAGACAGGGGGTACCTCTGCTGTAAGCTGAGGCTCAAGTCTTCTGAGTGTTTGAGCTGCATGAAGTCTCTGATGATTTTGCTTAGCTGTTGGATGGTGATGACAAATTTGGTCATTGTAGAAACTTCAAGGCAAAGAGCTGGCTGAGGAGGCAGAGCTGATCTCAGCATTTCCTCCAAAAGCAGGAACTGGGAGTCCCCTGCAGCCCTGGGAGGGCTCGCAGTTATGTTGAAAGCCTTTCATGCTCAGCCTCAGGAAGGCTGCTGAAACAGCAAGGACGGGGTGGATTGTGACTGTCACTTGTGGATTGTCAGTGACTGTGCAGACTACAATAGATTTATTTAAAATTTCATAGGCTGTGTTTCCCATTTAAAACTACACAGATTTCCAGGAGAAGGTCAGCTGCTGGCCACCTGCTCCCCAGAGAAATGCTTGAAAGGCCTTTTCTCCCTTTTAACACCTAAAGCCTTTCAACATTTAGCAAGGCAAGTGTGGGATCTGTCACTGCGGGCTCCAGGACCACACTCCCTGCAGACACCAGAGGGTATTCATGGCATCACAAGCTGCTTGCAGGAGGAGAACTCAAGTCACAGATCACAGGGATTACAAGACCTCCTGAAGGCTCTTTGGGGAGGACGAGGGGCAGGAATAGAAACTGGGGAGCCTTACTTTCTGCCCCTTATTCTCAAGCACAGTTGCTTCACACCCTGTTCACCTGGTGCAGTTGATGGCTATAGATGTAGTGGGAGGGAAGCTTTGGCAGGGGTGGACTCAGGAGGAGTGAGAGACAGAGAATGGGATGAGATGGAAGCAGATGATTGTGGGTATGGAGTGCAGGGAACCTTAACAGCAAAAGCAGAAGTAGAACTGTCACCAAAAGGGCCATTACAGAAAACACTCATTTTGCTAAGTTTGGAGAATCCATATATTTTGTTGGAGCACCCTCATGGGACAACCTGCCCAGTGTTTGTGATCTGAAATCCTGTAGTCTAACATGTTTTTGGCTGTTAACATTTTCCAACCTATTGTGTAAATAGCTTCTATTTTAACATTTTGGCAAACTGCTTCCTGGGAAAAGCCTGATCCCTCCACCACTCCTCCAGGGTCCTATTGTCTGGGGTCTTATTTTTCCTTCCTGTTTCACATGAATGTGCAGAGCTTTGACAATTGCACTTTGTAATATTGAAATGTGAATGCTTTCCAAGTCTGGAAGGAGTGTCTCAGTTTTTGAGATTGACCTTTGATTTCCAATGACAGCCAGGATGGATTTCTGCAATTTTTCATGTTGCCCAGGGCCTGACATTGACTAATAGGACGGGATATTCAGCAGGAATGTCAGGAAACCTTCAGTGATGAGATTTATTCAGGCTGTCCATGCATAGTTTCAAAACTGTAGGGCTAAGTTCCTGTTTGGGGTGAAGGGAACAGTGTTACAACATGGGTGAACTTAGACCATTGCCCCGCTTTCATTCCACACCCCTCCAGATCTGTCTGATCAACAGCAAGCAGTCTGTGCTGCTTCAACTACTGCAATAAGGACATGCAAAATCACATGGTTTTCTGTTGAAGACCAGCAGCAATCCTATTGCATTTACCCTGTTTATCTTTCTTAAGAAAACAGCGGATTCTGCTTAGCTTTACTGAAATATTCCATTGCTGACTGGCAATTACTATCTATAAAAAAATAAAAATGTAGCAAGATGTAGGTCACTGTGTTGGAGAAAAGTTTCTGCAGAGCTTCTGCACTGACTGGACAGGGGGACGTGTGGCAGACAACTCGCAGGAACCAGGGCGCGTCTGTAAAAGCAATTTTACATTCTGGTTATGTCTTTTTGGCCCACTGAGGCTGCTGCCAGCATCCTTGTGACCTGGTTCTTTTGCCTCTGGGTGCTTGGGAAGACATCAGAGACCATCACGACTCTGCTGCAGGCACAGATTCTTCAGGGCACCCCAGGGGTTGGCTGTGCCACCGAAAAGGAAGGGTGCCAAGTGCCCGTGCCATGCACGGTGGGGGACTCTGCGTGGTCCAGCTTTGTCTTGGTGCAGCTTCTTCTTTTCCAGCAGAGCAGATGGGGGGCTGCAGGGGAGAGGAGAGGGACTCTACAGTTAGTCAGAGATCTCAGAAGCCATCTGCAAATGTAGATAAATGGAATAACTAGACCCTCACATGGAGCTTGTCCACAGAGCACTGGTGATGCAGTAGGACCTGGTTACATTGGGGTTCCTACTTTAAAATTCTTCATTCAGCTCTCTAGCTGTCCCTGAGTACAACCTCACATGACTAAAACAAAATTGATTTTTAATAGTTGATTCATTCTTTCCTCTCTTCCATGTCTAGGGCAGGGGGAGTGAATGAAACATATTTTTTTCTCCTATTTGCCAGTTGATGTTTTCATTTAACCAGCGCTGGTTGCAACTAGGGGAGAGTTTGATTTGTATTTTCATGTAAGTGAAGCAGTACGTGAAAACAATCCTTTTTTATGTTGTTTTGTAAAAAGACTATTATTATTTTGTACAAAACACAAATTTTGATCTGACAGTATTGTTTTCAATCCAGGATTGCTTTGAACCAGCCACTGACCCTCCTTTGTCCTTAAGGGCACCGCAGTGATTTCACAGGAGTTGAAAATCACATTTCCATCAGTTTAAGTACTCCCAGCAGCCATTGGGGGCCCTAACATGGCTCTTCCTTTGCACAGCAGCCGATGGGATGAGTGAGATACTTGTTTTCCCTTCTGCTCCCTTCACATTACTGGCAGGGTAACGGGCTGCAGAATGGTGGTCCAGGAGGGAGGGTGTCCCGGCCTTCTCCTTTCTTTACGAGCTCTGGCATTGGGCATCCTCTTGGCCTGGACAGCACCCCCACCCCAGGCACCAGCCTTGGAGGATCTGTAGTCCCTCCAAGGAAGGTCACTACTAAAGGATCAGCATTTACTTGGGTATTTAAATGCCCCTTTGGGCCCCTGAGATCAGAATCTGACTCCTGGTTCAGGCAAAAGGAGAAAAAAGCAGCTGCTTCTCCAACATTCAGAGCAATGTGAGAATTTAAAACCGATTTCAACACAAAGACATTCAGCTGACAATTCATTTGGGCAAAAACAAACAGTCACCAAAGAAAGATCCTCAGAGAAATTTAGCTGCTGAATCCTTGACCTCCAAAGGACCCCTAAATATAGTATTGTATGCAATGTGCCTCTTCTTGTGGGTGAGATATTAAGAGCTTATTTATTTATTAGAAAGTGGTTTACAATGTAAGTAAATTAGTGAGTTCCAAGGCCCTCTCTCAGCTGCCAGATGCTGGGAGGATGTTTATGGCCACTGTAAACAATTTCATAGCTTAATACAAACACATTTTTAGAAATCAAGGGCTGATGACTGCATGTTTATAGTGCAGTTGAGGATTTACCAATTCCTCCAGAGTATGAGAAAGAAAACAAACAGTATTTCAGATACTTTAAAAATTCATAAAAAAGAAAAACCCCAAAGGTATCCTTTATTCACAGTGCTGTGGGCTCAAGTCTGCATTGCCTCAGCTGAGCACTCCCGAGTCTCATCAAGGCAGTGAGGTCAGGAAATGCTCAGCATCCTTCAGGACCCAGCCCATGCATTCTGGACACTGTGAAGACTGGGGTTTCTACAGCACAGACAAGTTTTCCCTGCACTGAATTTGCACATCAGTTTGCTGCTGCTGAATGACCTTTCCCAAGGTCAGCTTTAAATGAAAGAAATCAGATCCTTCCCAGTCAGCAGAGCAGCAAGGTGGAGCAGCACAAGGGATTTGCTATCTGTTGTGGCTAAAAAGTAATAAGGACTGAGCAGCCCCTCTGGGTAGTGGCAGAAGGGTGGCTCCAGAGGGAAACCTGCTTCCCAGACGTAGGACATAGAATGAAAATGGGGCTGGAGGGAATTTCCTTTTCGAGGCATGTGTGCAGCGAGGAATTAGAAATCGGCAAGGTGACGTCAGAGCGTATGTGGGATGCTTGGTAGGATTTTTGTGAAAAGTCTCAGTGCCTTGGGGAGGGATGGGCAGAAATGAAGTATTACAGATGCTTCATTTGAGCTTTAAGTCTATTTTCAGCCTTTGTGTGGATGGCAGCGGAGAGCCTGAAAATATCAGCAGAAGCTGTGGGCTGCTCGTGTCATGGTGCCTTGTGGTAGCTGCACGTTCCTGTGCTGTGCTCTCCATAGCAACATATTTTCAATGTAAAACCACAGAACCAGCTGAATAGTTATGAGTATTTACACTCCCATGTGCACGGGGAACACTGATGATGCTGCTGAGCTGCTGCAAGGCAGAAATGGTCCTTGCTTTTCATTGTAGCCTAAGTTGTGCTTTCGGTCTAGGGTGGAAATGAAGTTTGATGATGGGAGGTGCTTAGGCACATAAATTCACAGGTGCCTTGTTCTTTTTTTTGGGAAAAAGTGACCCTTTTTTTAATTACCCAAGAAGTTCTGGGGGCAGGAGAGTGCCCCGAATCTACAGCAGGGCAGAGTTAGATGGCTTGACACAATGAGATTTGCCTGGGCTAATGGCGACAGTGCTAACTACAATTAATTTAGGGTAAAATACCTTTTTTGCAGTTTTGAGAAAGCAGTGAATCCTAGTGCAGCACTGCCTCAGATCTGGCAGGCTGAGGTTTGGGTGCTCTCATTGCAGCAGTGTCAATTTTTTGCAGTGAGTGTTATCTGGCACCATGCTGATCCTTCTCCTTGATGGTGCTGGATTGCCCAGCCTTGAACTCAGCTGCGGGGGCTGCAATCTCCAGCAAAGCAGAGGTGGCTGTGCAGTGCAGGCAGGCAAGGCACGGCCGTGGGCATGGCACCAGGATGGCCAGGGAGGTGAATGGATGGAGCCTGCGGGGCTCAGTGGCTAATCCTGGCCATGCCTGGTTTCCTTGTTCCTTGAATCGTTCTCCCCCTGCCTGTTTCTGGGACCAGCAGTATGTGTGCTGGTAATGGCTTTGAGGTGTTTTGGCAGGTACCCCAGTGGCAGAGCATACCCTGAGTGCGTGTGTAGCTGTTGTCAAAGGAGCTGGCTCCCAGGCTCTGCCTCCAGCTGCCCATGGAGCAGGCGTGCTCAGCAGGATGGCAGACAGGCACACAGTGACAGCATTTGACACGCCTTTGCTGAATGGCTGGGAGTGCTGGGGAACAAGGCTGCTGACCTGGAAAACAAGCCAAGATTAAGAAATGTCAAATTTCTGGGGAGAAGAGGGGTTCCCAGAGGGCTGAGAGGTGGAGAAAATAGACTCTGGAGGTTACTTTGGGATGGCTAATTTCAAATGGACCATGAACCCTGATGTAGTACTGGTGCTTCTGGAAGGGGGCACCCTGACACCCAGAGCTGGGACTCACCTCCCAAAACTGGGTTTTGGGGCATGGGCAGCTATTGACAGTATGACATGAATGTAGAGGTGACTTCTCCTGAGGACAGAGCTGAAGGATGACGTCTTCTAATCACAGCCTTTAGGGAGCTCCTGGCAGGGTTAATGCAGCAGTGGGCAGGGTGAGGCAGGCACACAAGCCACACTGTCCCTCTTAACTTGTACCTAGGTGCTGCAGCTGTCTGTGCCCCAGCAAAACCACTGTGTGAGCAGCTTCTCCCATGGTTAAAAATTCTGGTAACCCCATAGATGTTTTGTTTGTTGTAGATGTAAAAGTGAACCCAGCAGCTATCCTGTTACTTGTTTCCTTACTAAATTATGTTTGCTTCCTGTTGCTCACAAATATGAATTTTCAAAGTACTGCAAAGCTTGCGCAGGAAAGATGAGGCACTGCCTGAGCCTGTGAGAGCATGGGTGACTGCAGCAGCTTCGACAGACCTGAGCGAAATGCTTCTGGCAGGACAAATCACTGAAATGCAGTGGGTAGCAAAGTTGTCATTTATCACCACTCCTGCAGATTTGGGCCATGGTGGCAGCCCCTGTTCACTCTATGCAGACAGGGCAGCTTTTCTGCTGTGGCAGCTCCTCCAGCTGCGAGGCAGCCGACGAGACAGAGCCGATGTGGCAGAGCCGGAGGGCAGAGCCTGCAGCACGGGGTGACCCTCACCTCTGCCCAGCAGGATGCAGCGTCCCAGATGCACCGTGCTGGCTGTCAGCAAGCTGGCAGACAGACACTATTTCTGTTCTCAGTGCTGTCACTCTGTCCCCCTGCTAGTAACAGTGTGTGGTGTGTTCGGTGTGGGGACAGGGGCGTAGTGACTTGGAGCCTGTGTAACTCAGGTGTCTCTTTACCTCCTGCAGCAGTCCTGATGCTCCATGATTTCTCCGTGCTAGTTTAGGGACTAAATGCTGTCCCCATTTTCCCCTAGGTGCCAGGCCCCATTGGAAATGGTTGGACTGCCAAGAGCAGTCCATTTCCCTTGTTGGCAGCATGGAGCAGGACCTGCATGTTCAGCACTGTGGCCTAGTGGAGGGAAGGATAATTGGCCAGGAGGGATTTCATGGACTTCACAACTCTTCAAAAGGGCCATTAGCTCCAGGGTGGACGGTTCAGCTTGGCCTGGAGAAGCTGTGGAAGCCACCCCAGCCAGGGCTGTGCCATGCCTGAGCAGCTGCAGTGTAACAGACCAGCAGGACGTTCGCAAAAATGAGCAGGGATGCAGAGCCCTCACAGTGTTTAATAGGAAGAACAAAAGAGCTGACAGGCATATAGGCAGCATCTCACCATCTCGCCCTGACCCTCTTCCCTGTGTTTATTGTACCCTCTCACTGTGTTATGTCTAATAAGGGCCATAAGCTCCCCTGGCATGGGACTTCCCATTTTTAACTGTCAGGCACAAGGCACACCTAAGCCACCTTATAAATAATCTTTCTGTGCAGAGGGAAACTTGACCCTGGGACATAAAAGGGTGGCTATGGCAACCTCTGTCTGGGTGCTCTGTGTCTTCTGTGGACACAGAGCAAAGGGGCTGGGGACATGGCTTCTCCCGGGCTGGAGCAGAGTGTGCACAGCTTCGTGGGGCCCTTTCTGCACATGCCCATTGACTTCTTCCTGAGCATGTCATCTCCATGCCTCGTTGGGATTGCTTCTTTTCTTTCCTTTTTTTTTTTCCTTTTGCATACTTTGGTATGAAAAAAAAAATTACAGAACAGAAATACAGCCAGTAGTAACCCTTTCTTCTCTGTTTTAGAAACCAGGAGAATTTGACCACATCCTCTGCTCTTTCTGCTTTCAGAAATGCTTTTACAGGATTAGCTATGTGACTTCCCAGGACCATGCTGTGGTGGGTGGGAATGAATGCTGGTGTGAATTATCCAGCTCTCACTGTGATCACTGGAGTGCATCTGTGCTTGGACAAAAAGACATTTATAAAGTACCAGCAACAGTGGGACTCTACTGAGCACAATGGGGAGAGGTCTTTTTGCTCTAATATCCAGGTCCCAGACAGACCTGGGATCAGTCCCAGATTCCTTTGAGCAAGGCATTGCTGGTGTTGGTGATGACGCTTCAGTTGATGTCAACATATCAAACTGCAATTCTTATTATTATGTAGCAAGGGTTTGATAGTTCCCTACAACAGTTCGGAGTAGGTGTAGAAAGGTTCACAATAACATTCTCACCAAATATTGCTTTAAACTTTAAGGCAGAAGCTAAAGAGAAATGAGTCTGTTAATGGGATGAGAAACTCTTGAGTTTGGGAGAGTTATCCCTATACTGGTTACCAGATTGGTTAACAGATTGAAACTGGACAAGTGGATGAAAGATCAGTGGATGAAGTGGATCCTATGATCTGTGCATTCAGATTATCTTTACTGATAGCCAAGGTGTTGCAGCTTTTCTCTGGGGTAGGTGAGAGTGAAATTTGCCTTTTGCTTGTTAAGGACTTGGCTGAAGGTCTGGTAGCAAGATTCAGCTCTTTAGTTCTTTTAGATCAGGGTATCAAAATAATTTTTAAAGAAATCACAAGCCTAATGGTCATTTGCCATGACAAAATCTATGAAGAATTTGTTGAAGAGATGATCTTTTCTGTTATGTACCTTGGTGGAAGTGAGCACGGATTCTTTCTCTGTGTCCCCCATAATTTTGTCCAGCAGGGACAGCTAGAGTGGGGGATCTATGCTTAGTTTCAGGAAATCTCCTTTGCTGTTCTCTCCACTGGCACAATGCAAGGGGACAGATGGAAAGCAGAGTTTAGAGACGAATTTTTTTATTGTGTGGAATGTAGTTGTTAAACCTTACCCTGTGCTCCTGGTTTGGGACTGCTGATACGCGTATGTGTACATCCTGTTGCCTTCAGTGGGACATAAATACTTGTTTAGGGGAAGTGCATGTTGAAGTGCTGTCGTGATATGGAACATGCCTAAACCCGTACAGGACTTTTCTGAATTGGTGCAGACAGCAGTAACTGTGCTGCTTTAAAACACGCTCATCGAACAAGGCCATGATTTACTGCTTCCATGCACAGCTGTGAGAGTGCATCCTGCAGACTCCACAGCTCTGCAGTAGGAGTGGGGTGGATGGGGTGTGATGGCCGCACTGTCATTTTATGCAGGTGGAAAATGAGTCAGAGATTTTTTGAGAGCTCCTTCTTGCTGGATTATGGGTGGAAATTCTCTAAGAAAGAGATATTAAAAGGAATTAAAACAAATAAAATATTCTGGACAAATAGCACTATGTGCATTCTTTCAGATATATGTTTGTTGGATCTTTAGATGAGGAACCAGCTTGGAGGAGGAGATATCTGTAAACTTAGTTAGTCATGGTTGAAAAATTGAAATACTTTTGGCAAACTCTAGCTGTTTTCTTTCACTATTTTCAAAATTCTATATTTCAATGTTGAGTCTTGAAATAACATTTTAATCTTGAAAAATCACTGGCAACAGTGATTTCCAAACAAGCCCCAGAAACCAACTGGAGAAGCTCCTGGTCCAATATTTATTTGCTTTTATAAAAGTAAGTAAGATAAACTGAACACTGTGCTTCAGGTTAGCCTGAAATACTGTATCTTCACAATTAATTTTATTTTTTTCTTCAGTCGGGATATGAAATATTATGTATTATTACTGCATTTCACAGGCTGCATCTTCACTAGAAAATGTGCTTTTAGCTCTGGCAGGTGAGTTAGCAGCAAAATCCTTGTGATGTCCAGGCAGTTTATCATTTAGCAGTGCTTTTCTGAACCAAACAGGACTGCAGTGAGCCCAGGTTCCTGGGGTTCCTAAGGAATTGAGTCTTCCCCCATTCTTCCATTACATCAGTTCAATAAGCAATGGTGCTGGGTAAAATGCTGGCCCTTGGAGAGACCCTGACAGGTACGAGGTGGTTGTTGGTGGGTTGAGTTCTCCCTCAGCAGCTGTTTGCAGAGCCATCAGTGCTGGCAGGAGCCTGACATGGGAAATGTGGGGAGAAGCTGCAGAAGGAGCCATCATCTCCATGGCTGCGTGAAGGCACAGGGGTAAATGAAAGCCAGTGGAAAAGGATAAATGCAGGAAGGGAGGATGAGAAATGGGAAGGAGGCAGAAAGTGCTTGTTCTGAAGAAAATTGCTGTCAGGTGATTCAGGGGGTGAGGGAATGTGTCTGATGCAGCTTGGGAATTGGCTGTGAGCGCTGAGATGCTATGGAAACGTTTGCACAGTAACATAAGGCTTGGAAATCGGGTTGTGGGAGGGCCCGAAGCAATCTGCAGCAGAGGACAGGGCGGTAGAGTTGGGGGGTTAACACTGCATGCAATTGTGAACATACTTGAATAGGTGAGGTAAGACGGACAAAATTCCTAGGGGGAAAGGAGGGTAAAAGGGGTGATAGTGCCAGGAATAAGCGATAGAGTCACTGGCTATGAGAATACAGCTCTATAAAGTTATTAGACAATCAGGACTGGCAATTATTGCCCTAATTTCCCCTGAAGAAGGTAAAAAAAAATCCAGAACTTTTCTATGGAGAAATGTACATCCTAAAGATCAGGAAACATCAGATAAAGTAACAACTGACAGTCTCCTGAGAGATTTAAGTCTATCACAGGTAATTAAAACAAGTCAAAAAGGCTTTCCAGCTGTAGAGAAAATAAAAGGAAATGGAAAGAAACGGTGGGTTGCCCTGCAGAGAGAGGCAGGACTCAGATTAAAATAATACTGGTATGGTCCTAAAAGTGATGATTGTTTTTCTGTGGTTTCCAAGAGGGATAATAATAATTGATCATGGAGTCTGGGAGGCCTGGGGCAGTGGAGTTGAAAATCACTGGTTGGGGTGGGAGTAAAGTTCAGAGACTTCATATGTGAGTGGGAGATGGATTGAGGAGTGAATAACAAGGATCTAGGTTGTCTCCACAAAATCCACGGCACATGGTTTCTGCTCAAACCATATTTCTCTGGCTTTAAGGGGAGTTAGAAGACCCATGAACATAATAAAGGGAATCAGACCAGGAGGGGCCAATATCCAGAGGTGGCTGTGGCAGTGGATAGGCACATCTTCAATCTGAAGGATGTTCGTCAGTCTTCAGAACTGCTGGCTGGGGAGGATGAATTTACCCTGAATTAAAAGCCTGAATGAAACTCAAAATGTGTTGTTTGTAACACACATGTTGCCAATACCCTGCAGACTCTCTCTGAGCATCAGCTTTTGTGGAAAAGAAAACAAATGCGTAACTGTAAGACACATATGGAAGTTTGTTCTTCATAACCTACTGTCAGACTCTTTCAGAACATTCATGTTTTCTAAGGGGAACAGCAATTTATTTCAATTTTATGAGGCTAGTTATGCTCTTTGTGCTGTTTCACATGTGCAAATCAATTTGACATGCTTACAGATGTTAGGCAGAATTGCATGAATATTTGTTATAAACCGGCCTGGTTCAGAGCACTTTATTAGATAATACATGCCCCAAAACAACAATTTATCCATCCGTGTATTAGACTGTATGCTTTCATTCCTTAGATTTTATTGAAGAATATGCAGATGATCAGTTCAATTACTGAGCTGGCCTGGGAACTGCAGTTCCTCACTCTGGCTTAAAAACAGCCGCAATTCTCTAAAGCTCAGGGATTTTTATTTTCCCTTTCTACTTGAATATTTCAGCTTGGGAAATTGGCAGCACATGAGCTCGCATCCCTTTAGAATCCAGATGCGTTTGTTTGGTTTTTTTGTGATTTGTTTTGCTATGATATTTTGTCTGTACTCTTGGTACAACATTGACAGCCCGTGACAAGAAATCTGTGATAGTCACAGCAAACCAAGGGTGCATATTTGCGTTCTTAGAAAAGTACCCTGAACAGACCCCAAGGGTTTTCCTGAGATTCATTTGGCAGGGCACCAGCATGCTTGATGGTATAAAAACACCATTCCCTCAAAGCAGGATTTGATCCTAAATGGCCACAGGAAGCCACCAGGTCTGCACAATAAATTTGTCAAACACCTAGCTGTTGATAACAACTAAAAGACTAGGCTTATTCTCTTCCATCCCATGTTTTATCACCTCTCCAAAACTGAGTCATGCAAACCAAATAGTTTTAGTGCTCAATCTCTCCCAAAATGCCCGTAAAGAAATGCTGATTTTTATCCAAGCAAATGCAAACACAAAGCAAAGATGAGTCCAGGGAGATGAACTCAAGCACTGTTGATTTCCACTCATTTCTGTTAAAGTGGCAGATGTTTGTAGTCTTGCAATTGGTTCCACAGGGTCAATGATCTGCTTTCTTTTGTAAAGCAGCTTTAAAATCTAGTGACAATTTTTAGTGTAAATATGAATTATTTATTTCTCCCACAGAAGAACTTCAGCTTTGGACTCTTTGTAACCCTTGGCTTGAGCTTAGACTTCTGCCCCTTGGTTATTGTAGAAATTCTTTCAAATGCTTCCATCAATATTGGAGAAAAACATCTGAGTATCCTGTCAGAAAGCTGGTAAGGACTGTGTTGGTCACAGGCAAACAAATGGACTCAGGTGATTTAAATATCTGCCACTCCTGCAATGAAAGTGGCTGATGTGAAATACCAGGTAATTTGCCTTTCAGGTTGCAATGGGCAAGAAGCCTATATTTGCTCATCGCAATTTACTCCTGCTTTAGCCACGTCGATGCACATGAAATGTGTGTGCTCTCTGCTGACCGTGTGGTGACATCAAATTGGTGCGTGGGGAAGGAGAAATTCTGGAATAGTGGTTTCCATGGTGGCCACTGGGATCTGTAGTGGATGGGGAGTCCCAAGTAGGTTGAGTTTTGAGGGGAGAAGAGCACCCTGCACACAGAAGCAGAGGAGCAACAGGTAGAGAATAATGCTTTGATGAAGAATCAGGAAATGAGAGGGTGTACCATGGAAGATGGAGTGGTTTTGTTGTACACTGAGCTAAACCCTAAGAGGCTTCACTTAAGAGCTCTGCCAGAGGAGCTATCTATGCCCTTGGACTGCTCAATCCATCCCTCAGTTTCCAGTCTATAAAATAAGAACATTCATTCTTCCTGCCTGCCACTCACCTTTTATATATCCTTTCTGTTTACATGGTGAGGAGTGTCTTCTGCTGCAGAGCCCAGCAGCTGGGTTCTGATCTCAGACGCAGTTTGCCCCAGAGCAGATTTTACTGTCTCTTAAAGAGCAGCCTGGCATCTTCCATAAATAGCTGGTACAAGTGGTATTGTCTGTTGGCTGTAGTTTTGCAAAGAGCAGTGAGAGCAAAAGGGAGCAGCTCCATTTGAAATGGGATATTTATACTGTCAATGAAGTAGTGAAATGCACATAGCAAGATACTGTTTAAGTAGGTATTAACTGATGTCCTTGATTTGATGTGGGTGTTTTCAAGAAGGAATGGTTGATCAGAGGCAGTAACTCAGGTGGTTTGATTTCTCAGTTGTTCACAAAGAGAAATGTACTTTGTAGAAGTGAATTCCTAACTACATGGCAAAAGAGGTTTTTAGTCTGAATCATTCCTTTGAGAGATTTTAAACATTTGCCTCCCACATGCTACAATAATGCTCTGAAAGTGGTTTCATTGTATGGTCCGAGAAGCTGCATTCTGGCGCCTGATGGTTTATGAGAAATAAACACAATGGAGAGGTTTCGGGTTATATAAATTCACAATTTAACGGCACAGGCAGTAAGGGGAGAACCTGTGTGCAGCATCAGAGCAGAAGGATCCGTCCAGGAGCGTCCAGGGTCTCTGCAGCATTATGCTGAGTGTGGCAGATCCCAGTCTCCTCTCCAGACCTCACATGGAGAGTAAGAGTTTGTAGAAAAACAAATAGTTTTACAAGTATCTCCTCTCACATGGCCAGCCGGGGAAAGCACTTTGGACGTGCTCTGTGAGTGGAGCTTTGCCTCTTAATGACTGTGAGCGGGCCCTCAGCATTCTTCACTTCTCAGTTTTTCTCCTGTGTTTATTTTAAGTAGGGATGATTTTCACTCTCCTGCTTGCATAGCTCCTCCTGCTACAGTAAAGCAGTTAGGACACACACGGCAGAGACTGAGGGAGCCTAGAGCAAAGCATCCCACGGTGATGAGGATGTCTTTATACCATGAGTACAGCAGGCTGCATGAAAACCTGCTTCCAGTCACCCATTAATTTGGGTGGATTTTGAACCCAGGGCTGCACATTGGTCCTTCTCTTCCCAGACCCAGTCACAGATGCTTTTCTTCTTTCCACTGGATGTGATGCTGTGAGCTGGGTGCCATACATACGTCAGGCAAGCTGGCAGCCAAAGGAGTTTGAGCACAGGTATTCACTCCTTACCACCAGTTGCAGTGATCTCCACCTTTACTTTAGGAGGGATAAATGAGAATGTAAGTTTTTTCCATTTTACCGTATTTTCAGCCCTCAATCACCTTAAAGTACATAATAAGTTGAGCTATAAACAACATGCAGAAATTGTTCTGGCTACTTCTGCACTGAAGCGTGGCAGTCCCCCAGCAGTGCACATCAGCTGTCCTCCCTGGGTAACTCCTTGTGACAGACAGAGCTGATGGTGGGAAAAAGAACCTTCATCTGTACTCCTGAGTGGGAATGGAGGCACTCCAGTGTGGTGGGAATAATACAGTATACATCCTTTTGCAGATGCAGGTTTACATAGAATATTCTTGTAGGGGCCACTGACTTCTTTTGGTAGCTTAGCACCCCTGAGGTTCCTTGATCACGGAAATTATACCATGAGCACCAGTACTCACTGAAAATACCATTACCCAGTGAAGTGAGGGATTGAGAGAAGAAAATTGCACTTGTGAAAAAGTAAAGCAAAGAAGAGAAGGAAGGAAAAACCATGGGTCTTCGCATGGAAAGGGAGGCATCATACCAGCAAAGTTCTGGCCTTACCAATTTTTTACTCTTTGCTTAGTAGCTGAGGAGAGAAGTGTTCTCCAGATGCAAGGAATCACTAGGCAGTTCCTTGACTACTCAGTGTTTCTCTCTCCTGGGAGGGAGGATCATTAGAAATTTTCTTGGGTTCTCGCAGAATGGTCTGATTCCCCAAATTATAGGTTATTTTTTGTAATAGTCTCAAAGTTGGTTTATTTATAGTAGGTGTTCCATAGCTCATTCTGGAGACTGATTGCAGACCTCATACTCTGAAGAATCACAATTCATGGAGGTCATGGATTGCACCAGTCTCAGGAAACTGATCAGGAGGAGACCTGTGTCCCTTGAGCTGCAGTTAAACAGGACTGAGTTTCCAGTGTGTGCGTGTGTGTGTCCATGCTGAGTTTGCTCTGCTGTCTTAGATCCTTTACAGGTGTATGAATACTGGCTGCTCATGACCTTGGAAAGTCAAGCCTTCAGGCAGTAACAGACAGTACTGAAAAGGAAAAAGAAGAGGGAAATGATGATTTGACAGTCTGACAGCAACATATCCCCTTCGGGCTTGTGTGGGGCTGGAATGATCTGTGCCTGCTTGTGGTTAGAAATGCTTTCGTGTTTGGATGAGCTTGCAGCTGTATTCAGTGTGCATGTACGTGATCTCTGTAATAAATATGTATTCTACATATTAACCTGTTTAAGGAAATTGTTTTGAGAAGACAACATTTGACAGTGGTTCAAAAGAAAGGTGGTAGTGAAATACTTCTGATCTGAGTGCAGTGATTACAGCTGCATCTGTCTGCTCACCAGTTCCTTGTAAAAGCTGTTTTAAAATGTTACTGCAGTTGCACTGAGCCTGCACAAAATGGGAAGCTCTTCCATGCTCTCTGAGCAGGAAAATGGAAAGCTTTGAAGCCTCTGGTCTGAGGAAGATACTTCAAATTATTTTTCTGTGTAAGGAATCACCTGCTGAGAATCTAAATTTTGCAGATGAACCCCACTAAAAAGAGGAGAGGAAAACAGAAGGCGGATGAACTGCTCAAGTGCCCTTAATTTCTACTTAGATAAATTAATTACTCCTCCTTACTTTTTTTCTTAAACAAAGCTAGAAAAAAGATACAAAGGCATTTGTGAAGATAGGCATCCTTTAAATTCAGTGTCTCAGAGTCTCCAACTAAGGAGCAGAAAATCTGTATTTAGTAGAAATCCTTTCCACTTTGGCTGCGTCTGTACTGCTACCAGAAACTTTTAAGTCTCAAAATCCAGAAATAACATCATAACTGCACTGATGCAGAGCTCAGCAAAACCCCTCTGGAAAGCTGCCGGGGCAGCCAGCTCCACTGAGCTGCCATGGTCCAGCCCAGCTTGCTCCTGGTGTCCCAGCCACTGGGTTAGTGCTTGCTCTGGTGGCTTGGGGACGGTGTGGTCTTTACTCACAAGTCCATCTATTCTCACCCGAGAGGATCTCTCATCAATTGACTTTTCCCAAAGGAGCACTCCCAACTGTTTATACAAGAAATTTTATAACCTTGAATGTTTAATGAAGGGATGACTGATTCCTACATTCTTCAGGCTGAAGCCGGGTGGTCCTTGGTAATGGGCTGTTGGACCCCTTTTGTGTCTTACAGTCTCGTCACATGAAGTCATTCAGTCTTTTTGATGTGTTCCCCAGATTTGTCTCTGTAAATATAAATGCTCCTGAAAAAAGGAGTCTCTCCTTTGTAGGCGTTAAAGATCACTTGTAAATGTTCTGCAGGGTTATGGGCCACTCCAGCATGAAGAGCTTCGTCTGTATTCCGCATGACTAGTTTGGTCTGTGTTTAAAAAGTGAGGATTGAAGCTTTAGAGGAAGAAAACAACTAATTCCTGGGCACCTTCTTCTGAAAGAAAGTGGTCAAAGTCACCTAATTTGTTCCACATTTCACCAGAACTGTTCTTTCATAGCCCTTGTCCATTATCAGTTATTCTGGGTAAATGGCATTCCACATTTCTTCCAACCTACCTACTACCCCAAAAGACGAATCCCACTTCTGTTTTGATTTATATTCAATGGGATTTTTTTCCTTTGGCTGGATATTTTGTGATGCAGGCCAGCATCTCTTAGAGACTCATCCCTAAATTTTCACAAACACTCTTCAGAAGCCAGTAAACTGCAATCTTTTCTTCCATGGGTATTTGCAAACATTAATGAACTGTCTCACAGTCGCTTCTATATGCTAGAGACATCTTACTCCTTAGGTGGCAATGCATCTGAGCTACTGAGGGATTTAAGTAAAACAGTTGGATACGTAACCCTGGTTTGCTATCACTGCCATGTGTCTTGTCTGCAGAACTCCATCTCTCTTAACCTCTTTTCAGATGGAAAAAGATATTCTGTCCAGCAGCCAAAGGGAAATGCAAGCATCCTGGTGGAAAACAAGCTGTTTCAAAACCCTGGCTTCAAGCTACGCACACATCACAGTTGTCAGCCAGGCTGCACATGCATAGTTACAGGGAATAAAATAGAGAGGACCTTCTGTTCCTATTCAGAAAGGTCTCTATCCATTTACCTACACAAAAGGATCATCGTCAGCTGCCAGTATTAATTTGTTCTCCTATGTAGGTTTCCGGCTAAAGGAGGGTAAAATAAGTCCAATGCTATCCAGCAGGAGCACTTGGAATGCAAATGCTAGCCCATATATTTCAAAGCATTAATGCGACCCACTTCTAGATTACTTGGGGTAATTTCTGATTTTATTTATTCCTCCTTTTCTTCAATTAACTTCTGGGAAGAGAGGCTGAAATTTTAGTATGCAGAAAATCAAATATGAGAAACAAAGCCCATTTTTATTTTGAGACTCTGCTTCCCTTGTAATAGGAGTTTATTTAAAGAGGAGCCTGGAATAATCCAGTTTAAGCAAAGCAAAGAGCTCTACTGAAGCCAAACCTTGTGTGGGTGTGCTCTTGTCAGGGCTCCCAGAAGAGGAGGACAGGAAAGTCTGTTAGTCAGACCTCAGATATTGCAGGAGATATTGGTTACTCAGTAGCTGGCATTATTCCTTGGAATACCAATACAGAGCTACTACTCCGATGTACTGGGAGATGTGCTTTAGGGACAGCTTTGCCTCTTCCTCTTGTTCCACCTTGTGCTGTGTTTGCAGCATGTCCCACGGTAGGACCTGGTGTGTTCCTTTGTGTTGTATGGGGTGGTGGTGTCACCTCCTACTATTTAGACCTGGTCTCCAAACCGCAACAGCCTTCAGTCCATTTGGGTCACAGCTTCTTACACTGTCCCAGGAGTTTCCCACGTTCACACAGTGAATGGTCTCCTCATGCTACAGGCTTCTCAGATTTCAGAAAGTTGGACGTAAGAAAAAATTTTTGCATTACCTCAGCTTTCTTTACAATTTTTTTAATGACGGTTTTTTTCTCAGTATATTGTTCTTTAAAATTTCTAAGACAACAGCACAGCTAAGGAGGTATTAAATATAAGTAATTTCAGCATTAAAGACAGGGGATTATGTTCCTCAGAAAAAGAATCAAATAAATTGCTTAGTTCTTGAAGCAGCAGGTGATGCTAACAAAGAGGATAAGTCTTTTTTCCACTGGTGGATTTGAATGTCTGAGCATCATCTTCCTTAGTTATATATCTGCAGATTTGAATTTTAATTATTTGGCTTGGAAATAATAAATGATTGTATTATATTTCTAAAACCCAGCAGATTCTCAAATTCTGCACTGTAAAATTCATATCTGTACTGCTCTGAACCAGAACACTAATGATTAGTTATAGACAGAAATACTAATTAAATTTCATATGGTGATAAAAAATATAGAACTGAACATAGCAATTTCTTTAAAAAAAAGTGTAGATATTTATTTCATAAGTCTGTGAGAATTACTGTGGACAATAAAGAGGGCATGGAAACTTGGAGCCTGTATTGATTGGTGTGTTCAGGGTGTATTTCAGATATTTATTCTCTACTTCCCCTCTCCAAGGAGAGCCTCCCTTGGGCAGTTCTGGCCATCGATTTTGAGTCTGCGTGCTCAGAAGCTGGAAATGTTGTTACTGGTGGGGAAAGTACAAGAACAGTAATTGATTGCAAATACATTTTATAATACTCTGCTCCCATATTTCAGAGGGGAAAATTTATTAATGGTGGCAGCAGGTCTCTGATTTTCCCTTTTAAGCATACCAAGCAAACCTGTATATTTTCACGCTCCTGGACATTTTAATTTTCTCTGGAAGTGACCCCTTTTTTTGTTTTCTTTCTCCCCACAGACAGTGAAATCATCCCTCCCGACTGCCTGCGGCCCCGCTCCTTCACGGCCATCCGCCGGCCCTCGCTGCGGCGGGACACAGAGGACACGCGCCTCTCGGTCAGCCTGTGTGACCTCAACCTGCAGGAGGACACCTTCCACGTGACGGCCACCACCTGCCCCATCCCGCAGAACTCCCTCAACTCCCAGCACTCCCACCTCCTTCCGTCCCAGCTGGAGAGCGACCTCCGCTTCCACCACCTCCGGGGACCCCACGTCAAAATCCTTGATGACCAAACTGTGGCCCGCCTGGAGCACGCCCGGGAGGAGAGGACTTTGGTTTTCACCAGCAGACCCCTTCGGATCAACGAAACCATTTTTGTCAAAATCAACAAGTCCAACGCGGTGCGCACAGGGACGCTGTCCTACGGGGTGACGTCCTGCGACCCCAGCACCCTGCGCCCCAGTGACCTCCCCTATAACCCCGAATCCCTGGTTGACCGAAAGGAGTTCTGGGCCATCTGCCGAGTGGTGGTGCCCCTGCAGAGCGGAGACATCCTGGGATTTATGGTGAATTCAGACGGTGAGCTGCACTTGAGTCACAACGGTGCCGGCATTGGCATGCAGGTCTGCGCGGACTGTTCCCAGCCCCTCTGGATGTTCTTCGTTTTACACGGCGCCATCATGCAAATTCGATTGCTGGGTATGTTGGACCCCCTTTTTCCAAACCTTGTGTGCGGGAAATCAAGGAGGGGGATACGTCATGGGAGAGGGAATGAATGGCTCCCTCCCTACTCTAGGATGAGGTACGAATTTTGGTTTTATAAAAAGAAAAAAACATGCAAAGGCGCAAGCATAGCATATGGGTATGAGTTACAAGACTTAACCTCCTTGCACTTCTGTAACACTCTTTACGTGATGGTCTCAAAGCTCTTTTCAGATTATGAATTAAGCCT
This sequence comes from Struthidea cinerea, assembly GCA_013397865.1. NCBI lineage: Eukaryota > Metazoa > Chordata > Aves > Passeriformes > Corcoracidae > Struthidea > Struthidea cinerea. Next base: position 1,074,967 of record VZTI01003366.1, on the reverse strand, counting down.
CAGGGTCCTCCATTAAAGTACAGATAAGTCATCACTGACCTAGGAGAAGGAAGGAAGGCGGATGAGAGGTGCTTTGGGCTGAGCTAATGTAAGGCATAGCCGGCAGGAAAAAAGTGATCTGATGCCCTTTTCTGTGTGTTAGATATCTGGGATGATGGACTCCCATAAGAGTGGTGCCCTTGCTTTGCCCAGACTTGTGTGTGAGAGGCAGGCCAGCAAGCAGAGAGGAAGCCCAGTGGTTCACAGAGCGTGGCACCAACCATCTCACCAGGAGAAAGGTTTCCTTGTCCTCCAGCACTGTTTAAGGCGGTGTAGCTCACACAGGTGACAGACCTCTGAAGAGCTGGCCTCTTGGTATTTTTCCTGGTTTTTCTGCTCTGTAGCTGACATACTTCATTGAAATGCTGCAAGTCATGGGTTGAAGGTGTGGAGGGAAAAGCTTTGAAATAACATTTCTCAGGATCAAATTCACTTTTTTGTGTGTGTATATTAGAGCAAGTATAGGATGTGTTTGATAATGAATTTGTACCATTTGTTCTGCTGGTGTCGGTGTCAGGTAGTGAAAGACAGATTCTGAGAACACAATGTAATTCCTGGTACCTCTCTAAATGAAGATAATTTTAAAATGCTCCTTTCTGTTTATACTGTTATACTCATATAACTTTATACTTATATTTCATTTTGCTTCAAATCCTCCTCATATCTAACCGTGACAAAAACCCCCAACAACCTCCCTCCCCATCAAACTCAAAAGCTAACCAACACCTCCTTTTTTAAGATTTATAGACAATCTTTAAAGATAAATAATGGTGAGCACACACACATCTGTCTGCAGGGTCCAGTTCACCTTAATCACAATATGAAATGCCTTGTATAATTTGTTTGAAGTTGACCACAGGCCTATGCTGTGAGTGGTTTGTGGCTGTTAAAGGCTCACAGATGACAAATGTAATGCTGCAATTTATTTCCAGGAGCCCGAGACTCAATCCCTGCTAATTCAGCCTGATTACATTTGTTGTGGGTACTGTACATAATCCGTGGTTAGCTCTGCTCTCCACCAACATGTCACTGTGATAATGGTAGGTGAAGTCAAACAGAGCCCAGTAAAAGCAGGAGATTAAATGCTCCTGTGTACATTAGAAGGAAAACATACTTAGGTCATTGAGCTGCTGGTAAAACTAAATCAGGACCAGTGCTTCCTTTCATATGAGATCACGAATTCTGGCAGTTTGGCACAGAGCTAACAGCCTGTTTGCAGTGAGCTCTGAAACAGGGCAGCAAGGATGTGTCTCCCCAGAGGGACAGGATCACATCCTCATACTGAATTTGACAGAGCAGGGACATGAACACAGACCTCCTGTGTCTTGGGTAAACCTCCTGCCGTGCATGCCCTGCCTATGTCCTCCCTGCCTGATCTCAAGTTCAGCCCAAACCAGTACATCCCCAGTGCATGTTTAAATCTACATTTGGATGCATGAAATGAAATGTGCAGAGTTGGAAAACCCCTCACTTCTTGTGTTTGTGGCCACATGACAGACTCTTCTGGCCTTGGTCACTGGAAAAGAACCTGAAAATGGGCTGTTGTTCTTAAATGTTCTTACATGTTCTTCTGTTCACATGTAAGTGAAAAGAACTGGACTTGCTGACCTCGCCTCTCTCAAGGAAAGGGTAGGACCCTGCTGAGTGTACAGCTTTACCCACATCAGCTTGGGCAGCAAGCTGCTATCTCCAAGTTAAATGCTATGAAATTGGAGCTTGCCTCTAATTTGTAACAGGTATTAAAATACAAGTAGATCTTTTCATACCTATATTTCCAGTATAACAATGCTGGGAGCAGTACAGTCCCAGTATCAGTACAGTATCAGTCTAGTGCAACTGCCCAGAGAAAAGCACTGATGCTGTCCCAACTGCATCTCTGCAACTGCAGTAATTACACGGATCAGCAATATCCTGACAGAAGGCAAAGAAAATAATGAACTCCCATCTCTAACCATTGCAGTTTTATTAGGGAGGTGATGTGCGCTTTTTGCGCTGCAGTGGAACAGATTATGGTGCCTGCCATAATATCTGTCATTATAATATTAGAAAATGTGAGAAGAATGTAAAGTGTTCACCTTTCTGCTGTCAAGCTCCATCTTCAGAATGCAAACAAGAATAATTTCGTGAGATCTGTCTTCTGTAGTTTGAGCTTTATATCACAGTAGAAGACATGTATAGTCATCTTTTTCTAGTTTTAGTAGAAAAAGTGAAGTTACGTATCCTTGAAAGAAATGAGACACAAATACTGCAAAAGGCATAATTGTACCAAACCCATCCTAAACAGCAGATGTCATTTTATTTCTGGGGCACACCATTATGAAATTAACCAAAGCAACGTTATACAGTGTTAAGGGAACCTCAGCACTACAGCTGACTATAAAATTAAATTAAAGTCGCTGGATTTGCTTCGTCTGCAGCTTTTCAGTTTTGTTTGGAGAATGGACAGCCACTCTTGCACCTAGACAAGGTTTATTTTTGACTCAGAGGACAAGATGACTCCAGGTATTGATCACTGGATACTATACTTCATGCCTGGACTGTATTCATTTGGTCCTGATGCAGAGCAGGAGCAAGCTCAGGTCTCTGCTGGCTTGTGACTTTGCCATAGAAGCTGACATTTGCTGGCTGCAGTTATTCCACAGTGCTGTGGATACAACATTTATTTCCTAATATCAGGGGAGACCATCTCTACCCAGACTGGTGGTCTTACAGGACTCTGTAGGAGAGGAGGGCAGTGCTGGGTTAGCTGGATAGTAAAGAAGTCTGACTTTTTTCCTCTTATCAATTTGGCATCATATACTGGCAATATATTTGCTGTAGGAGAAATAAAACAGACGAAAATAAAGAGGAGGTTGGAAACTCTATTATTCTTCATGCCATCCCAGCAAAAGTAAAATAAATAAAACCCAAGCCCCACCATAATGCAGTGAGAGGCCACAGTCATCTGTAGGGGAGGCAGAAGAATGTCAATTTGTTTCAAAGAAAAGTTTAAAAGGCAACTTGACCACATGGAGGAAAGATAAATGAGAGAAGGGCACTTTAATGTAGCAGGTAGTAGCATAAAGAATATCAAGCTGCTGGGAAATGAAGGGACACAAATTCAAATTAAATATAAATGAGGGTAATTAACTATGGGAACCAGCTAGTGAGGGAGGCAATAGATCTTTTTTGTCAGGGAAGCCCTTCTAAATATTTTATATGTTAAGTGCTGGTCTTAATTTAGAAATTCTGGGGATTATGCACATTAAAACAGCCAAACAGAACCCAGATCATTAGGCATGTAGAAATGAAACAGTCTTTGTGTATCCTTTAGGAATTTCATTAGTTCAGGCTTGGGTTGTTTTTTTCCAGGCATCATTCCTATATAGTCAACAAAACCAGCCTATTAAATTTGATTTACTGCTCTCAGCTTTTGCTGGTAAGCATTTCAGCTCACACACAGTTTTATTGACAGCTCTGAAAGGTTGAAATGAGCCAGCCTGGATACAATGGTCTGGTTTTGGTCAGGTTTTGGTGGTGTAATTCATTTATGAAGTTAAATTGATTGACCCCATAAGGTTTCAAAATGTATGACTCATGTCTGGAGGGAGAAGCTATCACAGCAATAAGTTTGTATATTTAGTGTTTGAGGATCCAAATGATTGTGGATATTCTTTCATTTTCTTGTGTTTCAGAGTTGAATCGCCAGCAAGTAAAACATCTTCCTTCATCTCCTTTGTTTTTTGTTTTTTTGTTTCCCTTGTGAATTTCATCCTTTCCAATAATACTGAAGCTTTCTTTTGAGCAGTGAAATAACATGTTCCATCAACAGGCACACTAATGAAGCCGAGTTGCCAACTTATCTGTGTCCTTTCTTTCCATGCACTTCAATAACTACAGCCCCACCAGAACAGCTGCACAATATAGCAGCTCTCTGGATGTCTCGTAATGTTGGCCAAGAGCCAGGCCTAGGCCTGAAAAAAACAACCCAAGAGCCAGGCTTTGGTGTGGGTAGGTCTGAATTCACATCCACGCTGGATAAACGCAGTACATGGGATACCTTCCCACCTCCTTTACCATGGGCGTGAGTTGGGGCTCCTGCTTAGCTGCCCATTGAAAAATATTTTGATATCAATTGTTGCTGAGATTTGCATCCTTCTTTCAGACTTTCTTGAAACCAGACAATGTGCTCAAAACTGGGGGGGGTGAGGAAGAAAGATCTGACATGGGACTTGCAGAAAAAACAACTCTGTGTCCTCGGTTCCTCGGGATTTCTGACAACAGCAGTGGGCAGCGGACCAAATTGGAAATTAGTTCAGCAGAGTACTGTGGGACACAATTTGCTGGCAAAGGCCTTTTTAAATCAACAGTGAAATTTGATCTGAAGTGGCCTCAGTGCCAGTCTGAAGAACTGCCAGCTGCAGTCGGCCCCAGTTAGAGGCAGGCTTACTCAGAGCTGTGCCCCTAATGACGCTTACTGGTGGTCAAGCGTAGCAGCCCTGCTACTGCTGCCCTTGTTGAAACAGCCCTTTTCCTGGGGCTGACTGGAAAGACTTGAAACTTCATGGATGAACAGAGTAGTGTCTTGCTTAGGTGTCAGAGAGCAATGGTTTACCAGGGGTAATTACTTTGTCTCCTTCTGTGATGTTCATCATGCTGCCCTCTCTGGTTTTCCTTGACTTCTGCTCCGTCTGAGGTGAGTGACCAGCTCACCGCAGACCACTAATAATTCACAGGCCATTGGAGACTGCCCTCTTCTTTCTAAACAGTATTTTTCCTCTGTGTCCCAGAATCCCTCACTTTTCTTGCTGATACAGTTCCTTCAACTACTGTCTCCAGCTTATCCCCAGGGGAGACTCTCTCCTCTTTTTTGTTGTCTCTGCTGTAGCACTTGTCTGGCCTGATCCTCCTAAAAATCTGTAGGACTTCCTGGGGGATGATCCCATCTTACCTTGTCCTTCCAGGCTTTTTTCCATTCCTATGTAAAGAAGTTTTTTACCCTGTGGTTGTTCCTTGACAGTCTCACGGCTCCAAACCCCAGGGCAGAAATTCTGTCCCTTCCAAAAAGCTTCTCCTCTCTGGGTGCAGTTAGGTACTTACTTTGCACATGCAATTACTGCAGTGAGCACACAAGATATTAAATGGTATTTGGTATGTGCAGTTGTTATACACACTGCCCACAGCACAGACTGGAGGTAAGGTTGTAGAAAAGTATCTCACACAGGTGAGGAGCATCCAGGATCTTGCTTCCCAAGCTCTGAGTTTATAAGCCTGTCCTGTTTGAGAGAAGATATAGTTCTTTGCAGTAGCAAATCGCACCCTCTCATCTCTGATCTCAGAGGTGGCCAGTACATTACCCATTTGGAATTTTGATCCTTCTCTACCTTGGTTCATGCCAGTGATGTGGAAATTGTTGAGTTAAACACAGCATAAGAGAAGCCTGATAAATGCCTAAACATTGTTGCACAGAAATGCACATAATGAATCTCTTCCTTTAGCAGACTTTCAATTAGATATGCCCCAGAGTTCTATCTTCCATCTTTTGATTTGTATGGAAAATGGCCTAATTTAAGCTGATTGGGATCTAACAGGCCCATGCTGTGTGTCATTTAACAGCCTGGAATTCCTCTGCACTGCAGGGTACGAGGTATTTTATGGTGTTAGAGACTAGAGGGAGGGAGGAGAGTTAATATTCTGTGTCTCTTGGAAGGCAATCCACTTGTATTAATTGATGCCTCACCATAAACACTCCTATCATGTGTGGGTTTGCTTTCATTCTGAGTGAAGTACACATTACTGATGGTAAGTTGAAATAACTGCAAAGAGCAATACAGCATCCTTAACTGCCGGGCTCGATTCTAGCACTGCACAGGGCTCTCCATTCACCTCCTGCTTTATATTAATTGTTTCAAAGGAGAGTTAGCACAAAGAGAAGCTGCTGTGTAAGAGAGGACAAGTTATAACTTGGGCCTTGCAAAACTGGAGGGGTGGATGCAGTCAAATGCTTGACTTCCCTGTGGTCCATGCCAGCAATGTCAGTGTTAATCCCGCTCGTGGCACCTTTGTACCGTACACTAAAGATGTCAACACACACGACACATAACTAACCTGCGCTTGCCACAGCTGGTCAGTGACATCAGCCTGTGTTCTGAAGTACGAGTTGGTATCTGGGTAAAGGCTGGATAAAACAAACACACCTCCTCCAGCAACAGCCACGGGGCTCCCAAATGTCTTGGCCTCTGCATGTTCTCCTTGACAAGAGCAGGAACTATTATCATCATTAGTATAAGAAACAATTACTGGCTGCAGTGAGACTTTCATAGTGAGTGAGGTATAGATGTCCCTTATAACACCTTTGCCTTCCTACAGTAAATATACAGGATATGGCATCCCATACCAGCCTCTTTGCCTTGCAACTTGTCTGTCAGGACAGATAAAATCTGCCTATTCTTTGAACTAACACTGGCGTGAGTTAGTTGTTCTGGCTACTCTGAGAGTCACATTGCAGAATAAACTCTTTCTTTGCTTCTTTGTCAGATCCCTTTGCAGTGCCCATGGAAATCCAGAGAGTGCTGGCCAAGAGAAGTGAAAGTATTTGTTTCCTGTATGCATCTACCACCCTGTTTATACCTGGCCCCCCTGGAAAAGCACAGAGCTTGGTGGTGCTGGGTTAGGCAGCAATTTCCCTTTTGCTCACAGAACTATCTTTGCTGTAGTCTCCCAAATACCCTTGATTTGTTTTTCTTAAACAAGATGAAAGCTCCAGCTCTCATTTTTTGTGGTTTCAGCTACTTAATCCAGGCTTCTTTTTTCACCTCTTCTTGATGTAAGCATCTGCCTGGGTGTTTCATTGCTCTAGTATTTCTCAGGTTGCGAGGTAGAGCTCCAACTCTATGACTCTTTCACTTCAGTTCAGCCAGACCTTCATTGCATGGAGTCCATGCTCTCAGGATTTTGCAGGATGTAAGCGCTGAGTGACCACTGAACTTCACCTGTGAGGTCGAGAAAGATACCCTGTAAGTTTGCCATGTGCTCTTTGCTTCCAGGGAGCACACTGGGTTTGGGCTGTGAGAGCTGCTGAATCAAAAGCCTCTGCGGTGTCTGGAGCTTTCATGTTTCCCCTGCTTAGCTGGAGTGTGCCTGTGATTGCAGGAGGGTAATAGATGTGCTGGTGTCCCGCTGCCCTTCTGGACACAGCAGACAGCAAGGCTCCAGTAAAGCCATAAAGTACACTCCTTTTCTGTTCCTCATGAAAGTCTGAACTGTTGTTCTCCATGTGGTTTGGATCTAACTTTTACTTCCTCAAACAGTGGTTGTCTGACGCCCATCTGCAAACACAGACCTTATGGCTTTGCATGCAAAATCTGCCAGGCTGCTTTTTTACCTATTTCCAGATATTTCTTTAGCATAATGCAAAATCCCTTATGTTTTCATGGGCCTGTGAAGGACAAAATGTATTAGTGTTCTATTCAGAACACTTTTTAAGTCCTTTGGGAAATATTTGAATGCAAAAAAGCCCATGGATCACCAACTCATGTGGGTCACCAGGTACTGATGTACCTGAGAGGCAGAGATGAGCTGCAGCACAGAGGCTGGGCTCTGAGAGCATGGTTGGTCAGAAAACATTGAGCCCAAACAGAAGGAAGCTCTGGTTTCTGGCCGGTGCAGTATTGTTCCCATCACCGTGGGAACACAACAAATGGGTGTGTATTTTACATGTATTTGACAGCATTCAGAAATGATGGACATGCTCACATCCTTCCCTGACATCATCGTTGATCTTTAACGACCACGTAACCAGGCAGCAGCAGGTGCTTTGCTCTTTTGTTTTAGCACAATGGTTTCAGAAGCCGCTGTTGGGCAAGACCTGAGCGGCGCTGGGGGACAGAATAGCTCTCCTGCAGCCCTGGCTGGAAGCAAGAAAATCTGAAATTAATATGGATGCTCCAGTATCCAGTATCCAGTCTCACTAATGTCACAGCCCACTCACACTGGAGCAGCTCATGTGTTCCGGGACAGACCGCCTAAGAGAGATGTTCACACGAGCTCAGAACCCACATTTGTGCCAGATTTTTGAAAGAACCTGGGTCCTGTTTAGATAACAAAATCAATGGCCCTGATACACCAAGACTGTTAATGGTATTGAACAGTTTTTGAGACAGGGTAAGAATTTTAGCTGATGTGCTTAAAAAAATCTGTCTCCTAATGAAATGAAATCACATTGGCAGTTTAAAAAGGCATCTAAGTGACAGTCATAGGACTGTCAGGTACCCAGCGCTCGCTAGACTGAACTGTATGAGAAGTGCAGAGATCTCTTGAGCTCCCTTAGGTATGCCAGTCGATGGCTGCAGCCAGACCTCAGCAGCTGTACTAACCTTTTCCACTGTGTGCTGGAGGCTCTGGAGCCTGTGGATGGATGGAACAACATTGAAAATCTGTGATTACTATAGATAATTACCTGATCTTTATTATCTGTCCTATTTATGCAGCAGATGTGTTATAAAAGAGAAGAGGCTGTCAATGTGCTCCACATGAAACTCAGCATATGGGCAAGTTACTGTGTTGCATTAGATTTTATCTTCCTTAGAAACTATGGCAGGAGGCTCCCATACTTTGTCTTTTAGGTACAATGTTTAGTTGTCACGATGATTATGGGTAAAGAAAGCCCATTAAAAAGTTGAAGATTATCAAATTATGTGAACTGTGAGTTGGACAGTTGTGGACATTTACTGACTGCATCCTGTAAACCAGGAAAAACAAAGTTTAAGTGAGGTGGGTTCAAAGTGGGAAAAAAGGCTGATTCTGAAGTGCAGACCAACTGGTTATGCAGCATTGTTACAGAAATATACGCAGAAATAATATTTTTATAAAATAACTAAGAGGGAGACTTAATTGAAAACTGTATATTTAGGGAGCATTGATTGTATCTGGTCTTCTTCCCATCATAAGTCCTCCAGCAGTACAGCTCTCTCCAGACAGCTGCCATTAGGAGAGATGCTTAAAAGTTGGGACAGCCTCAGGACATACCCTGGAGAGTGGATTGCAATGTTCTGGGAAACCTGAACCTGTGCACCACAATAGACACAGAGAATCAAAAGCATCTCTGACAGCCAAACCTGCTGTATTTTGGTCACAGGACATTTTATAAAAGGACAGTTATGGATTCAGGTAGCCACTCTCATAAAAACTCTAAGTGCTGTATGGGATCCCAAGAGACCCCTTACTTCACCTTCCTGTCCTGAAAGAGCTCTAATGATGGAGCTGCCATAGCCTCTTTGGGAAGTCTGATTGCTTTACAGTGCTTCAGTGTCTAATCTTAGCAACTTAGGAGTCTGAACCCATGATTTCTTGTCTTATCCAGAACATTCATAAAGAACAGATTGTTTCTTTACTCCTTTCAGCAGCCTGTGAAAAATCTTGCCATATAAAAATCATAGAATCATACCACATTTTAGGTCAGAAAAGACCCCATGGAATTGCCTAATCCAACCTCCTGCTCAAAGCAGGGCTAACTTGCAAGGTAGCAGAAGACTTTGTCCAGTTGAGTTTTGAGTATTTCCAGGGACAAAGATACCACAGTGTCTTCGGCTCCTGCTCCCATCCTTAACCAGCCTCACATGACCCTGGATTGGCTCAACCTTTTTGTAGCAGGGTGGTACTGGTGGTTTATTATCATGTGGTGACCTCCAGCAGTTTCCAGGCCTTTTTCTGTAGGATGTCTGTATTTCAAATTGAATGGACTAATTCCCTGTCCTGTGTTTAGGTAGCTGATTATCTCTGCTGAAATGCTGCATTTGGCATTTGATCACACTGAATACCATACCATTTATTTCTGATTCAATTTCCAGTTTGGCAGACCATTTTGAATTGCAAACCTTTAGCATACTAGCAGCCTTTCCCGGTATGATGTTGTCTGTACATTCCATGGTAAAGCTCTCTTCTGAAAATGTAACACTCTCTTTCCTTTGGTGGGTGGACATAGAGGTTCATTTATTTGCACCTCTCCCAGAGCGATGACAGAGGTGCAGAGAAAGCATCCATCTGCATTGGTCTTTGCTAATAACTGGGCTTTGTAAAGACAAAACAGCAAATGGAATTGATTCAAAATCTATTTAAGGTCAATTCCAGTGTGTTCAGCACGTTCGAGATCAAGCATGAGACAAGTTAGCAGCAGAGACAATTGATCTGGGGGCTTTAGAGAGAGAAAGAATGTTTAAGTTGATTTACTTAGAATTATTTAGTTTTTTGAGTCATGGTTTGAAAGCTGGCTCTTGGTGGGAACTCCGTGCACACAATGAGCATGTTTGGCCTTGAGCACATGTATCTGGTTTTAGTTAAGCCAGGCTGGCTACACTCATTCCACTCTGCTCATGATCTCATTCCATGCTCCTTGTCATGGTATCTGCACACCATCCAGCAATATATTAAAGCATGAGTAACGTGTCTTATGTTGATTATTCCGTCACCAAGGGAGAAATGTGTCTTGTCTGGTAGGGAACTCAGATTGTTTTAAACAAAGCTCTGTACTTACGCTGGAGAAAAGTCAAGAGCTGCGCCTTGTGTTAGGAGGAAGAATTGGCAAGGTGTCTACTGGCCCTTGGGTAAGGCCATTTTGGGACTCAGACCAGCTACAACCAGAGAAAACCGTGGTTCCTGCACTGCTGAGCTCTTCCTGCACCGTGGAAAGGCCATTTGCCCTGCTGCCAGTATGCTTCATCAGCTCATATGCTGTGATACTTGGGGCACCTCCAAATTCTCCTATTAGTCCAGGAAGAGAAATGCTCCTAAGAGTCTTTATTTTCCTTTAATGAAATGACCAGGTTGGTGTTAGAAATGCAATGTGCTGTGTGTCAGCCGAGTGGAAGAAATGTCTCCAGGCTGTACGGAGGAGAGGGAAGGCTTGAAAAACTTGTTCAGCTGCTCGGTGTTCATATTTGTGTGTGCAGTGAACGAGCTGAACCCTGTGCCCCTGCTGGGCCTGTGTTCAGTGTGTGTTACCACAGGGCAAGTTTTCTGCTTCGGTCATCTGTCAGACTGGAGGGGAAGGGCTCTTGTTAGTGGCTGTCACTAGAGGCTGCATCATTCTCTTTGCATATTTACTGAGCTAAACTCCAGCCTCAGCTCCCATCTGTGTGGTAAATGAGGTACCTCTCTATGGTATCTCAAATGTGAGAGCTCCAAAGCCCTTTATAGAGTCTAATTTAACTTCAGCTTGTGCCTGGAAGCAAAGTGCTCCTTTTTTTGGAGAGGGGTGAAACTGAGGGACTGAAGGCTGAGGCTAATCTCTTCTTCTCTCATACACAGTCTTCCAAACAGATTTTGACTCAAACATGACCCCTCCTCATTTCCTGTGTTCCACTTCCACTGCTCAGTCTTGTTCTGCTAAATAGGGCAGGAGAATCTGTGCTTGTGCTGTTTTGCACAATCCACAGCTGGCACTTGCAGTCCCTGGCTTCCAGGTTTGGTCCTCAGTAGCCTCCCTGCAGATAGGAACTGAGGGACCTTTCTGGCACATGGGGTTTTCCTGACCTCCCACTGCTGCTTTTTCTCTGGAGGATAGCCTCCAACTCATTGAGGACACCATGGATCCAAACCCTCTGTGTCTCTGGCTCCTTATATGGTAACTTGAAGAAGTCTGAGCATTTTAGTTCTGATTTGGAGTTACCCTCGTTGTCTTCTCGGCCAGGGAACTAGAAACTTTAAAACCTTAGGCAAGCTGGTTCTTACCACCAGGAAACCATCCCCTTAGTTCAAGCACGTGTGTGCTGCTGTCTCACCATTGGCTTAGTGAAGACCAGGCTGCATTGGCAGCAATGACAGTCCCCTACAAAACCTTTGCAGAAGGTAGAGTTTTAAGCATTCCAGGTTTTTTTTTAACCTTCTGGAAGGGGCTTTAAGATATTTGTTGTTATAACAGTAGAAGAAAGAGGCTGAGATGGATGGAGGGAGCCAGACGGGCTGTGGGACAGAGTTGGCTTTTCTAGCAGAAAGCACACTGACATAGAGTTGATGGTGGGCAGTGAGAGCAGGAAGTAATGGAGCTGGGGACATCTAGAAGAGACCTGAAGAGGCTTTGCACTCCTGAGCCATCACATCCAGACATGCAGGAAGTGGAGAAAACATTCCTGATTGAGGGGAGAGGTGTCCTTGTTCATCCTAGAGCCAAATGCATTTTGGTGACTTACCCCTACCTCTGACAGAAGCCACCCTAGAAAGAGGCAGAGCAGTGAGCATAGCTAAGGTTTCCTGATTGCCAGACCCTCATGTTTGTTTCTGGAAAGTCCTTGAGCGACTTTGCCTGAATTTATCAAAGCCTGGAGGGCTGGAGTTTTGCACTAGGTTAGCAAAGAGTGCTTTGACAAAGTGATGTGTTCTTGTGCTGGGGTCCAGCCCAGCCTTCCACAGGCTGTATCCTCTCCTGCTACAAGCCCATGGCTGGCTCTAGTTCTGGGGCATGCATGAGCCCGTGAAACCACACGGGAAGTAACTGCACTAAATGACTTGAGACACGTTTAAGGGCAGAAACAAAAGGTTATGGTGGCTAAGGGAGCTCCAGCAAATTTCAGGGGTTGTGGGAATTTGATGTCTCTTCAGGACCAGCTACTGGCATTAAAAAAAGGCATATGAAGATTCCTTTATCTCCTCCCTAGATTTCATGCTGATGAGACCAATCCTGACAAGCACTGAGAGCTGCAACCCCTGCCATGTATCCCCAATGCCTTGTCAGCCTCAGTTTTGAAAAGTAATCGGAGGTTTCTTCTCTCACGGCGCAGGTTCCACCATATTAGCAGAGCGGCTGGGATTGTCGACACCGAGCTCGCCCACATCAACACCCAGTTCCCCCACCGTCCTCTGCAGTGGCGTCTCTGGCCCCGTATTGTCTACGTGTGGCTCTGGCCCCCTCTGCAGCTCTATCAGTGGTAAGAGTGGTGGGATCCCCTGCTGCCTTTCCTTTGCCTCCCTTCGCAGTCTCACACTTATCTCCCAGAAGGGCTCTAAAACCACAATAATCAACAGATTATTATTATCCCATCAGCTCCCCTGGGGAGGAAGGGAGAGCCTCTGCAAGGGCTATTTTCAGTCTGTTTTATGTGGAAGCCTCTTGGATGCCTAGACAGCAATATTTTTCTAACCCTTTTCATCATGCAAGGTCCCGAGGGAAGCAGCGGATTTCTGCTGCGTGCGTGGCCCTGTGACGCAGAGCTCCTTCTGGAGAGCTGTGAGGCAGTGACACGTCTCACGCCACCTTGGACTGGAGCTAAGGGTCTGCCTACACCTCCCCCTTCTCCCTCCACACACCTTCAGTAAAATGCAGTATTGCTACTTCTAACATGCCAACAAAGTACAGTGATATTTAGATAAATGCACATGTAGTAAAAAAGGATAGGCTGTTCTGCAGCACTTACAAAACTCCAGACACCTGCATGATCCCAAGGCATTGATGGTGGGATACATAACTTACCAAATCCTTGTTGCATGGTAACAGCTGTCACTTGGCTTGCTCTTCGTGGGCAGCAGGCCCCAGTAGATGTTGCCTTTCTGCTGCCTTGAGCCTTGGCATGTGAACCAGAACTCAGTGAGCGAGACAGCAGGTCACAGGAATGAGCCCTGCTCCTGGAGCATGCATTTCTGCTAGGGCATGATTCCTCCCTCTTTAGCTTCAGGGCAGAAATTACCTTGGGATGTCAGGAAGCAACAGGAATGATCATGTTTTTTTTGTGTTGCAGGCACAGCTCCCAACTCCCCAAGCAGCTTGCCTGAGTCACCCATCTCCCCGTCCGTCTCAGGGCCCTGGGGAGATGAATGCACCATCTGCTATGAGAACATGGTAGACACAGTCATTTACTCCTGTGGACACATGTGTCTCTGCTATACATGTGGGCTGAAGCTCAAGAAGATGGCCAATGCCTGCTGCCCCATTTGCAGACGGGCTATCAAAGACATCATCAAAACATACCGCAGCACTTAGAGCAGCAGCAGATGCTGTGGTGGGGACTGGCCACGTGGGGAGGAGGCTGTGAAACAACACAGGTCTTGGTCTTTATTCATCACCCAGGAGATTCAAAAACCATCACCCACCACCACCCTGACCTCCTCTTCCATGGACAACAGACGAGACAAGCTTAGATGCTGCTCTTCTACCCACCAAGGAAGCCCTGGGACTGAACATCCCCAGTGTCAGGGAAGTCACCACAGACTACTCTCCCTTGTGGATTTTAAACTTTATCTCAAAAAATGCCAGCTGGTGCAATCATCCCTTTTCTACACCATGCACGGCCGAGGGGAGTGTCCACGCTTTAGCAGAGACAGCAAGTGGCAAAAGGTTCAGTGCTACACATCTCCTTCCAGAGGCACCCCACATGCAGAGACAGCTTAGCAGAAGAGAAGAAACAAGCAATGTGTTTCTGTGTACAACCAGCCCGACCAGAGGAGGCTCCTTAGAAAGGATGGAGCAAGGCAAGCATTGACCCAGTGAGGGAGGTGCAGTGAGCACACTCACAGCAGAGAGGCTGGGGCCAGTGCAGAAAAGAACCCAAGATTTGCGAAGCAAAACCCACCCCACATCTGCAGACAGAAGAGAAGACCCCTGGCAGCCCCTTGAGGGCTGTCCCCAACTCCTCCATTGCCATTCTCTGACCGAGGCTTTCATGGTGGGTTTGGCAATGAACACTGGCAACAGCTCTGCTCCCTCCCAGCAGTGTCAGCCTCCTCCTGTCACCATCCCGTTGCATGATGAGCGGCTCTCGAACCCCACCACCACCAACCTGCGTGTGGGGTCTCCACGCAGCACAAGGGATTCAGCAGCATCTCTTCTCCCATGGGCCTGTGGGAGAGGGAGACATAGCTCCCTCACCTTTCTCCCCCTACCATCCAGACAGCACTTGTGAGGAAAAACCCCAGCCTCACCGGGGAAGAATGTATAAACCCACACGTCTGTGGGTTACCTTTACTGGTAACTTTATCACTGTGCTTTAAGACAAAACCAGCCAGGTGGTACTCAGCTCTTCACAGCCACACCGGCAGGACACGGCTGTCCTTATGCGTTAGGAAGTAAGGAATGGAAAAAAATAACTTGAGGGGTTTGGTTTGCTTCGGTTTATTTAAACAAATCCCCTTCTCTCCTGCATGAGTCGGGAACCCAGCTGTGCCCAGCAGGGACAATGGTGGCCCCCGTGGTTCCCATGCAAACAACTGCTGCTCTGCCATGGCCCTAGGCCTGACCCAGGGCTGCTGGCCCTTGGGCCTGGGCTGGCTAGCTTGGCAGCAGTAGGAGCTGTCTGCCTCCCTTCCCAACCCATCCTGCTGCCTTCCAGGGCTGCAGGGGAGGGAGGAACTGTGTCTGGGTCCTTAGGGGGGTCAGGGCTGGGCTGCCACAGCAGTGGAGTTTGCCCTACCACATCACCCATCTGGCCAGACTAGGCAAGGCTGTGGGGGTGCACCCTTCCTGCTGAGCTTTTCCTTGCACCCCAGCATTTAGCCATTGATGGGATAGGGGGAACAGTGGGGTGTAGGGATAACAGCATTTAATGCACACATGCACTTGCTGCAGGAGACATCATGTCCTCCTCCCTCCCCAGCAGCAGGTGGGTTTTTGCCACCCACACTGGCAGAGGCTGCTCCTAAAAAACACCTGGAAAACACATCCTTGCTCTATCTCTCAAGGAGATGCAAAAAGAGACTACTCACTGGGGAGCACATTGTAGAGCCTTTCTCTGAAGGTGCCACCATCACTGCAGCCTACCCTGGGGGTCTGCAGCTGCCCCCAGCCTGCCCTGAGGGCAGCACTAATTTGAACGCTGATACTCCGGGTGACAGGGATTTATGTTATTTCCTGGCATACCTCTGATGTACAACCCAAACCCTTCCCTGTCCCCCGGGCCAGCTGTCAAAAGCTCCAGAGCTCGTGGCTCCCATGCCCAGATGCCCTCACTGAGGGGCAGTAGGAAGCCAGGTGGCACAACCTGGGGAAGTCAGAACAGCCCTGCAAGGAGCACAGCTGGTCCTCAGGCACACAACCAGCTCCAACTGTGACCAGCACACACAGGGAGCTTTTTTCAGTAGTTACACAAACTCCAGTGCAAAGATTTCAGAAAGGAGGAACCCAAAGGGTAAGAATGTGTTGATGAAATAGTGGATGTGGGGAAACGTGCAATAAGCAGCCTCCCGAGCCTTCACCACACCAGTGGGACCAGTCCCCCTCCATGTAGGGAAAGCCAAGGGGTAAATTCTATTTTTCAAGAAATTCCATCCATGGGTACCAGTGCAGTGGTGTGAATTCCCTTTCCACCTTTTGAATTGAGAGTGTTTTAATATATTAACTGTGTTTGTTTTACTGTGGACCAAACTCTAGGAGTTAGCAGAAGCTGAAAGCTCCCCCAGCATCTGAGTTCAAAAATTGGGGTTTAAGTCCTGCCCCTGCATAGGCTGGCCTCCAGCTGTAAGCAGGGAGGAGAACAAGGCTCTCTCCAGGGAGGTAAAAAAACCAGCAAAACCAATAAAAATAACAACAATCCTAATCTTTTGTTTTGTTTGACTGGTGTAGGTTCCCCATGTACCTCCGTGTTGTGTCATTTGCATTTCATTGCTTTACTTTAAGATGTTTTGTGTTCTGTTTAAAGACAAGAATAACTCGTGAAAAATTGGATAACTGTGATCGTGAATAAAGTTGATTTAGATATCCTGCAGTAGCATGGGTGACTGAGTATTTACCACTTGATAAGTGCAGCGAAACATGATGGCCAGCACAATGAGAAGCTGAGGTAAAAGGCCAGGGTGGCATGAGAGCCTCTTCCTTACGGGGAGCGGGGTGGAGAGAGCTCAGGCTTTCCCTTAGTGCTTGAGGATGGGAGGGCACTGGGAGATGGATATTAATATCCCCTTGGCAGACACCACACACACGTAAGGAATAAAGGAAGCCACAGAAGTAAAAGCCAGGGCTAAGAGCATTCCTGAAAGTTTAGGCCCCACACTCCTGAGCCTCTTCACCCCCTCCCCAAAGAGAAGTCACAACTTCTCTACTCTCACTGCCTTGTTTACAGTCTCCTCTGTAACCACAAAAAAGTGCCCTCCACCAGCACAAGGATAAAGCGTGCTTTGAGGAAACCCAGGGCATGCTGCTCAGCCTAGTAGGGGCCAAGTAGGGTTGCTGAAGATGAGGCAGAGCAGTACCATCCCAGCCCTGAACAACATACTGAGAAGGTCCACTGACAATCTGTAGTCTGGCCAAGCGAGATGCTGAGGTCAGATGCTTCCTGAATATGTAGCAAGGGACACAAGGACCCAAAGGGAATTTGGATTCTCCAGAGGTGATGCCAGTTCCCTCAAAACCCAATCCTCTGCTGCAGATACCTGCTCAGGAGCACACCTACAATACAGCAAATGTGAGCTTTTCTCCTCATCTTTTTGTTTAACTATTCAGTAGATCAGAGACTCTCTGGATCACACTCTTGTCACGGGACATAAATTCGAGTTGGCATCTTCTCCCTCAGTGTGGGTGCTCCATCTGCCAAGGGACAGGGACCACCCCAGGAGTGGTGTTCTCAGCCTCTCCAGCTCAAGCCATTCCACTCTAGCAGTTCCTCAGTAGCCTAAAACATTCCAGGCTGGGTAAAGTGAAACCACTTCTCCAACCCAGCTTTCTCCAACACCAGCCTGAAGAGATCCCAGCTGTTGGGACAAGGCAAGTCTGCACACCCGTGTGCTGCCCTCCAAGAGCTGTTCCAGCTCCTGCTTTCCCCGGGATGGGAGGACCTCTAGTGGGTCTGGAAAGCCTCCTCATTCCCTCAGGAGCGAGGGACAGAGTTGCTCAACACAGAATGCCCTACAAACTGGCGGCACTGACTTGCCGCACATGCTGAGCCCAAGCACTGCCACAGATCAGGACAAGTGAATTGCTAACGCTCTGGGCCAAACTCAAATCCTCCCCTTCCTTGGCGTCAGCAAGAGGGACCATGGCACGTCCGCCAGGTTTCTGCTCTGCCAGCCTCATCCTGTGCATTCCCTCCGGCAGCTGCCACGTGCACCAGCCCCAGTGAGCTTTGCATCCGCATCTGCCGCGCACCGCTGGAGTCACCCTGCCCCGCCCTCCCTCCCCAGGCCATCGCCGCCACCTCACCACATCCAAACCAGAGCTGCAACTCCGCCATTGCTCCCAAACTATTCTCCGAGACCAGCAGGGGTGCAGCACTGACCTTTCCCAGCGAGGGTATCCCAGCACCGCGGCCCTCCCGCTGCTTCATGCGGGGCTATTCCCGCGGTGTCCCGGCTGCGGCGCAGCCCGCGGCGGGCGCGGGAGGCGGAGGAAGAAGAGAGGGAAGATGCTCCGAAAGTGGTCCAGGAGCTGCAGCGCTGGTCCGGCATCGCCACCTGGTGCTCAGGGCCCGGCCCGGCACTCAGCCTCCAGCTCCTGCCGAGATCGATTTTAACAAACACTGCAAATACACCCAAGCAGGACCAGAAAAATTCAGTCTTGAGTGCAGCACAATTCTGGTAGCGGATCTCCGAGAAAAGTGGGCACGAGGGGAGCAGTTAACAGTGAGTGTACAAGCGGATACATTAGCATATAGTGATTGCACCAGCCCAAAAAGACCCTTTCAAGCTCGTTGGCTCAGTCAGCACAGAGGGAAGGAGGGGAACAGTTTCCAGTCACACTTGCCAGTGTGTTTGTGCCCAGGACTGTGTGCTGCATCAGATCCAGTTCCTGGCATCCTTCGGAGAGCTGGGGTGCCCAAACAGGACTCCTTGTGCACCATCCACCTACATGCCAGCACACAGGAAAATCTCCTACAGTCAGGCTGGGAACTGAAGAGCTAAAAAACAACCTGGTTACCCCTCTACTATTACATCCCTGGTTATAACCTCCTCCCCCGATATATCCCCTAATCCACTGCCTTTGGCATCCCCAAGAGATGTCCCTACATAAGGAGAGGGGATCCATTACCAGAAATTTCAGTTTTACCTGTCTGCTGCTATGCACAGCAATGAACTTCTACTTGTTGAGCTATCTGGGCCTCCAACCTTCAAAGATGACTAAAGGGAGTTAGCAGTGCCTAGCAATCTTGCAGGATCAGACATTAATATCCCATGTTTAAGCACCACCTGCTCTGCAGCCTGCACACAGGGGCTCATCCCACCTTGCAGAGCAACTCTTACCACAGAACCAAAGGACCACTTTTGTAAAAGTATGCTTTTCTTCTTATTTTGGACCTACCCTTCTCCAAAAAACATCCTTACTTGAGTACTGTAAACCTTAAGAACTTGCTCAACACAGACGAAAGTTCTTCATGGTTGAGGGCTGAGGTGACTAGACAGTAAACTTTGTGGAACAGAAAAAATACAAAAATACAGCATACAGTAATGACTTGGGCCAGGGAACAAGACAAGCTCCTGTATCCATTTAGCCTAAGATGAAATTTGCAATTGCATGAACGCACAAATTCCAAGTTATTCTGGGAAAGATAAATTCAGCAGAATTCAAGTGGAATCAAAACAGTACTGAAAAGATTAGAAGAAAAACTCCAACAAAACAAACCAACTGGATCACAATTAAAAAGGTCAAAAATTTATTTTTCCTTAGGGCATAAGAGGCATTGTAAACAAAATACCAACAAACAAACAAACAAATCACAAGTAAATTCTTACAGTCTGCAAGCATTTGAAGATAGAGTACCCTTTTCCCACCTCCCCCCAAACACTGCAAGCCTGCTCAAATGGTAACAGGCAACAATCCTGGGCCCTGAAGGTCCAGGGAGTTTTGCCATGTCCCAAGATGGGACTAAATTTCTCATGTAAGAAGGACACTGCATCTGTTTTATCAAACACTTAAAAAAAAAAAGTCCAACAAAATATAAATATTACAGACAAAGATCAGATTTAGCACCACCTTTGGTCCAAGCAATCAATGAACTGGGAGATGACAGGTACAGTTTCTTTAGCAAGTCCTTTCTGCCTGAGTCTTTGAAAACATTAGAGGTTCACATTGCAAGAACTTGTAATAACTCTGAGAAAACAGTCCTCAAACTCTGGCAGTCCCTCACAACCTCCCAGGGTCCTGCATACAGGGAGGGGGGAGCATCCTGGCTGGGCAGCAGCACCCAGGTCAGCAAAGATCACTGAGAGAGCTTGGCAGAGCCCCGCAGGACATGGCAAACACTGTGCCAAGGGTCTGGTCCTGCTTTGGCCCAGCAGAGCTCTGACTTCAGGCATGGCTGAGGACCAGGAAGAGCAGTGACAGCATGCATCCTGCATTTCCCTTTCCACTAACATTTGGCACCCACCCTCCACCACCCGGCAGACTGCGGCACCTGTGAGCTGCCAGGGTGGGTGATGGCAGATGCCTGGAAGGAGCTGAAGTTGCCTCAATGCAAGTTATTTCAGAGTATCTGGAACACGCAAATCAGGAGTTCTTTTATCAATTGTAGTTTACTCCAAGGCCTTTTTAGGCTCATCTTTTCCAATACACACATGCCCATCACAGACGCATGGTTCTGAATTTTTGCAAAGAGGTGTCACTGACCAGTTGCTGTGCCACAGCACTAGTGTATGCCAGGACACAGTCACAAGGACTGTGATGATCCTAGGAGAAAAATTAAGTTCAAAAACCACCTGGCAGTATTTTATGTTTCTTGCAACTCCCTCTCCTCTAAGTGTCCAGAACTCAAATTGTCTTTTCCTTTCCTGCAGGAATTTTTGAGCAGTCCTAAATAACCATTATTAAATACTGTTCAGTTCCAAAATAATACCAGCTCTAATAAATGCCTAAAGAGAAATGCTGAGATCTACTTTTAGGCACAGTGCTCTGAAGGCTTTGTTCTGCATCTTCACATGTACAATTGCCCAAGACAAATGGTGTTTCTCATTCTCTGTTGAGAGACCCATACAGAGTTTTCACCTTTACAGACACAGACATGATTAAAATTTCCCAAACAAGCATTTGTTGTTACTTCACTGCTTCAGAACATGCTGCTCTAGGGAAAAATCCCAAACCTCAATTGCTGTCCATTGTTTTGCAGTTCTCTGAGCAAGCAGTTGGTCATCGCACAGAGAGGAGGGCAGCCCCCTCTGTGTGCATTCCCTGTCCCTCACAGGGCACAGTCACAAGGACAGCTCTGAAAACAGTTCTGGACTGGGCACTGCAGTCAAGTAAAGTCTGCAAATCTGGATTAAGGGGGAGATAATGCTTTGCACAGCTCATTCTCCCCACCACTGTCATATCAAGGGCAAATGAAAACGTGTTATGATGATTTCATTAATTCTTGCTGGGACAAAGCCACACTGCTGTTGTCCCAGTCACAGAAACAGGCCCCCAGTACCGTATATATCAGCTAAATCCTCACAGGTCCCAGCTGATTTGTGCTGAAGCCTGAGGGAAATTTCTCCAGGATCACTTGGCAAAAAGGAGACCTGTGTTTTCCTCACTGCTAATGCATCTTTTGTGTTGGCCCATAGAAAAGTCGCTCATCTTTGTTAACTAGTACTCTAATCTGCATCCCGTCTTTACAAATGTTTACACACAGACTCGGGGACTGGTCACAAAAAGATCAGTTCAGACAGACTGGGGCATCTAATCCCTCATTAACAGTAACTCTTCCCATCAATGGCAGAAGATACTGTTCAGTGCAAGAAGTGCCACTTTCCTGGATTTCAGTTTTACTGGGATGACTGAGAAAGGCAATTTTTTTTTATCATGCACATGATTTCCTTTCCTAGGAAAACCTCTCATAGACCCAAGCACATCTGGACCCTTGCAGGAGCTCTTCATTGTACAAACAGTTTTATCCAACTGGTCAGCATTTCAAGTTAATTAAACAAAAACTGAACAATGCTTGAAGGTACAGTTATTATTTCTGTCTCTAGCTCACATTTGCTATGACATGCTGTGAATGTCAAGATACCTGTCACCTCTCTAAGAATTAATTCATGACCAAAAGTTCTAACATCTACATGATAAACAATATTCACTCCACTACCTTCAGTGGAGCTGGATCAGAGGCCACAACAAAATATGGTCCAAAGCTGTTACCACAAAAAAGGATTTTCCCAGACTAATTTTCTTCCTCTCTTAGCTTAACTTGCAACCCAAAACAAACTAAATGGTCTCCTGCCCATAAACTCTCCTAAAAAAAAAAAAAAAAAGCCCTCAGTTAATTCCTTCTCATATTTACTGCAACAGAAACCACACCAACTTCTAGACCTTTTCTCAAGCAGAACAGACAAATTGTTTCCCATATTAAAAACAAAACAAACTAAAGACAAAGAAGTGTCACCAACTTGACCACACACACACTAAGACCAGCCACACTTTTCTCTATCTCTGGTCACCGACATACTCTCCCAAGATTCCAAGCTCCCACCAGGTACATTCCCACCACCTAACCACTAAAAAGTGGAGCTCTACACCAACACAGAAATGACAACAGCATCTAGTTTTCAAGGTCACATTAAGAACATCAACCACCCAAGAAACCCATTGCAGAACTTCCCTTAGACCAGGCCTAGATCCATATTTTTTTTTCCTTTTTGGTCAACTAAAAATTCGGGACAGCAAACCCTCTAGGAGCTTCCAGTCCAGACACATGCCATTGCTCTGCTAATGCAGAGGAGCACAATGGCTCTAACAAATTTCAGCCTTCATTCACCAAGAGGTTTGGGCTCCCACCAACTCACTACCCCCAGTTTCCAGAGCTAATCTGAGCTAATTAACAGCTCTGGAAACAGCTACAGATGTACACAGCCAGCTGAGCTGCTTTCAACACCCACCTTGAGTTATCTGCATCTGAACTTTAGCCTAAGCAGCAATCAATCAAGCTGCTGGCAGGACTTCTCCTGACATGACATTTGATATTGAGTCTTAACTGAGGAGGCTTGTCTACCTGATTCTCCCTAAATGTTGCTAGCAGAGTAATAAGCACTGCTGTCTGCAGTTAAACCTGCAATAAAGGAACAGCACTGATGTCATTGGCAGAGCCCTGTGGGACATGGCAAACACTGTGCCAAGTCAGCCAGACAGCAGAAATGCACTTACTCTGTACACTACTGGCCCCACAACACTCACTTTGGACCCTCAGTACAAAAAAGTCATTGTAATGCTACACACACTTTGCTTTTGCAATATTCCAGGTTTGAACTCATCCCGAGTAATGAGCAAGACTTTTCAGCAAGCCTGTTCAGCATGACACAGAAAAATTCCTCCTAGCAACTGGAAACAATTATAACTTCCTCCTTCCCTGAAAGTCCAAGATAGGAGGTAGTTAAGTCAGCTATTCACCAAAATACTTCATTTTTAAAAAAGGTTTATTTTTCTTTTCTATTTGTTCCAGTTTACTAATTGCTACAGGCTAAGCTCCAGTGACCGCACTATTTTCTGTCCTGCTTCCAGGGGACAGAAACAAACCGAATTCATGTGTTTTGGGGGACCCAGAGTCAGGACAGAATTTGATGCCCCCACCAAGTCTAAACCCCAAGGGTGATGATGGGATTTTGTTTATTTATTACTTCCCTGGTGAACTAGAAGCAGTTCAAGAACAAGCTCTCAAACCACAAAAGAACTGTTTGCACAGAGAAAGCTGCCATGTTGCTTACCTTTCAGTCATCAGAGCCAATAACAGCTTTGATGGGGAGTATCTGAAGAAGCCTGAAATATTTACCTGAATATTAAATGTTATATTTTAAAAAGTCTCTTTCAGTGCCAAGTGATTCTCCCTTCCACCTGTTTTTCTCCTCCACCAAACAGGGACCAAGACAGGTACCACTGTAACCAAATAACCCTGAGCATCAGGGCAAGGTCACTAAAGACAACATTTTGTTGTTCCTGCCAACATGGACAGGTCTAGAACAGCCATGCTCGCCCACTCCACCAGCTGAACCTCAGTGTTTGCAAACTCCCAGACACTCAAACTGCCTGAACTACAACAAGCACATATAACCTTTGTTTGCCTTCTTTTGGTGGATCAGTGGCTTCAGGATACAGATTGTCATAGTACATTAGGGCGTGAAAAAAATCAACTTTTCTCAATAACGAAAAATCCTATCACAGAGCAGTGATGTATTTAAACCATCTATACAGAGAAAGCACCTGCAGTGTCAGACCAAATAATTTATGGCCTTATTAGAACATCTTTTTCCTCATATTTTATCTATCTCTCCCCTGCCAATATAGTTACTTCTAATTTCCTTCCAAATTATCAACGTAATTCCCGTAATTTTAATTCAGTAACAAACAGGAGTCTCAACTCAGGACAGTAGTGGCTTATGCTGACAAGAACAGGTCTGTAAAACGCCAGTGTGAAGCTTTAAACCAAATTTATTTATAAAAAAAACAAACACAAAACAAAAAAAAAATTGCACTCTCCAACTAAAAATCAACACTACCTTGATGCAAGAACAAATGAAGAACATAGTTGATGGGACCAGCCCAGCCCTGACAATATAAAATGGGGGAAACTACTTTGCTCTGCCTATGCCAGCCATGTCCGCACGCAGTGCGGTGCAGCTTCCGCTCCAGGAATTGCTGCGGAGTCCCAGCCCTGATGCAAGGGCACCCAAGAGAAAAGATCTCCTTGTTCCACCCTTGGCAATGCATGCACACCCCACAAAACTGACACCCCAAAGTAGAGTTATGGGTGACTTTTTACAGACACCTGTGCTTTGCTATAAATTGGGTCTAAGACGGAGGAGGAAAAGCAGCAACAGCAACCTACATCCCAACCCAAAGTCAGCTGACTGGGGGCTTCTGGATCTGGCCTTACATACAGTACTTTATTTGAAAATTACAGACACACACAACAGGCACGACTAGTGAGCAGCACAGAGGGAGAGAAAGAGCAACACAAGCAGTGGGCAGCATTAGCAGAGGCCATCAAACGGTTCAAGTGTGCGGACACATTCCCCATGCATCATCGCAGTGCTGGTCCCCGCTTCTAGCAAGCAACGAAAAGCAAATGAAAACAAAATAACTTAGACAAACATATGCTCTCAGACCATCATACTGGTACTGTTGGCAGCTATCGAACGCTGCACTGGTACACAGCACTTCGCTACGTGGCTAAATAGCATCTGAAGCTGACAGAAGGAGCTGCTGGTGATGAAAAACCACCAGCAAATAGCAGCAAAGCTCCAGCTGGTTTTAAAGAGCTGCAAGATCTGCAGCACAGTGGATCACAGCAGGGCAGCACCAAGGCTCAGCAGTCCTGTGCACCCTTTGGAGGTGTAGGAACAGAGTGCACAGAGCTTGCTTTTGCTGAGAACAGTCCATGCTGAGCACCCACAAGGGTCTTCTGTCAGTGTAACTCTACTGATGCTCATGGGCTTCTTGCCAGTTTAGACAAGAGCATGTGAAAGAATTAAGTTGGCTCCTCAAAACCAGATTCCTAATTGGTAAAGTATTAAGAGGTTTTCCAAAATCACGTGTTTGATGCTATTTCAGTACAGCTGCAGAATTCAGTTTTTCTGTTTGAATGCAAAGGTCTCTGGTAATATTAAGGCTTTTTGACAAACTTAAGAACAGCAGGACAAAAATTAAGCAGAAAACTGAGGTACATCCCCTCTCCAGAGTAATGAACTAGAGCCACAGGAGATGTAATTCCCAGAGCTCAGAGAATCAAGTGCTCTGGCTTTCACATTTCTCTTGCACCTTACAAAAATAGTCCAGTTTTTCAAAGGTAGTAGATTTTGCTGCTACCTGTAAAGTCACATTATTTTTGACAGATGGAAGTTCTCCTTCCATTCAAATAGAATTTAAGACAATACCTCTTTTGAAGAGCAAAGTTTCTGCCCAACTTTATTTAGGACCTGAGAGATCCACCTTTGCAAGCCAAGAATTATGACGTCAATATCCAAAACATCTGTGAAAATCTGCAGGTGAGAACTAACCCAGATAAAATGGTGACATTTTCTTCTTAGTTTAACAATAAGGACAGAAAAGAAAGGACCTGTAAAAGTATTCCCATTGCTCTTGCAATAAATCCAAGTAACAATACAGTATCCAAACTTGGGACTGCACCAGCAGAATTATCTTCCCTTCTGGAGTTACCATCAATTCTGAAGTGCAACAGAGGACGTAACCAGCAGAGGCAAACCAGAAGACAGAATCATGCATGGATGACACACAGAGTGTTTCAAGCATAGCTCAGAAGTCCTGTATTGATAAGGATGTTAATGCATATTCTATACATAATCCTGGCAACATGCTGCATAATCCTTACACTTGCACTAACAGGTGGTATTTTTTTACAGAAAGCAGCCATTCCCAACCCAAGCCACCCCAGCGGTCAGTCTCTACCTACCCAAGGGTCCTGTTTTCATCCAGTTGCCCCCTCCCCTGCATTTCCCCTTCCCCTAAGAGTGCATGAATAGAGAATTGCAAACATTTCACACTGCACGTTCCACTCCAAGTCCTGGATGAGGGGCCTGTTTATTCTATGAATATTGCACTTATCCACTCACTGGATTTGCTTTTTCTCAAGAATGCAGAGTATTTGGGAAAAAATAGAAAAAATAGTAGGATACAACACAGGAAAATATGAGTTATTAACGAGCTAGCTATGAAGATCTAAAATTAAATAGTACTAGTTCTATTCTGTTAATACTAGTAATATGAAAATAATGAATGCTTTATCAAATTCCCTTGTTTTTCATATAAGATAAAAGCAGTAACTTTCTTTTTAACTGAGGAAAGCAATGAATATATATTACAATAAAATATGATTCATTAAGATCTGAAAGCGATGAAAACAATTATATAATGCCTTCGTCAAACTTTATAGAATCATAATGGAAGGAGTCTTTGGGGTGCATATCCACAAGGGACAAATGCATTTTTTAGCTATACCCATGCAGATGTGAATTTCCATTTTGAAGAGTCTAGCTGCAAGTCAATTTCAATCTTTCAGTATTGTGTATTTGCTATTTTTGAATACAGCAATTCAGAAACTTCCTGTCGACGCATCAGTTAAGTACCCCGACACACTCCCATCATCTCTTTCATCCTGGAACTTTCGGCTTGCAAAGGACTGGTACATATGACTACGCTCACCCACGGCACGGGGTGACAGCTAAAACAGTGAACAGGAATTGCCTCCCATGGGGAAGGACTCCTAACAAAATGCATGACTCTTGCTGTTATGAGAAAGTGTTTTGAAAGGGGAGACAAGGGAAACCAGCAAATAAACTTTTCAGGCATTATATAAACCTCAATAACGAACTCAGAAGTGCTCATTATCATTAAAGTTGCAGTATACAGCAAGACACAATTTTCACATTCTTTAATTTTGTTCTCTGGCATTGGAGTTTGGAATTTCTGCTGGTCCAAATTCAAGACTTTTTGGAAAACACAGAGAGTGGGTGAGAGCAAGATAGCAAGAGCAGCCACCTTTCCCCCCAGAGGAGGGCCCCCTTCAGCTGCAAATGGCTTTGCTCAAGCCCTGCACACTCTTAACAACCTGGTTCAGGAAAAAACCAGAAAGAGAAATTTAAACAGTACTATTGATTTCTGCATTGAGTGTTCACTGAGGTGTACATTACATTTAAATATTGCTCTTGATCCAGTGTCAGTTCTGACAAATTTAGTAAATAAAAGGTGACATTAACATTTTTAGAAAAGAGCTAAAACACTTTCAGCACTACATTGTCCTCTGAGTACTCTGCCAGGTTTTCCTGCCCTGCAGTCAGCTTTTCTGATGTAGTTTAAGGCCTTTTCCTTTGTTTCACAGCTAAGTGTGAAAGGCTTGCTATTTCAGGCATCAGTAGAACTGACCAAAACTAGCTGCTTGCTGATGGAAAAAATAATTATTTTCCCGATATCTCTTGGTTGAAAGAATCAAAAAAAGAGACAGCATCTCAGTGAGAGATGCTATGACAACGGTAAGGCAGGAGGGGGAAAAATTGCCTTGGGGGGTCTTTGTTTTAAAAGTGCCCTTTTAAACACAAGCAGCCAAAACAACCACCAAGTGAAGGGAAGCCCAAATAGAAGCTCTTCCACCAGGGTGGGAGCCAGCGTGCCAAGTGGTGGCCAACAATCATTTCTGGCACCAAGTAGGTCATCTGCACCCCATCCTTTTTGCTGGTAGAGGTGAGGGCAGAGGGAGGCCACAAGTGTGGCTCTGCAGCCCATCTACAGGGTCTGGCCCCTCCTCAGGAGGGCATGAAGCCTCTGAGATGGGATAAAGGAGCAACTCAGCCATGGAGCTGCTGCATGAGAAAACCCTGGCAGTACTGCAGGCACCCTCACCCTGTGTCACCCTGCGCTGCCTGGAGCACTGCAAACCACCTCCCTGCAGAAGCCAGAGCTGGAGAAGTGAGCCAGCAAGATGGAACAGGAGCTGTGGGACAGACAGACATCTCTTACAGAGCTGTGTCTCAGGCAGATCCTGAAGCCTCCTAACCTGAGCCTCACGGAGAACTTGCATCCACTGGGGCCAGCCCTGTGCAAGGCACATGGCAGCCAGGCACTGAAACTGTCTGCCAAAAACACCTGTGCCACCCCCGCCCTGCAAGGACTCCTGCAGTTCAGAGAGGCCCCGGGCTTGGCTTTGCTGGATGCAAATGCCGAGTATTTCCAGTAGTCTGGGCTCTTCCGTCTCCTTGCTGCTCTTCCCTCCTTGGATAGGGGCTCATGTTAGGCCATACCACACTCAGAGAATTCAGTGGCTCAATGCAGAAGATATGGGAGCTGTGCTTTACATCCCCCCAAAGAGATGGCCTAGTGGGAATGTCTTTTAACAAAACTTTAGAATATTTTAAATAATAAGTTAATTCTTAATAAATATGTGCTTCAAGAAAATGAAATTATATACTGCACCTTTAAATAATGCACTTAGTTCTCTGCATTGGCTTCCATTTTGGTTTCTTTTATTGTTAAAGTGCATTAATTCAAAATAATGAACCACTTCCGCATCATTATTGTTAAAATAAATCATAACATTAATACGAATCACTAAGTCACTACTATTAGTACTGCAATCTAGCAGATAACTCTATGTATTGCTCTATTTAATACTGTCCAGCAGAAGAATATAATACTTCTATTATAATCTCACAACAGCTCCAGCAGTCTTTTACGGCTGCTACCATATTAGTACAACTAAAAAGGGGGAGAAGTATGAGAGACAGGGCCACAATGTCTCAGATACACATCCAGTAAGATGTAGCTAACTGGACATACACTTACACATCATATGGTAAGACATTAAGGTACAAAGAGGACCCCGCACTGTGATATGAGCTGTTGTGCAGTTACACCTCCTTCTCCTGCCACCACAATTTAAAGGGATCCCAAACAAACAGCCTCCCCTCCCCACCTGCATGCAGAGAGCTGCTCGAACCACAGCACTGTTTGTGGCCTGTAGTTGTGGCACCTGGATGTTGTTTCAGCTACTGAAAGGACATCAGTCACATCAGCTGTAGGCAACTCTCTCAGTGTTATCATGGAAATTAATAAAACCCCCAAACCACACACACACACAAAAAAAAAAAAA
>VZTI01003366.1:982562-1045394 GCA_013397865.1 Struthidea cinerea | reverse complement strand
AAAAAAAAAAAAAAAAAGGAAAACGACAAGAACAACATATAAATTTCCTAATTTTTTTTTTTTGGCAGTGAAACATCCCCAGTAACACATGGTACTGTTGTGCTATTTTACTCAGCCCCTTGACCCCAGCTATTTTGAAGCCTTTATAACCTTTAACTTCCAAGCCAAATCAGTATGAAACTCTAGTGGAGAAAAGAGCATGTAATACTTTGTGTAAACCAGTAGTGAAATGGTCTGCCCCTCCCCCTTAGAACAGATTTACAATGCTAACTATTATTTAAAGGAATTAGATATTGATCTTGAGTGATTAACAAGGCCATTTAAGAAAAGCCCCAAGCATGACTTCCTTAAGCACAGTAGGGATTTAGTAAATTATGTTTACAGTACAAGGCTACCTCACAAATAACTCCATATTCCTAGCCTTTTCCAATGGATACCCCTTCCATTTCCCACACTACCTGCACCGTGTGCCACATTTCAAAGCATGAGTTAAGAAAGGCAAACAGAATTGGAACTAGAAGAGGCAGCTTCCTGGTTAGATGCACTGTTGACCAAATTGCTTTGATATTAAATCTCTGAGCCTGAGAAGCCCAGGCCCACTTTCCATTACGAATGTACTCTTTGGATTCAAGTGGGAACAGAAACACATATTTGGCTCCTACTTCAGTTTTAAGTCTTTTCTGGTAAAACCAGATACACACACACATACCAAGAAAATACAGTAAACCCAGAATGCACAGAAAAGACAAAAACAAAACACAAAAGCAATTCCCCAAAAATATACAAATTATGTGCAGACTGAGTTTGATGGCTTTTTTTTTTTTCCACTCATTGTAAACACTGATGTTGCAGAAGGTTACAAATATTTCTCACTAATACCTTGGTGGGCCCTGCTAGCAGTCAGCACCCTTGGATTTGGACCAGAGGGCAAAACAAGAATTAATACATTTAACAGCTTTGTCTTTAGTGTCTTAAGGGACTTTGTTGACTTTGATAAGTTTTGAGAAACCCAACTGTGGGAAGAGAATCAACCAGAATCACCTGGCAGGAGTCAGGCACAGAACCAAACATGAAGCCTACACAGTAACTGACATTCTTAAGCAAGGGGTTTGTAGGTTTGTTTTTACGAGCACCAGTAGGCATCACTGCCCTAAAACACCTGAAATCCCAACTCAAAGAACAAGACAGAACGAAAGGAAACAAAAAGCCCCCAACCCACACCACCTGATGGCCTTTTCTGGTGAGTTAGCTGTAACAGCACTGAAGTCAGAGACCAAAACTCTCCATGATGAAAAGGCTCCAACTCTAGACCTACCAACTGTTGAGTATAGTTAAAAAAAAAAAAAAAAAAAAAAGTGAATATCTCCAAAGGATTAGAGTCCCTCTGTGTTTCATAAACTTTCATTTGCTTCTCACTGTAAGTTGTAGAAAAGCATTCAAAATTCTTGGGTATTCCACGTATGGTCAAAAATGAGGAGCAAGGGAGCCAAGATTGTAAAACAGTTTGGCACAAAACTCCCCAAGTAGATGCATGTGTATTTCTCTCACAAAAGGCACACATTTGGTTTCCTATCAATAATGGGAAGGATGGGATGTCATACCCTGTTACACATACAAGATTATTAACAACTTCACGAAAAGGCATTTGACTATGCTGCATCTTCCTTGTAGTTGCTTACAGCATGTAAACCCCACAAACCTCTCCAGACCATGGCAGATTTGTCCTCAGTATAGACTCCTTTGTACAAACTGAAGCACAGGGAAACGTCTTTTTGCGTAGCAATTGTTTTTTCCACATGTACACAGCAGGAACAGTATAAATTAGGGAAGTTAAAGATATTGCAATATTAGTTCTTTTTCTCCAAATAATTTGAGGGCACCCAGCCTTTGAATGGCTTCACACCATTCATGATCTGGCAGTACCACCAGCCGTTTGGGTTCCTTTCGAGGACCTCCATGCAGACACCTTCCTGAAACCCCGCAGTCTCCTCATCCCCTTCATAGTCTGCAATGGAAACATAGATGTCCTTGAGATTGTTGTGGATGAACTGGGATTTCTCAATGGGCTTTGGCCTGACTGTGGACACAGGGATCCCATTCCTCTGCGTGGGGAGGTTGGAGGTGGTCTCAGAGCTCTCTGTGCCCAGCCGCTCCGGCTGCTTTCCCTTTGTGTCACCAGGCTGCGGCCACGCATTGCTGAAGGAGGAATTCCGACGAACGGTCCTAAGTTGATCTGTAGTTGTTAAAGACTCATTTCTGCGCAAGGAGCATGACAGGTTGTTATCCTTTGGGGGTGGAGACACAAATACTGACTGTGGACGGACAGCAAGTTGCCTCACACCATTCCTCATTTTAACGGGCCCTGATGCTTTTGAAAAACCACCAGGAGGTTTGCTTGGGATGGGTGGTGTTGCACGTTTGCTCTGGTTGATGGTGTTCAAAGCCTGAACCCTCTTCTCTATCTTCTCTAAACTGTTTGACTTGTTTTCATTTTTTCTGTTCCTGGCAAATGAGGAATCAGTCTCTGCTGATGTAGTTTCTCGCTGGTTATCAGGGAGAGCCAAATAATGGGAAGGAGCCCAGCCTTCCATGTCTCCGTACTTCAGGTACCACCATCCACTGGCTTGCTTTTCCAGCACTTCCACTTCTACTCCTGCTGGGAAGCAAATTTCAGAATCCTGTACCTTTTGGTATGAGTCAGTGGTCACATAGAAACACCTGGAGTCATTTTCTTGCTCGGTTTTGGCTGTATGGCTGGAGCAGAAGATGCCACGGGAAGGAGCTGTGATGAGATCAGCTGAGCTTCTCCGAACAGGGTCGTCCTGGTTCTCAGAAGCTGTGCGGGGAGGGCTCGCAGACTCCTCACTTCTTGAACCTTTGAGTCCACCTCTGAGCTGCCCAGTTGGCCTCAGCTGACGCCTTAAAGTGCTAATATCCATCTTTTCTTGGCTCTGAGAGTCTGCTTTGTTCAGGAAGGGTTTGGGCCTAACAATTGGCTTTGCTCTGATGGAAGGACTCTGCCCGGGATCTTTCTTCATGCCCGTTCTTGGCACGCTACGTAAGCCGACGTCTGAAGCTGATCTTGGTTTTGTCTCCTCGCTCCTGGAATAGTGACATTTTCCAAGATCAGGCTGGATGTTTTTGTCTGTCTTGATCTTCACAAGTGACGATTTAGGAGAGCTGGAACATGGAGAATTCCTTTGGATCAAGGACAGAGAGGAGCTTTTCTGAGAATCAGAATCCCCACTAGACTCCTTATTGGACAAAGCATCTTCCACATAACGTCTGAACCCCTCGTTCTCATAGATAGTTTCTTCTTCATGAGCAACTTCTTCTGAAGACTCTCCTACTTTGAACTTAGCTTTCTGAAGTGATGACACAGGTGAGGGCTTGAGGGGCTGAAAGAGTCGTTTTTCAGGAGTGCCCTCTTCATGATGACTTTCACTCACTTCACACTCCGAGTCAAAGCCAAAGGCAGGCACATCATACTCAGGTTCTTCATATTTCAGCTTGTGGGGAGAGTCCTGGGTATCTCCTGAAGAAACTGCTCCAGGAGTTGTTCCTTCTTCAGAGTCTTTTGGTTTACTGGGAGGTGCTGGGGGAGGAACCTTTGGGCGGGTTAAAGTACTGGTTCTTCTGTTCAAATTCGGTTTCTTTCTCTTGTCAATGTAAGACGCTGGAGCCCATCCTTCCTTCTCTCCAATCTGCACATACCACCAGCCGCCAGAATTCTTTTCTATAACCTAAGAGGTAACAAGGAACATGTTAGTTGGACAAAAATCTCAACCCACTGCTTTCCACTCCTCCCCTTCCAATCCACTCCCATGCAACAGATAAATATTTTGATTTTTCCAGATACACCGTTAAGGCTCACCTCTGCTTTTTGTCCTCCACGGAAGCTGATGCCATCAGAGATGCACGACTGGAATTCAGCAATGGTGTAGTATTCCACTTCCACGGAGGGTGGCTCTGGTGGCTTGGGTAACTGAAAACCCTACGGCAAATAGGATGCTTTGTTCATTTAAACCAAAGAAGCAGTCAGCTGAACAGCAGTATGAAAAAAAAATTGCTTTTATTCACTAAGACTCTTCTTTCTTCCTGTGCTACTTCATAATAACTGCTCAGTTCCCCAGAGCGGGAGCTGATGTACTGATATGGGCTAAAATAGAAAGCCTTTCAACATATTCACTGTTCATACCACCTTCACCAACTATTGAAAGTGTGATAATCTTTACCTGAATAGTAAAATGTTTTACTCGTGGGTGATAAAGTGTGAGCTGCCGTTCCAGTCACACTAAGAGCAGCCCATTTACGCTGAGATTTTGTCCAGAAAGACCCAGCTCTGGATGACTCACCACAACTGCAGAAAATTGCATTGCAACAGGCCCCTAACAGATTCTGCCTATCATTACATATACCATTTTAAAATGTAATCCCAATGAATTATTGCTCTTAATCTGCTGCTGGACTTTTTAAACAATCTTAATTAGTCGGTGATATGAGCTAATGGGCAACTCTGGTAGCAAGAAACAAGGATAATATCATAGACCCCCTAGCTTTGCCCAGCTAAAGTGCTAGAAGGGAAGGACTTTACTACTTGATCAAAACAATTCCAGTTCCTCCCCACAACAGACCCAGAAGCTCTACACAATCCCAACACAACCTTCATAAAGGCTCTACGGGAAGTGGGACGCTGCTATTTACAGCCATTCTGGCAGCACACCAGACTCCTCTAAAAGCTAAGTGCCTTTACATGAAGCTGCCACATTTTAGAGTTTGCTATAATTATTTTTTAAGGTGATAAATGGGATAATGGTCCTCTCAGGAATTTCAATATTGAAAGCTTTTCAGATTAGCACAGTGCTCATCTGCAGAGCAACTAGATGATGGTGAGGCTGCACAGCTTCTACTTTTCCCTACTTAGGGTTCTATGAAAGAACCGCAGTTCTGTCAGGATCTCTTGACCATAAGTCAGAGCATCCACAGACAGACAAAGACACAAAATGATCCTGAGCCATCAATGGGAGAAGGGCAAATCCCACACTGTGCTTTATTCTCCCGCTCCTCCATTTCTGAGATACCCTTTCTGTAACTAACAGTAGATGTTTCATCACGCACAGCATGTGGCATTTCACAGAGAATGCACCTCTGCACTTTAGGAGCCGTGTCTAACAATGTTATAATTGGATGTTTCTCCACTATAAATGCAGAAATACAGCAGAAGCACAGCATAATAAAATGCCTTCAGATAATAGGATGGTTTGGATTAAATGAAGATAATTGGAAACAGCAGATATGCTCATGGTTTCACATATGATATCGCTGTTATTTTTAGCATGGGATTAAGTGTCATAGTCATGCCAAAATAAAGTCTAATTGAAAATAATGCAAAGAAAAATAGGAAGAAAATGCTAATATGCTATTCATGTAGTTTGTTAAGAAGCATCTCTGGTGACAGAAAAATTACAAGTCACATCCTGCTCATAAAGGGTACAGCAAAGATTAAACACTACGTATTGCCTAGAGAAACAAGCTATTAGCATGACTTTTACATAAATACGCTACCAACTAGTTCCTATTGAAGATGACAGTTCTAATCCCAAATTGGTACAAACTTCCAGAATTCTAGCTTTGGGGATAAGAAATCACAGGAGGTCTCATTCCTGTAGCATACATCCTTCCGTAGGATTCCAAGCCACTTTAAACATACACGAGAGTGAAGCTTAGCAACCTCAAAGGTGGTAGCAATAGAAGGAGGGGACACATTCCTTCAGTTGCTTAAGAGAAGAGAAGGTCAAAAGTTTCAGTCTGGGCTAAGGACACCAAGAGGAACTTTAAACTTCTGAGTCAGCCAAAGAAGTTTCAATGCTCATGCACAGAACACAGCAGCTTTATCATATTCTCCCTGCAGACCTGATTAGTTGGGGCAACATTCTGAATAACAGAAAACCTGATTTACCACTAGGATGCCCTGAGGTCTGCTCAACACTTAAACAATGAAATGAACAGGCATGCAAATAAAGGATCTCTCAGATATCCCCCCCACCTTGTACAGCTGCACAAAGTCTCACAAAGCACCCGGACACCTACCCACTGCTAAGATAAACCATAAACCAATACACACCAGACTGGACTCTCTTCGTGGGGGCGGCCTTGTTCTTAGATTTGGAGAACCTGAGCAGGAAAGGAAAAGGGAGAGTTTATTTAACTTCGCAAATACTGCTAAACGCATTTTTCAGCAGCTCTCTGCTTTCACACAGTTCGAGAATGGAAGTCAGTATTTGCAATATTTAAGGCATCTCTATGAAACAAGACAGGAAACTATGAGAGTATATCAGAAATACCAAGGTAGCTTAGCTATTCACCTCTGCTAAGCCAGCAAATTTAAGAGGAGATCACTGCCAGAAAGTAGTGGATTGTATTTTCTGCTGGAACTGACCAGCTCTATTGGAGACTGGCCAACAAAGAACTGGCCTAACACCTATTTTCTCCCCAACAGTAAAAATAATTCACTAAACACTCACACTGTCCCCTCTCATAGTATTTTGCCATTCCTTGCACAGAATAGCATCAGCATCCGCATTTTGCAGATGAAGTAGTAAAAACATTATAACTTGCCCCCAGGAAAACAGCAGAACAAATGCAAGAGAAGACACAGGTGGTCTCCTCAACTTGAACATGCCATCACATCATCTGCATTTCTGGGGTAGAAAGTCACATTTTAGAGAGTTCAAAGGGAAAAAAAAGTATTCTTCTGTGGAAAAATTAACAAAGTGAACACATGCAGGCTAAGATAAAGAACCACCAGCCAGCCTGTGTATAACGTGAAGTTAAATTTTATCACTACTAGTGAAGGACCACATTCTGGAGTCCCTGTTGATACATCTACAGACTATGCAAAGGTCTGTTTGTGCGGACTTGGCTGTAAGACCAGGACATGTGGGACCTTAGCTGACAGGCAATGCCAGCCCTGAAAGGTAGAGAACAAGAATTCATTGCAAGCCCATGAAAACCCCGACTACTTTACTGCCTTACTTATTTGAGCTCTTTGTGGTGCTATTCTTGCTATGGCTGGGGATCCCTGGGCCAGTTTGGAAGCTTGCTTGTCTGGAGTCATCATGGCATTGCCATTAGAGTCATTGCACAGGATGGGCAAACTGATTTCCTTCTTGGTGATATGAGTTTCTGCAGACTCGTTTTCTACTTGAGCTTCCTTGTCAGTAGAAGATTTCTTGTTCAGCAGGTTACTGATCTCCATGATGTTTCCTATGATTTCCACTGGCCCAGTTAAGTTCTTTTTCCTAGATGGAAGATCATCTTTAGCCTTCCTCAGATATGAAGCGGGGGCCCAGCCTTCTTTGCCCAGATACCTGCAGAGGCAAAAGGAAACACCACCACATCAAACACAGCCTTCTCGTGCATTTCAGGTAGAACAGCTAAAGCACAAGTGATGGATGACAACATCAAACAAAATCGGCAGCTCTCAAATAAGATTTCATGGTCTCCATTTATTATCTATTGATTAGACATATCAAAGTCATCTGAGCCAGCAGTGAACTGTGTAGTTGAAAGCCACTAATCATCCTAAGGAAGGAGTCTCTCTGGACAAGAAATAGTTACACACAAGGTAAAGAGCTTCACCAGTTTGTTTTATGCCTCCCCTGGACAGTACTAGGCAAACTCAGTATTTTCCCATACAGCAAAATAGCAAACTAATGAGTAAAATATTTTAATAGCTTCTAAACTTGCTAATGGCAACTCAAATTGAAAATGGGCTAACATAAGGGTGTACAGCACCCGGTACAGAGAACCTACGCCTGCAGTTTAAGACCCTTGTGCAAGTCTCCCTCCCTGAAATTACAAAGAACACTGGCCCACCTTCCCTAATTCCCAGCACTGCATGAGCAGCTTTCTCTCATGGAGCATATGGGACCCTGAAACTACTGCAGCTTCTCCCAGCACTGCTAGATCAAGAAACAATTTGACTAAGGAAAAATGGCTTTGATGGAGACTCATTTTCCTGAACTAGCCACAGGCTATTTGAAGAAATAAACTGGGAAATGTGAACAGACACCTGAATCCAGTGCGCGTTCCTGAAACACTATCCTGAGCCAATCACACTACACTTCAAACTGAAGTAATTCTTCTACAACTGGGCTTTAGGGAAGATGTTTTCTCTAACTCCTGCCATTCCTAACACCTCAGCAGGGATTTCAGATTACAATCAGACTCCAGGGAGGACCACGTGGATGAACTCTGCTTTCCCTAATGAAACCCTAACTTGCTGTTTCAGTGTGAGTCACTGAAAACCTTCTCTCTTTAATCTCTCAAGATACCAAAAGCAGGCACTTGAACCGTAAAGTGGGAAAGCAGGCACCATTAAAATCCTGGTGCTCAGGAAATATGCAGGAAATACAAAGGTTAAAACAGTAGGACTCCAAGGTTCTTTATTGAAAAGGGAGCCTCATTAGACAGCAGAGGAAGGAGCTGGGGCACGTGGGATATAAGCAAATCATTCCCTGGCAGGTGAGCATCTTTGTCATGACAACACTTGGATTCTGAGGTTTCCAGTGAGATCTCTGCATCAAGCTCATCCTGGGCTCCCTCACCACATCCACACGCTTGATAGAGGCTCTGGGACTTTACAGGCAGAACAGGAAAATGCAGTGTGGATTTGATTCTCTAGACTTCTTTATTACTCTTCCTGTATAAAAGCAAATACAGTTGTTGTACTTCTAGCAATGACTACGAGGATCTTTCTGTCCAAAATCCGACCTTTTCCTCCCCACCCACCTAGACCAGGCAGGATACTAGAGATTCTGCTTCTCCCTGCCTTCTGTCACACATGAAGGTAAAGATGTAGGATCTCTCCTGCTCAGGAAGTTTAGTGACAAGTTTTTCCAATGATTCTGGTGTCAAAGGAAAGCATCCCAACAGCTCTGAGCTTTGTTTGATGCATGGAGACTAACAAGAAGTAGCAATCCGGTTTGCAAATCTTGATTTTACTTCAAAAAGATACAGAGCACCCACTGAGTTATACTGTCTCAAGAAGCAATTTGGATCTATTCAATCCTGTCCCTTTTGAGACTTTTCTGCTAGGCCGCAAACCAAGCCAAAAAAGGAAAAGGAAAAAAGGCCTCCATACATGCCACAATTCCTGTTGTGTCAAGGCATCACCCAGTGCCACTTTCCAGCCCTGAAGCCTTTTGGCTTCATTCCCTTTTGCAGTTGACAGCCCTTTTGCAGAGCTACTGACCAATGCTCTCTGCTGCCTTTGCATCAAGTAAGTTTTTTTAAAGGATATTTGTGAGTTTATACGATGTGGAGGTGTAGAGGTCTCCATCTGTGAGAAAGCCACAGTGGCCAATGCACTGAGCACTCCAGTTCCAAAGGTTACTTTCAACAGAGCTTGATTGTGCAAAATCAGCAAGAAAAAACAGTTTACATCCATCTTAGTTTGTGGGAGACTTACCATGTTTAAGATCAGAAAGGCAGCCACAGGCAGGTTCTGTACTGGCCTGTTAGTTCTCCTGCCAACTGCATGCACTCGGATCAGCCTGCGTAAGCCCACTGCTACAAACACCTCTGATCTCACACGGTTCCTCCCAATGAATAACAGCAGCAATAGATGGACAGTTAATAACTCTGGGCAACACACCCTCAGAAGAGAGGCTGTTGTAGGCTACCTCTCCCTTTGGTAGCCAATTTAACCTAAAGTTAATGCTGAGCAGCAGTTACCAGAAACTAATGGTTTATTTCTGCAATATCACAAATAAAAACTACTTATGTAAGTGAAATATGCTCACATTTTTTACCTCAGTCATTGAATTTGGTAATCTTTCAGCCCTTTGAAAATATAACCTTAGAAGATTCCTTGATCTCCCCCATTTCATAGGGGAAAGAACTAAAACAACTGCTAATCAGTTTCAGAGAAGTCTTGAACCAGTAACAACTTTCATTATACATCCTAAGAGTTGAATCACAAGTATCCTTCCTTCATTTATATTCATAACCTACTGGAGACATTTCAAGCCCCATCCTAGATTCCTCCTTGTTTCACTGCTGCCAGCACCTCCCAGCTGCGCTTCATTCACATGGGCTGAGGCTCACAAAATGAAGAAGATGAAGGCAAATAACAAAAGCTTTACTTAGCATACTGGTACTTACCTGCCCTGCACCCAGTCCACTTGGGCACAAGATTGTATCTATTACTGTCACCTGGAGGCAAAGTAGGATCTAAATGACAAATGTTAATGCCACACTGGGAAGCACAGATCTACTGAACTCAACAGAACAGTAAGCAGCATCCCAGCAGGACAGAGCCTTTTTTAAATTTCTCCAGAGTCCTGATGGTTTTTTTTTTGAAACAAAAGTCATAATGCACGTGGGGAAAAATAAAGACAGACACCAATATTGCATCTAGCTTGTACAGCATTGAATTGGGAGGGTCTCAGAATTAGGTGCAGTGATTTGGTTCCTTCATGCTTCCAAAACACTCCCTGTTTATATTACATGAAGGAAAAAATGGATTAAAACCATAGGAATGTCAAAAAAAGTCAGAAGTGCCTCTGTAAGTCTGAGAGTCACATCTGCTTTCCAGCTCTAGAGCACTGGAATTACTCCAGAGGGAAGCAAACTAGGGAAAGAAGAAAAAAAAAAAAAAGAAAAGAAAAGAAAAAGAAGGACAGGAAATGAGGATCAGCACATGGCCAAGAATTCGGAGAAATTACGTATTTAAGGTGGAACAAGCTAATGTGTTTAAGGTGGATTCCATTTACAAACTACTGGATTTGTTTTTATCTCTGCACACTGAAGTGTGTTCAGTCTGTTATCCAGCCCAGGATCCAACTGCATTCTCTTCCTGCTCCCTCTCCCCTCGCACTCGGAACAGGAGAAGGAGTTGCTCCTTCTAAGGCGCTCAATACCCAGAGAAGCAAATTTCTGCAGGAAGGGAGTCCTTTTCTGAAGGGCACCTAACAGTATTCAGGGCAGTTCACATGTAACAAACAGCACAACAAGGCCGAGATCAGCTACCCAGGCTGCAAAGGGATCCATCCCTGCAGGGATGGATCACATCATCATTTCCAAACTGCTGCCTAAGGAAAAAACCTGTTTCTAAGAGTTTAATCCTGCAAGAAAGTAGTACAGCACTCCAAAGCAGCAGAGAGGAGCACAGTTGACACCCCACATGCTTGTCACACATATGGGGAGCTTGTAACTCATCTTCCAACAAGAAGAGGGGTTTCTCAAATCAAAATGCCTCTTACAAAAAAGCTGAGCACATGCTGCACTCCCCAGCTATCATGGGGTGGCTGGGGCATCCACTGTCCTTCCAGCAGATTGCCATGAGTGAAGATACCATGGTAACCACTGCAGCAAGTGCCACCAAGCTCCAGAAGGCACTCCTGGTATGTAGAAAAATGAGTCTTTTGGGTTGACTCAAAGCAGTGTGTGAGGAAAAGGGAAAAAAAAAAATTCAACTTATTGTAGGAGTGCTGATATGGCAAAGGGAAACCTACAGTAGTAACCAGGCTACATTGCAGAAAGAGAATACAAAAATAAACTAGAGATGTCTTGCAATGGGTCTCTCCTCAGGAAACCTATTTGAAAATCTGGATTCCACTTCTGTAGATGATTAAGGGAGAAAAAAATGTGACCTGACCAAACCCAGGCAGTTTTGAGCTCCTCCTATCTAGAGTGCCTTCCTGGCTCCACTACTATCTTTATTAGCTTATTTGCTCCACGGGATCATTAGATAGAAAACTGGTATTTTTTTTCTTCTAAGTAAGGGAAATCAAGAAAAACAACAACATTGCTTCAGTCAGCATTTTCACTGTCCTCATTCATAGCTGATAAATCAAGCAGAATTCAAACAAAAGCAAGTTATGGCTTGGGGAGGGAAAGAGGAAAAAAATCACTGTAACTACATGTTGAATGGTAAAAGATGACTATATGAGATGTTCTGCACTGCTGAGAGCTAAACCTCCATTTTTAAGCTACCTGTTGTACCACATCTTGTTCAAAGAGAAATGGGATGTCACAGCACTGCTGGACTCACACACACAGATACAAGGCAAGGGGGAGAACCAGGAAAGAGCACTAGAACCAAATGCTGCGTGAACCTAGATAAAGAAAGCTCTCATCAAGTGCTCATCCTGGCACCCTGTATCACTGAGACAATATCTAACCTATACTCTCTCCATAAGCATTTACAAAGGAGATTCTTAAGTCCAAACTCTCTGCTAGGACTGCTGTTCCAATTACATAACAAAATTTGATACACAATAACACCTTCACCTGCCCTTGGAATCCAGTCTCTCTACATCAGGAATATCTAGTGGGGACAGACAGAAATCAAAGCAAATTAGCTGAAACCACTGGTAAGCTTGCAAAAGGGCTATAGCCAGCAAGCTGATCTCGTATCCCTGAAAGTAGCACTACCCGCCCCAAACAGCTCAAGAGATCACAATCAGCCTTTCAGCATTGCTATAAATAGATTTAAATAGGCTGCAGAATAACTCTTATACTGGAAACATACTAAAATTATATACAACAGAAAACCTTGTTAGGTCTCACAGATCTTAACTCAGATATGGGCTTTTAACTTGAAGCAAGAAAAAAAAAAAAAAATCTCTAAAACTGCAAGTTAAGGCATTTCCTTACTGGAATGGTCCACAGCCTTTCCAGACATTGTAGTGTTACTTTAGTCACCATTGTATCGCCTCAGACTTTTCTTTACATTTCTTCAAGAGGCATTATGAACAATTTGGGCTTCCTTGTCCA
Organism: Struthidea cinerea; assembly: GCA_013397865.1. Classification (NCBI taxonomy): domain Eukaryota; kingdom Metazoa; phylum Chordata; class Aves; order Passeriformes; family Corcoracidae; genus Struthidea; species Struthidea cinerea. Next base: position 1,032,611 of record VZTI01003366.1, on the reverse strand, counting down.
CCTACAGAATGATTTAAATGCTAGCATTCAGTGAATGACCAGAAAAGCTCATTGTCGCAGTTCTGCAGGTTGCACGGCTTCTTTACCTGATGTACCACCATCCTTCCAGGTTCTTTTGGATGACCTCCACGGTGACCCCTTTCTCGAACCCAATCTCATCCTTCCCCTGGCTGGCGTACGGCTGGATAGTGACATATTTCTCTTCTGGTGAGGGGAGAAAAGGCAACATCAGTTAGGGTCGGGATCAGTCCAGCTGTTTTTCCGCACTGCTTGCTTTTAAACTGTTGTGCAGCGATTACGTGAAGCCATTACAAAAGGCGGAGCCCTGCTCAGGGGCCCACTGGTTATTTATGCTGACGACATGACAGATATCAGCCCCTCGCCACTACCCTGCTGCTGATAATCACAAGATGTTTCTATGCCAATAATGAGACAAAGTCCCCAGAGAGCTCCCCCCTGCCTCTTCCTGCCTCCCTCCCCCCCTCCAAGTTCCTCGAGCGGGTAAGGGAGAGGATTTGAAGCTGGGCTTAACTCCCATACTGTAACTTGACAGAATCAATCCGGCTGCCAAATCAGCCGAGCGTCACCGCGGGAGCTGCAGCCAGTTGGCTCTTTGCACACGCACATGGCTGCACAAAGCATTGTGTTACTGAAACCCGAGCGCTGCATCCCCACAGGGACACATCTCCCCAGCCCAGAGGGGCTGGCCCAGCACGCTGCTCTCCTTGCACCTCCCAAGCAGCATAGGTCTACAGCAACGAGCTTGAAACATTAAAAAAAAAAGTGACAAAGGAACAAAAGAGGTTTGCAGATGACAGGACACGATACAGCATTTGCATTCGTGGGTTGTGAAGTGTTTTACAAACATACTTTTGCTAAACCTCACTCCAGAGAAATGCACGTGTGACACTGGTGAAGGAGGGCCTGAACTAAGACACACACTTCAAAAGCACAGACTGGATTTCAAGTATGGTGTTTGAGCCAAAAACTTAGCATCCCTATTCCTCTCCAGCATCTATCCCCTTCCCAGCTGGGCACAGGTTTTAAGCAGACTTGCTGAGAGCAAGCCAATAGACAGAGCAGGACAGACACTTGTCAACATCATCTTCCACCTACCCAGGAGTCATTTAGTGCAGCATTCCCATCACACTCAAGGTCAACCTTTCCCTCTGGAGCTTAAAAAATTACACCTGACATTGAAAACTTGAACTATCATCCTCCAGCTGCAGCAGCAGACACAGAAAGTGTCACCAAACCCTTCTCCTCAACCCAAACTACGGTGCAGTTACAGCATGAGTTTCTGTAGCTAGATTAAAGGCAGGGAAGGCAAGCAATTAAGTGCACCGCAGCCAGCCTTCCTAGTACTTTCTACCAGCAGTCACAACAAGGCAGGGAAGAACAAACAGAGGGCTGTCAGTGCACAGGAATGGGCAGGAAATGAAGTGAATCCAAAGCTCCTGATCACTGCAGAACAAAGGAGCTATGAACAGGTTGCAGCAGCTTGAAGCGAACACTCTTTAAGAGAGTAAAACGGATCCAAGCAGCTGTTCGGTTTTGTGGCTCAACTGCATTTTGTTGCTGAGTGAAGCATGGAAACTTTAATGAAAAATAATCCAAACAAGCCCTTACTGAGACAAAGTAAGAAATAATACCTCAGAAAGGGGAAAATAATGTTGATAGAGCATCTGATGGCAGCGAATTCAGCAAAGCTACATCTCTGAAGTCAAGTTCCCTCGGACTGGTCACATTTGGATCCTTCTAATTCTGATGGGGCAAAATCTGTCAAAACCTTTGCTACCAAGAGGAAAAGACTCTGCTGCTCTCCCCTAGAAGGGCTGCTTCACTGGCTTATCACTGGTAAGAAATTCCAGCTAGTTTTAAGCAGCACCATCAGCATACGGCACCTTCCCCACAGAAATACTCCATTACAAGATGGGACCTGACGAATGAAACTTAGCAAATGAAACCCCAGCTTCCAAGTCACAGGACAGGACAGCTTTCCTAGTTAGGTTTCTGCTCTGTGTGGTAGAATTGGACTAATTTTTCCTCTATTTTCAAGTCTGCTGCAGAAGGAGCTACATGTCTGGTTTCTACTGCATGCAAAGCACTAAACTGAACTGCAGAAGACCCTTGGGCAGCTAGATCTTGCCCCTGAAGGGGCCAGGGGAAAGTTCAGAGCTGCTCTGTCCAGATACACATTGTTTCAGACACTTCCAGGGATGTTTCTAGGACAGTAATACTGAGCTAAGCATATATTTGCTGAGTCTTGGAAGAAGGCCCTCTTTTCTTTCCCCCATACCAAAGCTGCTTTATAACCCAGGCTGTCAGAGATCACCCTTGCCACTACAACTCCCACAGAAATTGCTGTGTTTATTCTATTTTTCCTCCACACAAACACCAGGCTCTGCTTCAGCTAAAGCCAGCTATTCGGCGCCTCTTGTTGGGCAGAGTGGTCTCACTCTTCAGGGATATGGCTTCCCTTCTTCTGCAGATGACCATGCATAGGGTCCTCATTCCTAGCTTCCAAAACAACTTTCCAAACTTCTCTGTGAGGATGTGAGACAGTGGTCACCCATGAAAACCAACAGCACTGGAGACTGAACATTCAGGAGAAACAGTAAGGCTCTTCTGAACTGCCACTGTCTTCTTCTGTCCATGAGCACCTTCACTGCTTACATCTTCAGTCCTGTGGATTTCAACTCAAGACTACTGCTTTTTGAGAGGAAAGCCCTTCAGGTGACGCCTCCCCATAGAGAGGCAATAAAAAAAAGTGAGTGCATGGAAATAGGGACGGAAGAGAGAGGAAAAGGATCTCCCATGAAGCAAGACAATCAAAAGTGTTAAAAATCCACTCTAGAAAAGAAGGTTTTTTTGTTTAGCAGCTCTATTTTTAAGCCTACAAATAAAAGCCAGGAAGCCACCATTACAATTTCCCCTTGCAAAGTACTTTGACAGCAAAAATTACATTTCCAAGATTAGACACGTTTGGTTTCTGTCAATGCTGCAGGAGATACCACAAACATACATGAAGTTTGTAACTTAAACAATATTCTGGAGATATGGGCCCCCTTGTAATCAAAGTGTAAATTCTGTTTTGTTTCTCAAAGATTATCTCTAGCCAGTGGACACTTTGTATAAACCAAGATTTGCTGAAGGGAGCAGAGAAGCTTTCAGTGGATGTGTCACTGAAGAGGACTGATAATAGCATTCAGCGTATCAGATTATTATTCAAAAGTCTTTAAGAGAAGATATTTGACACTTCATGACTGATACGTAAAGTTACTGTAAAGACTTACAATAGATAAATGGTTTCATGAGAGAATCAGCAGAGCATCAGACAGGAGAATGACACTGCCCTGAGTTACACTGACAAATCTGATAGATCATGCTGGTTTCATTCAGCTGTGACAGGCAATAGTATAAAACAGAAGTCAGTGAACCATCCCAGACCTACTATTGAAGTTATACACCCAGATCTACAGAGAAGACAAAAGCGTGTAATTTTGGTTCATTAAGTTGTGACTTAAGAATTACCAGGGGGAAAAAAAAAAAAGGCCGAACAGAAGGATAATTTATAGTCCCCAGCTGCAGCTTCTGTTACATCAGCCTCAGTGTTGAGGTCAAGTGGGCAGAATAAACTTTACTACATGCTACAAAGCACATACACCAGCTAAAAGGTTGCATTTAGAAACAATGAGAAGAAAGTCCTACCCCCTTCAAGATGAAAATGGCAAGAAGGCAGCTCTGCTCTTAGTGAGTGACATCCGGAGATCTGTTAATTGCTCTGTTAGCCAACTACACTCACATTTCCTTACCGCTAATTTGCAGGTCAAAGACACCTTCCCCAGCTGAGCTGAAGGATGTTCCTCTCTGGAAATTGAGCTGCACCCCTAAATCCAAACAAGGCACGCACGAAGAAGCAAAGCCCGTTGGGCAAAGAGCTTCGATACAAGTCTGTCACATCATGCATTATCCAACTGCAACCTACTTAGGTTGGAGGGAAGGGATTAGTATGTGTCATTCTCTCTCCTCCCCAGACACTATTTAAAGTATGCACAACCAGAATTTTTGCACTATTTCAACTACCCAGCTCATACCATGCTGCTGTAGCTGTGCTCTGCCCAGCCCTCCTGGCAGCCCAGTGCTCAGGCCACTATTTATTCCAAAGCCTCAATTCCCTATCAATCTGTTTTTCTCCTCTTTCCTTCCCTCCTTCCCAAATAAAGGCAGGCTACTATTTTGCTCTGGTTCTACCTAAAATCTCCTGAACAAATACAGTAGAGAATTGGGACCAAAATATAGGGACAGGTCTTGGTGGATCACTGGGAAAACAGCATGGACAGCAGAGAACAGTACCTATGTCCTTGGAACATCTCACAATACTACAGAGAGGGCTTTTTCTAGCAACAAAGATTTTCCTCCCAGAAAATGTAGCACAGGTAGGGCTGTCCAGCTGGAAGGTGTGCACATACACAGGACAAAGGATTTGAGCTGTCCAGTGCCCAGCATTACAGCCACATACACTACACGGTCTATGCAGATGTACACAACACACCTGGTACGAGGAAGTCACTGGTGTTTGAGAGTTATGGATCACTTTTTCACAAGCTGCTAACACCTAATGTCCTTCCATAACAACTAGAAGAGGACAAAGGAAGCAAAAAGAAAAGAAAACCAAAAAAACCACCAAACCAAGGACACAAACATTTCGTGTTCCTCCAGAAACATCACAGCATTTTGCCAAGTTGAAGCCTTTCCTACACATAAACAGCAATAGCTCTAAAATTAAAAAGCCACTTTAAAACCAGTTTTTGAATGCAGAGCAGACTCAAGGCACTCTATACAAAACTTGATCTAAAACCTGGCTTGGACAGTTAATCATGCCCATGTTTCTTGTCCCACCCATTTTAAGATGCAGCTTAAGAAAGTGCAACTTTTCACATAAAAAGAATTTATAACACAGCTATTAAACTACCATATGATTTACAGCAGAGCAAGATGACCGTAGGCACCTAGGCAATGCTCATCAAGTAGTTACAGGTCACCTCTGCAGTCATAGTGTAATGAGGACTGAAATATTTGTTCTGTCTTGCCCAGCTTGTTTGCTGGCTGTGATACAACATAGTGGCTGCAGAAAAATGAGGGATGATACATTTTACTTCTTAAATTTTAGGAGGCCTTAATGTCAATGACAATTATTTTTGGATAATCGCAGACCTTGACAACTGTGCTTTGTGTTTTTTCCTTTTGTGTACGATTGCAGCTTGTAAACAGTGAGCAGTTGGGTACATTCCAACACACTCCCTTTAAACAAACTATTTCCAAGTAAGTTTTCTTCTGCTTCACCTGATGTATTTCTGTCAAGTAGTAAAAGGGGAATCTCAGAAGAATTTTTAGGCATTGGTTATGGCATTTTCCATATCAGGTGACCTGTAAGGACACCTCTCCCACAGGAAAAACCTCAGGACAGCTAAGATGAAGCTCCATTCCCTACTGAAGAAATTGTACCTACCTGGCTGACAAAGCAAGACATTGAACTTGACAGCCTTGTGAGGCTCCTCCAATCCCACCTGTCAAACCAGAATTCTGTATTTTACATGTGTGACTGTGCACACACACACTACACTGAAGTTATGAGGTGTCTTGAAAAGGCAACTTGGTCCCTTCTCTGGCTGTCTGGATTTATACTTAATGTCAGGTCAAAGAAAGCAGACCTATGGTTTTACTGCTTGAGTTGTAACACAGAGCTTCGGTAGCGCTTTCCAAATCCTCCTTATTCGATCTTCCTGATTCCCTTGGCACTGATTATTTCAGATTCCTCCTAGTCTATCACCAAGGTGATAGACTTGCCCCAACATTTTCAAAGTCCTCCACCATTGCTGCTCCTCACTGCCAAAGCCCCAATCTGGCCCTTCAACAACTCATTTGCACAGCCACTACAGCCACCTCCTGCCTGCTTTGCTCCCTTCCCAGCCTTTCAGCACACACTGCTCTTGCAGAAGGCTCCTGGCACAGCAGCACTCTGGCACTTTAACCAGACTCCTACCAAGTGCATTCCCCATTCAGTTGTTCCATCTTGAATTTTCAAGCCTGTGCGCTGTGCCTTGCTTTAATATCCTACTACACCCACTCACATGTTCACGTGCATTTCCCACTCCTTCAGATTCTGTGATCTTTCCCCACTCAGCCTCATGCCTTTCATATGATGCCTCATCAACCTGAGCAGGCTCCTTCCTCAGTGCTATCAAATAACCTGAAACTCTCAAATCCTTCCTAAAAGAAGCCTTACCTACCTCGATTTCCTGCCTTACCAAACAAGCTTAGTTTTAGTCCTTCTCCAAAAGCTTTTAAAAATACTGAATAAGTACCATTTTACACCGTGAAAACCCCTTTGGATGCAATAAGACTCATGCTAAATTGCCACTTGCCCACGTTCCTTTGATGCACAGATCTTTGTTTAGGCTGTAAACTATTTAGGACAACAGCCTTGCCTTTAAGCAGCTAAAATACCATGCACATTTCCAGCCTTGCACAATCAGTCTCATCTTTCCCAGGCAAACAGCCAGTGCTCAGACATTTGTGCTTCCAAGTTCCGAGCACCCCATTTCGCATTCCTCTCCTTCACCTCTATTTTATAAGTTTGCTCTTTTCTGCCTCCATTAGTAAGCATGGAAGTCATCTGCAGCACTTCAGGAGCCAACCAAATAAGGGAGTCATTTCCTTTGCTCAGCTGGTGCTTGTACATGCCCCCAACTTTCTGTGACCCCATCCTGGTTTGATATGCCAGTAGGGGTAGGGGTAGGGGGAAACTGGACTAGAAATTAGCCAATTAATGATTTCTCAGCAAAATGCAACAGCCCCAAACCCACATCTTCCAAACCACAGAAGAATTTTCTTTCAAAATACTTTCCCCTCTGTCAGCAGTCTGTGTTTTCCCTCCCCCACTCCTCCGCTCCACCCCCCGCCTTTGTCAGACCTGCTTCTGGAAAAAGTCTCGATGTTCCAGAAAGCGACGCATTAATTCAACATGGACTTTGTTTTACTTGCCTAAATATGCAGAGAGAGAATGACTGTCCACAGTTACCAAATGTGTTCATCTGCAGACAGGAGCTCTTCAGTCTCCTCTTCCCCTCCCTGCCTTTTTTGTTTTAAATAACAGAAAACCTTGTGACAACAGATAGAAAAGAACAATAATGACATTTCTTCTGAACAGTTTTGTATTGCACATGCTCTTACTTCAACCAAGCAAGGAGCAATAAACATTTACTCCTTTCCTTGGAGAACAGAGTAAAAAAAACCAAACCAAACAAAAGAAAAAGATGAAAAAGAAAAAAAAAACCCAACCGAAGGACAGAACAAACTAAGTCTGAAGCTGCTCTGTGCTAGTTTGATTTAGCACAGCAATGTCACTCACAGCCTTCTGCTGTGAGTGACAAACATTTCATCTCCATCAAGATGGACAAGGAAGGAAGAGTGAAAACAAAGGGAGAAGGCCCATGGAGGGGACTGCCAAAGAGGGCAGAACAGCTCTGGTGAGATGCAGCTACAAAACTGGCTGCAGAACCACCCACCTGGGCTAGGACATGGGGTTCCAGTATCAAGACCAACTCAGGATGAGGTTCAAATATCAAGACCACTGGGTTACATGGCTGCCTTCCCTCTACACACTGTCTACCTTTCCCCATCAAGCTCCCTCTCTCCCTAAGACAGGCAAGCAGTGGGAAGTTCTAACTTTAACTCTTTCAATTAATAGCTTATTCCTTGCGCTAGGAGCTACTCCTAAATAATAGGCTCATTTGGCAGAAATTCAGCCCACATGTCACTATATTGTTGGTATGAATAACTTTAAAGTGCTTTCCTGCATTGTAACAGCTCCAGTTGAAAGCACTGGGCACAAAACCAAAGCAGCAATAACTTAGGTCAGATATTTGGCATAGAAGATAGGCATGTAACCTCCCAATTTTACCAATCAAACTGTACAAGCACAAATAACTTTTCATTAAATTAGCCTGTAAACAATCCTAAGTTCCTTTCCAGGGGAAGTTCCAAATAAATCTATGTGTAGAATTACTATTTAACTGTGTACAAAACAAGAACTCTGTAGCAGGTCTAACCAGTGTCAAGACTGAGGAAAACTACAAACTTTCAGGCTTCTCCTCACAACCCATATTTGTATTACTGGAGTTTCAGAATATATAGGAAAATGTTTGGAGAATGTACCGCATTTAACATAAAAAAAAAACGCAAGCTTTGCAGCTACATAAGAAACATAAACCAATGTAATCTCTTAGATCTGGGCACACCACAGACCATTTTAAAGAGAAAAGTTCAGCAACAAAAGTCATCTGTTTCTCTTTGTAGAAACAGACTACAGCTGTTCCCTTTGCAGATTTTTTTCAGCTTTAGAAAAGGAGCACTACCGTGATATTCAATAATTTGTCTTTCATGTTTCTTATTCACAGACCCACTGCTTTCAAATATCTGGAGGTCAGAGACGCCTAGCCTCTTCGAATGGCTTTGGAAAGGGTAGAAAAAAATAAGCCATATGCTACCCCTAATAATTCTCCCCCATCAGGCAGTCTAACATGGAAGCACACACTCTTCCCTTCTGCACTTAGGCTTTCCTGGTGTTTTTAATATTCAAGTCACTTAGAAAATTCTGCCCTTCAGAAACAATGCTTAATTCCTTTGGTTCTGGCCTTAAAGTGATTCTATCACAGACCTAGCTGATAAAAATACTTATTAGTGGTACTCAAGTGTAAATACAAGTGTAAATACAAAATCCTTTACAGCTTGCTTTTAAACTCCAGTGAACTCCTGGAGCTAACCCTTCCAGCAGCAGGGACTATTTCAAGCAGAATATTGCTGGGCGGGAAGAATTTCAGCCAAAATGCTTAATTGAGTTTGTTTCCAAGGAAGAGGCCAAGTGGGGAAGGGGAAGCTGCTCTGATTGTGTTGAACAATTCTGGCAACCTCCTGTTTGAACAACTTGAATTCTTCTGTGCTTTGGAGCAAGGACTTGAAGGTTGGCGGGGGGTGCATATGTACACTTCATGTCATTTCAGTGCAAACCCACCCAAATTTGGCCTTGTTAGAAGTCTTTTGGGCTGGGATGGGAGGGCAAGAAGGGCAAAAATCTCTCCTGACCTCATATAAACTGTGCTCTGTTAGAGAACAGAAGGCTGGACACCCAGAGAGACTTGTACTTTCAACAACTGCAGTTTGGAAGGCGTAGATGTCTGTACAGGCTGCAGCTCTGCCAGATCATGAAGCCACTGTCTCCAACTGGTGCCCATTTATTCAAATCACTTTCTTTACTTCCAATAAGCCTGCTCATGTAAGAGTTCCCTAACCTAGCATTTCTGACGACATTAAATAGCCTATTTTTAGCCAACCTGGCTAGCTGTGGCTGAAATGCATTGGAGAGACCTTATAGAAGCAGCTTAGTCACAGAGGGTGCCCCAAACCTTGGACAGAATCATAGATTGCTGAAGTTTGTGCCAAGTTCAAGTGCCAAGATTCAGTTTGAGATAAAGCACTTATTCTCCAAAACACTCAAAACCCCAGCCCTGCTTGGGCCTAATAGGGAAGAAACTGTAATGAGCAAGAAAAAGGCAAGGATGGAAGGATTAGGGGAGCCTGTAGTGGGGAAGACTGCCAGGGAGAACACTGACAGCGGTCAGAGGGCAGGTCTGGAGAAGATGCACACAGATGGTGGGTATCAGAATGCAAGAGGGAAAACTTGGGAATGCAGCTTAGGTCCTTGAGTCTTACCAGCTGACTGCTAAGGGACTGGTTATGCAGTCTTAATATTTTATGGAGCTTTGTTTGCAATATTGTATGAATATGAAAGAACGCATTTGTTTTCACCAGTAAATAAATTGTTTAGGAAACTGATTCCCATAAATTCCCTCAGTTAAATTGCCAGGAAGCATCTGGCAGAGTTTGACAAAGCAAAATAAGTGGCTCCCAAACTGTTGGGGCACAGAAATAAGCCCCAAGCTTTTTTCCCCCAACACAGCATGTGTGCTTATGAGGGGTTTTTGGTGCCTTCGGCATGCATTTGGTGGCTGAGAAGCAAGACCTTGTCTTCTGAAAGTAGTTCCAGTTGCTGCTGGGTCAAGCTTTGGCAGGAAGAACACAGCTCTTGTTGGTTTTGTTTCCTCAATAACAATTTGAAACAAAGGGCCACTGAAAAGCTGAGTGTGCTTGAGACACAGGAGTCTGCACATAGTACGATCATCAAATCCAGAAGGTAAATTTGCCACTTTAAAAGCACCTTCTCTCCTTAAAGGCACCTTTCCATCAACTGGGAATCATCTCTTGTGCTTACATTTGGATCCATTCCCTCAGTAAGGTTGTCTGAAAGTGACACAGAGGTGCAAATGGTGCTTTGTCCCCCCTTTCCCTTTCGAAGTGCAACGAACACATCTGCATGATTTTGCAAGTGGAGCTGGAGACAAATAGGGGTACCTTTCCTCTGGGAAAGATGATACACCTGCACTTTAAAAATACTTGGTTTGGAAGCACCCCAACACAGATTCACCCAAACACAAGAGGTGTTCCCCTCTACCCTGCCATACTCACTGTTAGACCAGCAAAAGCTAAAAAAAAAAAAACGAAAACAAACCACCTGAAATGCTGCTAGTGGTGGTATTCTAAACACCTAGAAACAATGCCAAAAACTTCCAAGTTTTCAAGCCTCTCTTTAGTACCAAGCACTGCTTGCAAGGAAGAGCGGAGACTGAAACTGGAACAGTTTTCATCTTTCCACACCATGCACTTTTCCAGTGTGCACATCTCTGACCATGGCTCTTTGGCATTCAGGGCGTTTTCATAGCCCTGAAAGTATCACTTGTCCTTACTGAGGTAGGAAAGACTGGGGACAAATATGCCCAAAGTTAAAACACAACAGATGTGACTTCCCCAACAGCACAAGGAGTCAGACTGCAGAGCTACCCTTGGTTACCAGCCTCCAGCTCCTGGGGTGCCTATTCCTGGCTCCAAGACCCCCTCAAGCTGTCATGTACAACACCCACATCTGAACTCTGGAGCTTCGGCCCCTCACTACCAGAGTGCCAAAGATGCAGCTGAAGCTGCAGCATGGCTTTTGGTGCCCCCTGAGTGGCTGGTGCCATAGGAAGCTGTGAATTCACCTCGGCTCTGCTGCCTGTTGACTATCCCGCCCAGCGTCCATCGCCGGTCCAGGCGCCTCAGGTGAGCCTTGCGTCGCTTAGAAACTAGTTTGGAACATGGATGGAAACAAAACAAAGAAAAAAAAAAAAGAAAAAAAAAATGATGGGAGGGTGAGGAATAAAAACAAAACATGGTATTTACAAGCACTGGTCTTGTTAGTGGGAATGGGTTAGGTGGGATGCAGATGTTTTGTTTTAGTTTATACAGTACAGTGGAACAAGTTAACTTCTTGAGCTTGAGTGATGTGAGCTACCCAGAACTGTCACAAATTGCCACTCTTGCTATTGGCTTTTCTCAAAAAATAGTACTTACAATAAAAAAATCAAAAACATATACACATTCCAAAACAAGCTGCACAACTAAAGACAAATTGTCCTAGGAGAGTGCAGTGGCAGGACACATCACTGCTGTCGCATCTCCTAATTCAGCTGCATGATCTTTGGGGAATTCAGTCTATTGCATACGACATCAAACCCAATAGGGCTCTAAACCTCTCTAAGCAAATTATCACACTGTAAACAAACCCACAAACTCTTATGTAAGTTCCCTCGTAACAGCAGCACTCAGGAACTGAACCCAAGTGAAAAGTGTCTGATGTGCTTGCAAGACATGACTTGCATTCATTGCCACAGCTGGCTCTCATGATCAAAACTTCTAAAATACAGATTACAATATAAGGAAAAAACTAACCTTGCAATTATTGAGCAGGCTCAAGAAGCTAACAAGCCAGGACTGAGTATTAGTTACACACTCAAACGATAACTTATGCTTAAAGTATAAACAAAGACAAGACACTTATGGAAATGGCACTGTGAGAGCAGCTGTGCACAGAGGACACCACTTGTTTTCTGGACCACATACTTAGATCTGTACTCAGTTTCTTCTTCTGCCTGTACAGGTGTGAAAGACACTGGAACCATTAGACTGGCACAGAAACACAGACAAACACTTCCATTTTTTCCATTCAAGGGCTTCCATCCTAATTTGGCAACTACTGCAAGGGTGCTTGGTGCTGCTGCAAAGCAATGCCAAATATTGCAAGGTAGTAATAGCTGAAGTGCAAACACAATCATTTTACTAGTGATGCTGGGAAGCTGTTCATAGACTTTGATGTCACACCATTAATAATAATTCAGTTCTGCATATGTGCACTTATTTAGGGAATATATCCTTATACTGTAGTAGACACTGCTGTCTTTTAGAACTGTGTTCTGTAGACAATCAGGCACAGCAAAATTATTTGATTGGGAAATCATTAGCTGGACAAGAAAAAAAAAATAACTTCACCAAAGAGAGACTTTGACTTTTTGTCCTTGATTATCTATCAGGGACTTAGACCAGACTTTTACATCCGGCTCACTCTCTTCAATTTCTCCTTTGCTGTATGGCCCAAACCTTTCCACACTGCCCTAAGTGGAGGTGTGATGAATGGTGTTGAACAGGTACATTATCTAGTCTGTGATACTCTGTACTTCCCCTTTGATCCCATGTTGGTCAAAAACCAACCACAAATTTTCAGAGGAGCCGAATCTCAAGATTATAGATAGCTGTGGTTTTGGCTCATGGAAATCAGTGATCCTCTTGGAAGCCCATGGAGGGACAAAAGATGAGCAGATTTAACCTGGTGACTTTCCCGAAATCACAAGGACATTAGACTGCCAGTTACACACATGCTACACAAGAGACAACACAGGACATCTCACCAGACACACAGATTATAGCAGAGAGAGAAGCTAAGTTGCAGTTAGGCTGTCTGTGTTAGGAGGTTTCTATACAAGAAAGGAGGAAACGAAATGCTGAATGTAAAGACTTGCAGGATGGAGAGGTGCAGAAGGGGTAGAAACCAGCTTAAGGTGTCAATACAGAGCAGTCATCTTGCTCCTTCTCACACTGGGAGTTTGGAGGATTTAGCCATCCAGGAACACCCCTTGAAAACAGTGGGTCACACAGATCCACCACACCGTGTCCTCACAACATATGGCCATCCCCAGTGATAGCCCTTTTATACCACAGCAATGCTTTTGTATGAGCCAGGGTTTTTCCTCCTTAACAATACTGAATTTTGCCATTTGATCCCAAACTTGGACTTGGTTGGTCATGCCACAGTCACCAGAAAGGTTGCTTATTAACAAGTGTCTACACCTTTCCAGGGATTATTTTAGCATGTTTACTTTATCAGCTCCTGTATCTGTTAAATGTTTCTTTAGATTGTTTTCTGATTGTTTTCCAAGCCTTGCAAGATGGTGTTGCTCTGAACACAGGCCCAGGTAACAATCAGCTGTCTGCCTTCCTCCAGATGAAAATGTTGTGCAAGCTCAGGTGCAGGGAGGAAACACTTCTGTCTTTCTCAGGGAACACACTATTTAAATGGAGACACATGGAAAAATTACTGCTATGTAGGGGCAGAATTATTAGCAAGATGTGTTCAGCACCCCCCTATCTTTACTGGGCCTGCCAGGGCAGAGCAGACTTCTGGGTTTCCCTGGCTTGTGGACTTGTTCCAGGCCTATTCAAATGGGGAGGGACACAGGGCTGACGCACAAAGCTCCCTGCATCAGTGTTTGTGCTCCTTCAAAGCTGGGGAAGCAGAGATTTCACAGCTGCAGGAAGTTAGTTAATGTCTGTTGGAGTCACTCTGGAACTTGTATAAGATCTAAATTCTGGGGCTAAGGCACTTAATCCACTAGAAGTGCCTTCCTCCTCAGTTACATCAGAGCCCCTTTCTCCTGCCTACCTGGAGAGAGCTGGCAAGTTTTCTGTCTAAGTACATTCACTTTGATACACCTTTTTAGAGACAGTGAATCCAAGTAATTCTTTCCTCTCTTATGAAATAATTATATGGAGAAGAATAGCCCAAGTAAAGAAGAACTGGAGGGGAAGAAACAAAGAACGTAGGAAGTCTCAGCTTAGATGGTTAATAACATAAACCAAAGTTACTAAAAAGCAAGCAAAAGCTGGGGCACATCAGAGCAGCTGCAGAGGTTATGCAATTAGATCTGTTACTGAGATGCAACTGAGTGAAAGCGAAGAGCAGTCTCAGGTTTCAGCATATCTGGATTTGGAGTAAGGCAGGGAGCAGGACTGCTGACCATAGGTGAAGAGAGCAGCGTAATGGATTAAAAGGGACCGAGAGGAAGGAGATAAGGAAGATTTGATGGATTTTCCATTACCCAGAACAGACTGCTGTGTGGCAGCAGCCCTGTGCAGAGTACACTCCAGAGGGCAACACGAAGGGAGAAGGAGAGCTTGAAATGAAAGCAGTGTAAGCAATAAGGCTGTCAAGCACACACTGTATTTAAGAGTCAGGCAAAGGGAGGAAGCTACAGACCAACAGACAAGGCATTCTTCAGTGCAGACCAGAGCAGTAAAGTTTTGTTCTTTAATAACAGGGAAAATTTACTCACTGCTTTTGCATCCACTAAGATGTTGCATCATACCAGACTGGTTCCTGGCCTACCAGTCTACAGCCAGTCTGTCTCTAAACCATGATATGGGTGGACTTGGGCAGGGAAAAACGAGTTACAGAGACAAAGATTTCAATAAGCCGCAGATGTCACCCTTGGAGCCCAGCACCAAGTTCTGTGTTGCCTGTGTGCCATTTTAATGGGCAGATGGTCACTCAACACATCTCTAAGCCTCCTGCCTGTGCTAAGGAAAGGTCAGCTGAGTTTCCACATACATTTTACATAAGCGTCACGTCAAGAGCACCTAGATTTAGCAACAGACTCACTAGAATGGAGCAAATAATAATAAAAGTGTCCTTTGTACACAGTTGCTACATGAGAAGCCCATTAAGATGTGGTTAGTCTTTCATAATGGAACTGAGGAACATGCGATGCTGAACTATTCCATTTCTGGAACCTGAATTAAGCATCTTTAGTAAAAAAAAAAAAAGCAGCGTGGCTAAATACATATACATTGCAAACGGCATCTCACTTTTAACAGAATGGACCATACCAAATAAAATTACCTTTCCACACAACCACAGACCACAGCAAACAGCAGTGAAACTAGTTTCAAAGATTAATTTAAAGGACATTAATGAGAAGCAACCATTAAAGTTAAATCTCACTACAGGCCACAGTGGCCTGTGGCTCTATCATGCATCTTCTTCCAATTAGAAGCTCTCACTTGGGGGAAAAAAAAGCATAAACCAAGTGAATACAAATATTCTCTTGGTGACAACAAGCTTTCCATACCTTCCCCAAATTTAGACGTGTTGATATCAGAGTCATCTCTGGTTCCATTTTGGGATTCCAGGTATGTAGCAGGGACCCATCCTTGCTCCTCTGCTGTGCTCACAAACCACCAACCTACAAACAGAAGGAAAAGAAGTTTCTCGGTCAACACTTAGAGGAACAAGAACAATAAATGCTACAGAGGAGATGGCAGAGTCAGCAGCTCTGGTGCATGTTTGAGCTACTCTGCAGCTTCCTAGAACAAGAAAGTGTTTAGTCCTATTATACCATTTCAATCAGATCCTCTCCCAGCGGTAGTGTGCAGGCTTGCTAGAAAAAGGTTGCAATGAAGCAAGTATCAATTTATTTTAAGAAATTCAAAGTCCATCCATGACAACTTCGACTCAAGTTCTCTAATTCAGTTTCTCCAAGCTGGTCTTGCTACCTGTACATCTACAGTATCAAAACACTTTGTATGTGTAAATACATACATGTGAACATGTGTGAAATAGTACAAGCACTGCCCAAATCCTAATGTGAAGTATTAAGGCAAATGAGGGAAACAGGAATGGCTTTCATAGAAGGGCACAGATTTCAGGACAGGATATAAAAGTGCTTCTAGAGCACTTGTCACCACAGCTGGTGGTTAACAAACACGACCTGAATTCAATGCCCTGGGAGGCTGGAAAGTACTGCACAGAACAGAAATAAAGAGAAAAGCCAACTGAAATCTGACTTCAGGCCATAAGCACCACTTACTTGTCTTCCCACCTGAACATCCAAGGTTCTACCACTATCTACAAAAATGTTAAGTATCCAGCAATATATATGGATATAACCTTTCGGTTGTATCCATGGATGGATGAATAAAATTATATGCATGCCAGCTTCAGATTAAATTCATTCCAGCTATAACTATCCTTGCCTCTTTTCTTGCTTGGTTACACTGATGTATTGAATCCTTCACTGGTTTTGACACAGGCTCACTCACCCAAGAACTTGCTGCTCTCACACGAGCACAACTAGATTCTTATCCATTCAGATAAGGTCTGGGTTAAGACAACAGGAAAATAAAAACTCTAACAGGTAAGCAAACCACTTCTGTTGTTTTCTGTGATCCCCCAGTTTCCCCAGAAAATGTAAGCTGCTTTGTCAGGACCATACAAACTGTTGTCCAATACCACTCTTCCAGCTTCCCCAAAGGGACCTGGGGAAACAGCTATTTCTGTACACGCACCGCAGAACAGCTTACAGACTTTGATGGCTGTCATAAACACAGCAAATTTCACAGAAGCCGGCCTGCGATGAGCAAAGGTGACAGCTTGGGCTGTAAAGAGATGGGCACCAACACCAGTGAGCTGTGAGGTGGCCACGCATCCCTCCCACAGCTGGGATGCCACAGCCCAGCCCAGCGAGGCGGAAGGGAAGGTCCGCTGGGCTCTGCTGCCATGCCACATGCAGCAGTCTGTAAGAGAAAAACCACTCTGCTCAAACAGTGCTCAAGTGTTTGTGCTAAAAGTCACCCAAGTTCATTCCAAATCCTGTCACGGAAGATTTTACCAGAGAACAGTAGCTACAAACCCTTGCTTTCCTCCCTGGGGCATGTGGCTGGGAGACAATGTACCCCAAGCAACCACCCCTAACATGCCCCTGGGCAGCTCCTAGGCAGCTCTATTTATTTACTCTCCAAATTCAGACATAGACTTCCAGCTTCTGGCCCAGCAGAGGTTTGGAAACTTTGCTTCACAGGGCTCATGGTTGGAAAATTTAAATTTAGTTATTCTCCCTCAGCAGGAGGTGGATTCTCCTGCCACGAAGCCCACAGCAGCGAACATGCAGGATCTGCCAGACAGTTTCAAAAACACATCTTCATGGTTGTTCCTTATTTCACCAGCAACATATCGACATGGGTAGCAAACGCAGTTTAACATACACTTATAATTAGGCACAAAATGCGAGAAGCTGGCTTCCAGCTGATATTAATTAGACTGGAAAAGTTTACGTAAACTCTTCCTCAGAAAGAAATTAAACACAAGTGCAAAAAGGACTTGCCTACACTAAAAAATGTACATTTGGGCCAAATTCAAGCCATGGTAAAACCATCTTTGGAGGGCTGGATCACACTTCCTTGACGCCAACCCCGTGCTAGCCCATTTCACAATACAGCTCCTCTGGTTTGGCTCACTGGCCTCAGAGACAAGTTTAGGTCTTTTGCTTGGGGCCATAGGGCAGCTGAGCCTCCATCTATTTAAACACGACTCGGGCTAAGGCTCCTAATCGCCACAGAACTCATGAAAGTTATCATTTCTTTATAAAGATTTCCTTCATAAACTCTGCACAAGGGTAAAGTATAAACCAGAAACCTGTGCAGCTACTGAGAAATCACAGCATTTGTCCAAGTTCAGGGAAAACCAGCCCCCCGCTCTGAAATTCTCTTCCCCCATTTCAAGCTTGCTTCCCAGAAAGACAGAAGAAAGGCTTGAATACAGCTCAGTGAAATAGCATATCAACAGAAAAACGAGTGTTTTACTTAAACAGACGCAACAACTGAGAAGACTGAGAAACTTTCAGCAACACCCCCCGGCAGCAGAGAAGTCACAAACGGGTGCTCACAGGCAAAATGTGCAAGGTCTCAGAGTGGCCAAGCAGCCACTGCTGAGGCAGCACAGCCCTTATGAGACCAAAACCTAAATTCTGATGGCACATCCAAGCCATAACCCTACAGAAAGGAAATTACAGCATAGTGCAAGAATTGACTCCTAGCAGAAAATGGCTGCAATGCAGACAAGCTCCTCAACACAGCCTGTGCATGACAGCCACAAACTGCAGAACTCTGCCCGGCTGATCACGAAGTATTTGCTCTGCACTATCCCCTCATTAGAAGCATTGGGGCAGCTGCTGTTTGGTACCACCACCCCTTCTCCCTCTCACCCCCAGATTCATGGGTACTCATGGTTTGCAGACAAATTAGCCATATTGGTCTTAGTTTGCACCATTATAGCCCTGGCTTTCTGCAAACAATCCCTTGTCCCATCTCCTGCCATCTCTCCCAACCCAGAGCATCACAGAAAACTTGCTTTTGAAACACAGAACAAAACATTGCATTTATTTCGAGTTCTCTCTCTATGCTGGAGTTTAGCTTGACTTCACAATTCATTATTAAAACCATTCTGCAGCAACATCTGCAGGGAATTATGTAAAGTTATCTCTGTGCACTGCCAAGCCAGTCTGAGGTTCACTCTTGCACTCTCACCATCTGTAAAAATTAGGCAGTGCTTTACAGCTTGAGTTAACCCTTACAGGTGCCCCGTCTCTCAGGCACCAAAACACAACTCTAACGCTGATGTGGCACGGATGGGTAGACTGAGACTGCCCAGCCCTCATCTCTGATGAGGATTTAAAGGGAGTTTGAGCCTCACAGAGGCACAGAGTTGTAGCCACTGTGCCCAGACCAAGTTCAACTTGAGCTTTGCTGCACTTCTCTAACTGCCTTAACACTAACCCAAGAACACAAATTTTTAAGGTAGGAGTGCAATTTTGTCCCCACATACATTGCTGCTTTGGCTGGCATCTGTCAGCATCCCTAAGTGGCAACAGCCAAGATATCTCCCCATTCAGAGTCCACCTAGGCTCAGATAACTCCCAGGCATTTCACAAGTTACCAAGAAATGACCAGTTCCACTTGACTCGCATATAATGCACATGGCAAGATGGTGATTGCAAAATGGATTGGTCACACTGGAGAATGACTAAATGACAAGAAGACTTGGATTCTAAAAAACCATGTTCTTGCTTATAATTGTATTCCCAGTCCTCCTCCCGAAAGGCTTTTGCAAAAGTGAAAGAATTAAGCAAATGTTAACCACAACATGCACCTTGGGAAACTACTGGAACGTAGTTAAAGGAGTATATTTTATGCCAGTTTTGCTCATGTTTGCACGCAGCCTTACCGATCTGTACTTCAATGCACGGTACACAGCAACAGGAGAGCTAGCTATTCCCATCGAAGCCTGTCTGATCATAACATGCTACAAAACACTTTAAATACATAAAATTGCAGGATCATGCTGAACTTCGGTTTCTAATTCTCTCCTCAACCATTAATTTCTCGGTAGACTTTGTCATTTTATGAGCTTAACTAAAGTAAACAGGACTGACAGCACCACTGTAAAAGGGCATGGCTATTTCTCCAGCATGAGTAGACTGCACATTCTTCTAAACAAATACTTAAGTAACACTCCACCTCTCAAGAGTCTTGGAAAAACCCCACTCAAGTAGCAGTCTGGTACATTTGACACATGGTCTGTGGGCTTCAGAGAGCTGTTCTTTTTAAAGATCCTTATGCCTAGGAACTCTCTCTTGAGAGGTTTTTTTGATCCAACAACATAAATTGTCCTACAAAGCAGTACTAGGTGCAATTAGGTCACTTCCAGACCAGTCACACAGACCTTTACATGCCAACAACTGATTACTTCCCTTCAGACATAAGATCTACTTCATTAAGGAGCAGCTAAGATAAGGGTGCTACTGCACAGTTGAAGGCACTTGCTTTTTCCACCCCTCCAAAGTTCTTGCCACGCAGTACATGTATATTTGATACACATAGGGCAGTCAGTTGTAATTGCCTCTGACAGACCTCTGGAGAATATGTAAAAGCAGACATATAAAGGCACCAGGAGTAGCATTTTACAAGAGGGATTTTCTGCAGTAAGCTTATTCTCACACTCACTCCTGTGTCTGCATGCTGTTAGACACCACCATTGTCCATGCTGGCTCTGCTCTCTGTAAAAGGCTTTTTCACTCCCACACACTTGGAAAAGGCACAAGGTTGAAACAACTGAATTCATATGAAGGCCAGTGTCTGATTTCTGAGAGTTTTATTCTCACAATTCACAGAAGAGGCATATTTTTTTTAATATTGAGATACATGCAAGAGGTCTTTCTAGCACAGAGCTGACTGCAGCTCAGGGTACAGGAGTCTGTGAATGACTCACTGCAAGGCAGACTAAGGCTGTCATCTTAGGATGAATTTTTAAAGTTGGTGAAATATTAAAGGGAGCTTTTACCTCAAAACATGTAATGTTTCCCAGCCTGTGTGCACTGCAGACTTCACTGCAGCCACGACTCAACCACGAAGCAATGCTTGTCTTGTTTTAGAGATGAAAGTGGGGCTCAAAGGCATGCCCCAGAAAGAAAGATGCTTGTGGAAGACATCCTACTCAAACACAATTAAGATCCACAGCACAGGTTCATAGCCTTTTATGTGCCACATATTTATGGACCATATATTAGGGTTCCAGATCAACCCTGTATTATGATCCTTCCAGCCAGTTCACGTCCTAGAGCTGCACACTGGGAGCATGGTTCACATGGGAAACCCCACTTCCAACAGGAAGTGCTGCAACCCCAAATGTCTGTGCCTGATTGCTCTAACATTCAAGAGTGAAGGTTGTTACCTTTCAGCTGCTGTGGTTGCTCTCTAGGTACTAAATCCTGCTTTAGGAACTCAGGAATAAAACTCACCACCCCAAGTTACTGCTTAACTCCAAGAGGTTTTTTTAATTTGCTGCTGAAATACCCCAAGAGCCCACAGCACTGTGATAAGGCAGAGCTGTTGGCTCTTTCATGTAAGAGAAAAGAGAAAAAAGGATCACCCCTTTCCCTCCTTTCTTGGTAGCTCAGCATGGGAAATTGGAGCTTCTATACAGGTTATGAAACAGGTCTTCTACCACAGCATTAAAAAAATGAATTAAGAACTACAACCACAGAAACTCTGCCTTTTAATTTTTTTTAAAGGGCACTTCTTCTTCAAGGAAAATAATTAATATTTAAAAGGTAATAAGCAAACATTTTGCTCCTGGTACCAACAGCCCCAACATCTGAAGGACATACATTAGAAACCACCCACCTATTCAACAGTGGTCACACAGCCACAGCCTACAGTCTGCCCAGCAAGCTACCCTCAATATTTAAAACTGAGTAATAGTTTTAATATTTAGTGAAGAGAGTATTCACTGAAGGAGGAAATGAGGCTGCACACTCTTGTGCCTTGTGCTCAACTAAAAATTTACAGGTGTCCCTGCAAAAACATAATAGGAACCTGACCTTAAGAGCATCACTCTGGAACCCTGACAATGCAATGCACACATGGAGTGCCCTGGAAACACTTTTCGTTCCCTCCTTAGGGAGGGTCTGAAAGCTGAGTTATGTTCTCATCAGAGCACAGGCTGCAGCAGTTTTTGCTTAATTTGTTGATTGAAACAACACTTGAGGGCTTCCTGCGGAGAGAGAGAAGATGGGGAGCAGGAGGAGGTGGGGACTTCTGGAAGGCTGAAATTTGTTGATATCATTTTTTGGCTATTAACAGGACAGCATTTTGCCTTATGGAGCTAAAAGTTGGAACAAAAGGCCAAGAGCTGAGACCACAGTTTGCTTTCTCTAGCAATACTTGATAGTAACTGCAAATGCTTAAGACGCAGCAGCAGCATAGGGAATTGCAGTCCTTGCACTGCTGTAGGTGTTACTAAGCACAAGGAAAACAGAAGTGAATCCCAGAGTTTGGGTGCTGTAACATACTCTTCCTGCAATGACTGGTTATTAGTTGGATTTGCTATCCTAATCCTTCCAGTCTGCCGTCTTCCTACACTTCCACTGCCAATCTTGTGACACTTGTAGCCAGAGACTTCTCAGCTGTGCTGTTAGCAAATCCCATCGCTGTTGTTCCTATGGCTGCAGAGCTGGCTGGCGTGGAGAGCCCACTACATGTGAATAAATACGCTAGTTAATGCTGCCACAAAGGTTTTGCCTGGACCCAAACCAGCTGACTAGGTGTGTCCATAAGTGTTTGACACAGAGTCCCAAAGTGTATCACAGATTCTGGCTGAAATATCTAGCTTGCTTGGGTCGGTTTCACATCACGTTATATGCATAAATACACGTGTATCTATGTTGAAACTCACACCCTGCACTCCAACACATATAACCCTTGTCTTCTGCTGGGATTGGGACTGTGTTTCCTTGTGCTTTTGGAAAAAAACAGAAGTGATCAGAACATGGGAAAAGTTCATGGGAAAAGAGAAAACTGGATAATATACAACTCAGCTCTAATACTTTATGGGTTACATCACTAGCAGAGACGATGGATATTCTGAGTATTAGACAACTAGGAAATACCACATTACTGTATTTATTCAAATCTTATAAGCTAGTAGGCAACAAGCCTTCCAGAGGTGCACATTTGGCACAACCTTATATATTTATCTCTTGTTAGAGTTGTGACTTGTGTCTATGTGTATAGGGAGTTGTTCAAGTACAGCACACAGTTTATCTTTGTGTTCTGATAATACAAGCTGATAGTTACAGACTCCAAGTGCTGTATCTGCAGCTATTTGCTATGGCCCAATTGTTACCCAGGGGCTTCCCCTCCCTGTTTAAAAAATGGCCTCAGATTTGTGTATTGACACAGCTGGAACGAAGTGACCTGCCAAACACGTTTTCTAGAATTGGCACGTACATCCACAAAGCCATCACATAATCCAGTACAAATTACACATTGTGTTCTTAAAGCAAGGGAATCAACACACCACCTACATTAACAGATATGGAAAAGTCTTGGACATTGCTTGTAAATCCCAGATCAAGTCCCATCATACTCCAGGTCACCAGCTTCTCTGAAACCGTCAAGTACTCTGGGCTCCCCAACACAGAAGATGATGAAAGCACCACTTGCTAAGCCTGCTCATGTCCAACTCCAAAACACGCACAGCCAACATGCCCAGGGGGTTGGCCAGCATCCCCAGACCCCTCACTTTAGGGGATCCACAGAGCAATCAAGTCAGCCAGCTCTACAGTCAGTCAGCGCCCAAAAGAAGTTGGAAAAAAAATTGTTTACCAAGGCTCAAACATCCTAATGCCTTCTAACAATAAATTTTAAATAATCTTCCCCTTGAACACCTAATGGTGCAACTGTCTGTGCAATGTCAGCTGCATTCCACATAGCCCAATGCATCTGTGTGTGTCCAACCCACAGTACCAACTCAGTTATTACAGAAAACACCTGGTTACTGATCACAGATTTTCCTTTTTTTTCCATCTGATCTGTTTGGATACCGTATTTCCTGTCTGACCTCAAGTTCTGGTCGTACTATACATCTATTTTCACCTTCTCTCGAATTCTTTTCTTCTCTTAGGAAGTGACAGATTTACACTGATCCTTCAGAGATGAAGTCTTTGTGATTTCAGCAACCACAAGGCAAGGTAAGATTGTGGAGCTCACACAGACTGAACAACCAGTACAAAAAGTTCTGCATTAAGCCTCTACGGGCAATAAGTGGTACTGCAGGGTATCTATCTTTCTTCTTTCCCTTTCCCTAAAGTTTTGTTTAATTCAGTAGGTCCCAGAAGTTGACCCATGAGGATACTGTCTGCTGCTAACATCTTCCAGTACAACTTTCCTGATCATGGGAAGTTCCTAGGATACTTTCCTTCCTTCATGTTCAATTACAGCCCAGAAACATTAATTTTCCTCTCTGAAAGGACTTCTGTCCCGTATCTCCTTTAGTATTGCTATTGTTACAAAGATGCTGCTCAAGCAGGAAAGTTAAGCAATAAATCCACCTTCCACAAGCCTGTACCCCCCGCTCCTCTCCATCAGCCCATCACTTAAAGGTTGAAATCTATAGACTTGAGGTTTTAATGAACCTGCAAAACTGATGCTGTTGTCACCATGTTTACATAAATCAGTAATTTACAAAAGCTCCCAGCCACAAGTGGGTTTGGCTGGGGAGCAGAGAGAGGAGGACTTTGGCAGACAGGCCAGAACATACAGAAATTTGGTGGGCAAACACAGCCCATGGCAGAAACAAATAATCCACTGCCTTCAGAAAGACTACGCCAGCATAGCCAGTGCCTGCAGCAAATTTTCCAGAGCCATGGACAACCGATTACAGTAAAGGCATGCAAACAGATGGCTTTCCACCCCACAGGACATAGGGAGCTCAGCCCTAGAAGCCAAGGGAAACTCTATTAGTCATGACCAGTTGTGGGGTTGTATTTTCTGTGGTCAGCCAACGGGGTGCAACCATCAAGCTCACAAGTAATTTCCTTTACATTCACAGGACTTAATCTTAAAAAAAACACATTTTGTGTCCAAGCTTTCTCTAGGAAAACATGAATAAGCTTTCAAACGGGCCTCATGGTAATCTTGTCCAAAGATTACAAATTACTTCCTAGTGGTTTAAAAAGTTACAGACCCCCAGCCCCAGCTGATAGGAAATTGCCTTCACAGGCAGCAAAGAATGGCCAATATTTACTTCCCATACAGATTGACAGAAGTTGCTTTTGTTTAAATTTCTTACTCTGAAGTCTGTAGAGAACATGGTGTCACTTGCTTATTGGGAATTCCTCATAACTACGCAATCAGAAAAAAGAGTCTGAGAACTAGGAACAGAACCTAGCAGAGTACCAAACAGCAGTGCAGGTGCTAGAGTCAAAATCATACAGGAATGCCATATTTCATTTAAAAACACATTTGCTGCCTCTGAGGCACACTTTGGTTATGTCAGGATAGAACAGAGCAACACTACACAAAAGCTTGAACAAAGGCTACAGTATATCCAGCAGAAATCTGAGGATAAAGCAATCAAACAGTGACATTAGTTCAGTCTGAAGCACAGCTGAGTCACCAGATTAAAAACACTGGCTTTTACAAATAGCTTTTTTGGGATCCTTCTGAACCACGATACTCCTGCTAAAGGAGCAGAGACACCTCGGTTTGCTGCAGCACCACTCTGCAGCCCTCAGATAACCATCTCACAAATGGCCATTTCCATGTCCTGGCTGTTCCTTGAAGCTCTGCTGTCCAAACACAACTTCTGTCGGGCTCTATTCATTAGGAAGATCTGGTGAGATTGTAGCCCAGATGGTGCGTTATCACAAACACTGATGTAAGCCAAACCCAATGCTCTGCTCTCTCTCTCTGACACCGCCTCTCTCCTGAGCTCCATTCAAGCCGTGATTCTGCAGTGACCCCGGGAGCTGAGCCTCAAAGAGCTGCCTGCACACGGCTGCAGGAAATGACAGCTTCGCAAATGAGCACCAGAGTGATGAATAGCTGGCAACAAGAGCAGCCAGTGCGTTAGTGGGCCGCCAATTAATAACCTACATTGTTCGGAACAGGGACATACATGGGCAAGAGTATCACTGACATGCCCCAGAAGAGATCACAAACCCAATGCAGTATTTTCTGAAGGGTTTTTCCAGGCTTCTCTAAAATTTAGAAACTTAGACTTGTTACTGTATTTTGTTCAGTGCAAAGCTGAACTGGTCCCATTTGGAGCAGATTATGGAAAACTGGAAGGAAAAAAAAAAAAAAGGAGAAAAAGATTTGCCTTTTATCTTTATTCATCATGAAGTCCCAAACAGTGAGAACAGCCTGTGCAGGTGAAACAGAAGGGGATATTGGTCTTTAAGGAAGGGGTAACTGAGATCATCCATGCAGACTTTTAAAAAGCAAGCAGGAATAACTGGGGTATCTGGGTCCATCAGCTCTAACAAAAAGGTGCATCAGCAGCATAAGAAAAGAAGGTAAATACAGGAAAGTTACTGAGGCAAAAAGCTCAGGCATGATGGTTTCCCCTCCAGTTAAAAACCACTCTTATATTGCAGAAAATACTCTGCATGCAGCCAAGTAACTAAACATTAACTTCTACTCATTCTGGCTTAGCCTCTGGATACAAAGGCTACACACCTGGCTCAAGCACCTCTGCAGGGGTTTTGCTCCATGAACGTGATTTCCCTGCAGCTTCCTCGGCTGCCTCACCTGGGACGTTGACTTTAAAGACTGATGTTTAGGCTTTGGTTGCTCCTCACAGACTGGAAAAGCAGCCTAGACTCAGAGCAGAGAATCACTGTCTCAAGAGACCAGAAACACCTCACTAAGACTTGCACTATGGGAACATCAACAGCAATGTTTCTATTAACGCCTTTCTCATGGAAAAAGTCCGCGTTGTCGGTGGCTTCAGATGCTGGTCTGCCTCCAGGAAGGTACCGTTAAGCGCACACTAAGTCAAAGTCCCAGAATGTAAACATTTTCATTTTCTGACTCTCCTTTCTGTCTCCTGAACCTTAAACAAAGCCAGAGCAGGCACTAAGCACATATTTGCTGGCAACAATCAGGGAAGCTGATCTTCTGATGCTAAATAAAGGTTAGCAAGGCAAATTAATGACGTGAGATACAGAAGAGCTGTCAATCTCCATACATTTCACGGAGCTGAGAAAAGACAAATAGATCATTGTGAGGCTTATTCCTTTCCATTAGGAATAAATCAACCATGAAACAAGGGCAAGAGTAATGCTGTCCTTGGGCGAAAAGCTGAGATTTGCAGACCCTCTGTTACAAACACACATGCATTATACAATACAGCACCATTTAAACTAAATAAGCAGCACAGTAAGGGATTACCTAAACCTGTTAGACAGATGATATAGAGGCACAGTGTTTATCTTTTCAACAGTGAGTCACTTAAGCTTACCCTATGACCGCATGCTAGATTAAACCCTTCCCTCTCCCCTGCACAAGGCTACCAAAAGAGGAAATGCTGGACTGCCTGTAACTACCCCTGGCCAGAGCCTGCTGCAAGTGCTATACTTTCATGTATCTCCTGCTATTCCCCAATCGCTCTGAAAACCTTCAACAAAAAACCCTCCATTCAGGCATTTTGCAATCTTGCACACTTTTCAGGATCTCATTCTTGGCAGATCAATGGCTTTTTGGGGGGATTTTTTTCTTACTTTCTTTCCCCTTCTCTCAAAGCACATTGATTCCCCTTCTTGCTTTAGGAAAGGTCAGTGATGGAGCACAGAGGCTGCACATTCACTGCAAACTGAGAAAGAGGATGGTCCTGCAGCTGGGGAGCTGGCCCAGCTTTGGGGAGCTCTCCATAAGAGAGCCAAGAACCAGACCAATTCTTTACGTGGGAGGAGTTTTTCCCTCCCCAGTTTCCAAGTCTTCGTTACTTCCCTTCCCCTCCTCCACCACCCAGATCTGAACAGCGTTTCCTTTGTCTGTTCCCTGTGTAGACTTCCATTCTCTGGAGATGGGGCCTAAATGTCTAGCACAACAGGACCCTGATCTCAGCTGGGCCTTAGGCACTGCCATAAAAAACAAACAGAGATCACACAGGCATGGCTCTTGCAATGTAAAACAGTCTGGATAGCAAATAAGTCTTTGGATAGGTCTGTTAGCTGACATACTAATTACATTGCTGGAATGCTATGCTTTCACAAAAGCTTGTATGGTCTGAGAGTTTATTCCAAAACATCCCGTTTAGTGACTATGAGTGCATTTGGAAAGGGAGCTGGAGCTCACTGCAGTGCTAACAAAGTATATGCAACAGTGCACCTCCAGCAAGACCAAGCAGATTTCTAGCACACTTTAGGATGACTAATGAATTGAAGTTTCTTTGGCGTGCTTCCCTCCCAACACATGTGGGCAAGGATTACAGAGTGGAAAGAACCCAACCTGGGGAGAAGAAAAGTGCATACTCCTGCAGCCATTAAATCCCTACTGGGGAAGGGGTTTTCCCATTGCATTTCAGGGACGTCTGTCCCCCTCTCCCTTGTTTGCACGGGCTGTTTGACACCCACGCCCCACAAATTCTCAGGCTCCAGCTCAGCAATACACCGTGCCATGCAGCTTGCAGAAGGCAAGCAAGACCACACATTTTTGGGAAGGGCAACCATCGCTTCCACTTATGCACAGATTCCCAACACCAGGCATGAGTTTCTTGGTTGATATTCTGGCTAGTAACTAACACCACCTGAAGGTTCAACATCCTCCTGATGTTTCTCCCTCCCAAGTCAAGTTATAGCACAGCTCTTTTGTGCTCACAAGCCATTTTCATGGAGATCATGCTTTCTTTGTCTGATTCATTTGTCACCAATTGCTAATCCAAGTCAGTGAGTGGGGTTGCCCAGTACCAACACATGTAGCCTTCCCAATCTGCCCTGCTAATGACTAGGTTAATCCAGATGCCAAACAATAACTGGAACTGCTTTAAGAAGTCAAGCTTTACATGGTACTAAAATGAAAACTTAATTCTCTGTTCTACAAGCAGTTAGATTTGCTGGTCACCTACCAGCATATACCATCTCAATGCTAAGATATGCACCGACTTGCTAGTCCACACATCAAGCTGAAGGAAAATGAAAATTCAAAGGCGATTCAACATCTGCTCTGTCCTCTTGCATCTCACTGGCCATTAATACCACATCACCTGGCTTACCAACACTACGCTAATAACCTTTACCAGACTACTCATTTTGAGGAACATGGTTTTTTTCCTGAAGCTGAAGTTTTAGCTGAATTTACATATAGAGGCTGTTCCAGAAACACAAGCACTGGCCATCAGTATCTGAGGAATTACCCTAAGGCATCTAACCTGCTTCCCAAGATACTTGTTGAAAATTTATGTGACAGGAAGGCGGAAAGATCCAACCTCGTAACACTTGTCTAATTAGTGTTATTTTTTCTAATTTTTCTCTGCCACTTCAGCTTCACTTTTTGCCTCTCCATCAGCAGAGCACACCCCTACAACAAAGGAGCCAATGAAAGTTGAATCTGTCTTCAAGCAGAGGTTGTCTCTTTGTTTCTAACCCGTCTTCTGTCCAGAGGCACCTCTGGTCCTTTCCAGCACTGCTTCCTCACCACCACAAAGGAATGAAGTTACTCATCATTCATGCGACTTCCACCTCTATTTTTACAATTTCAAAAATGTTCCCCCAGCAGTTTACTTATTTAAAAAAACAGGAAACTTTTTTTGACCTGGATTATCTGAGCAGGCTGTAGTGCAGGAAAACAGTGAACTGCCCCAAACCGCATGTTCCAGTCAACTGCAGGCTTAAGCGCTTTGCTCAGCTGAGGAGCAGAGCCAAGGAGCGAGCAACATCTTTAAGAGATAAAAACCCCATCTGTGAGGAGCCACTTGCTTCTTCATCATGGTGCCATCCGGCCTTTAACTCATCACAGCTTTGCACTGTCACTTCCAGCCTCCCTCCCTTTTCCCTTCCAACTATGTCTCAGGCCTTTGGATGAGCCTATGCTTATTTATTAGCAGCTCAGGTTTCAAATTCTGAGCCAGAGCCAGCAAAGAAGAGCAGCTTCTCCAGATGAGGTCCTAGAAATTAGCTACACAGGCTTCAAAACAGGGAGGTAACACCACTGTATTTGCGTCCTCTCTAAACTCAGTGAGGATGTGCAAGGGGCACAGGTGTTGCGTGGCAAGTAAGAAAGAAAAAGCAAGATAAGCCTTTATGACTGCAGCAGAAAAGGCACTTCTGGCCCAAAGAAATTTAAAATATACCTTACCTACCCAGCCTAAACATTAGGCTAAGGTCAGGGAATGGTTTCAGGTTGAAGTTCAAGGGATTTCTTACCTGCTGCTGAAAGCCACTGTACCTTTGATGGAACGTTGGTAATTCTATCCAGTTGTGAAGCTAACAAGCAGCAACAGAAGTCAAGCATAAAGGATCCCTGCAGTCCTGCCCTCAAGCACTGCTAGCATACCTTAAGGTATATGTCTCTGCTGCACAGTTAAGTGCTGCATTAGGTCTTCAGACTATTTTTGGCCTTCAGCTTCTGAGAAGTATCATTAGGGCAGACCAGCGATTTTCCTATATTTATTTTTAAAACAAAAATAAATATGCAGAAGTGTGAGCAAAGTGTAACCTCAGATCATTGTTTCTGTGCCTGCAGCTATAGCATTTAAAATGAGATCAATCAAAAGCAAGTGAGATGCCTGCCTGTCTTTAGCCAGAGCCAGAAGTCTCAGGAGCAGGACATTGCATTCAGATATAGCAAAGGACTTCTTGTGAAAGAGACGAGGTATTGATTAAAAACAAAAGCGGCTGACGCACCCCCTGCTCGCTCAAGCGAGCTGTAAGTTTGAAGAAAAGGAACAAAATGAACTTTGGTTTGACTCCTCTGTGCCTGAAATTACTCTGCGACAACGATTCCCCGCTGCCAACACACACTCCAGCTCTGAGAGCAGGAATGATGGTGTCCAAGCCAAACACACGCGTGGCTGGAGAGACTCACAGCAGATTAGACAGCTCTTCTTTGTACCAATACATGAAATACATCTGGGGCACCCCGGCCATGTTAAGGGCACATTCCTTGGCTGAGCTGATGCTCTTTGAGCACCGCTGCAGGCACCAGTGACGCTCATCTCTGGAGCACTGATACAGCACTTCCAGCAGCTCCCCAGGATGGCAGATGGAGATCCCTGGGAATGAGACTTGTGAAACAGCCCTGAACGGTTGATATTCTCACTCAGATTATCTAAGTCCCAGTATGGAAAACATGCCAAAAGCATCCTTACTCTGAATCACAACTAACTGCTCAGTAAGAGGCTGGATTTACAGAAAGCCAGCTGCAAGCAAAGACAGCCCGTGGTCATCAGTGTCACAGCATCCTGAGGAGTCTACTCAGATCAACAGATAAAACTTCATGTGCAAGTCCAGTTCCCACCTCGAAGTCCAGTACTTCAATGATGTTGTGCCTCTGGAATCAAGCTGTTGCCACTCCAGACACAGTAACTCTCTAGAGAGTCTGTTCTCCAGAGACACAGGGCTGCAAATAGCCCATTTCTCAAGGGAGTTTCTTCAATGTTTTCCATTTCTTTTAAAATGTGTTGTTGGGTTTTTAAGGGAACAGAAATAGTATAAATTGCTATTACAGTGATGGTATCATCTAATGAGAAAACAAAAAGATACACAATATGGAGTTCCCTTATTATCCATTTCCTTAAATATCAGGACTTTTTAGTCACTTTATAACTGGCCCATGAAGAAGGTAGGAAAATTTACACTGAGTCAGAGTTTAAGGGCCAAACCCAAACGAAACTTAACAGGCCTTTGGGTTTATGCACCATAGCTTTTTCAGGGATTTAGCAGTAAAAAACTTTCAACTGTGCACCATGAACGTCCAGTTTAACATTAGTAAATACAAGTTACATCACTGCTCATGTAGATCAGGAGTAATTTGATGGGGCATCAGGAGATTTAAGAAGAGAATAGACTTTTCTCTCCCAGCAGGGAGCTCTTGTCCATGCAGCACAGCCTGACTCCAGCATCTTCCAGTCCTCCCTGTGCTAGTCTGGCCAGAATGTTCACACTTTGCAGTGGTTTCAAGTTTCCAAATCAGAACCTTTGCTGGATTTTCAATTTTTAGATATCCCCATGCCAGCAGGAGGAAAGGAAAAAAAAAAGATTCTGAAGAATTTTAATTTTTCCAGACTGCATACCGGGTTTAATTCCTTATTCTGTGTTACTATTGTCTATAAGCTCACTTGACAATTTTCAACTCTTCAGATTTACAGCCATTCCTAGCAAACTACTTAATCCACAAATAAACACAACCATCCTTCTTCTGAAGGCAAGAGGAAAATATATAGAAAGCACACAGATGTTTGGCAAGTACATCAAAGCTAGGCTAGTCAGTACAAAACCCTCCCCAAAACCCTTGACGTTCTCAGTGCTTTAACAATACAATCAAATTTTAAATATGAACAGAGGGGGATTCCAAATGGGTACATAACATCTACAATAATAAATTAATTGGAAGTGCACAGAAACTTGGACTACAGAGAGCTGTACACTAAATTAGATGTCTTCATGTGCCACTTCATTTTGTGAGACCAGGCACACTGAGTCTGAAAAAAATCTTTGTTTTTCACATTAACATGAAATTAGATGAGGTTGGCCAGTGATATCAACGCCTGGCCAGTAGGTATCAACTTACTGTCTGTGGCAAAGTCCTGCTCCTGTGTTCTCTGCACAGCTGGAGAAGATGGTACTTGGCTCCTTGAACCCTGCGATTCGCTGCTGTCCCGAGTACAGTCACTTCAGATGCTCTTGGCGAGCAGAGAGCGCTTTACCCTCCGACAATATTTCATAACTTCAGCATGTAATACCTTTTCCAAAGGAGGACAGATGTGCAGGAGTAGTTTCAGTCTTCCAAGAAGTTTTCCATCAGGATCTTAATTTTTCTCTGGCTGTGCAGGCCAAGAGCATAACCACAGCCCCTGCAAGGCTGAAGTCAGGAGGCTGCTGCTCGAGCAATACCTGCTACCAGCAGGCCATCCAGCTGCCCATTTGCTCCTCGGGTCTGGAGCTGCAGCTGCGAGGAGGCTGCCAGCACACAGCTACTCCACTTTTTGGAGAATTTTGAAAAGGGCATTGTGGAAGAATAGCTTGAGCCCAGCTTGTCCTACAAGGGAAATTTCAGCCAGAAGCCATTATGCCAAACATTCAGGTTTTTGAGGGGATAGACAGGTATCATGTGAAATTGGTGGGGGAGAAAGACTGTTTTCTTTTCAGAATACCACATATCCTAGTTACAGGAAAGGAACCAGCAATAATACCTATCTGCACTCACAGGTTTGGTTTTGGGTTGTTTTGGGTTTTTTTTATTTTTATTTTGGAGTCTTCGAAGAGGAGAGGGAAGAAGAGGAACGTTCTGAGCTCAAAGAATTTCCCTCTTGGCATGCCAAAGCCAGCAGTAGAAACGCCTGGATCCTCCACGGTGGCTTGGATACGTGCCACAGTAAAAGAAGCTGCTTCACAATGAGCCCTGTCCTTGAGAGAACACACTTCAGATCATTCAGCTTCAGGGAGAAGGGGCTACTTCCCTTGTCTACAGAGAGCCCCAACCTCTATGTGGGTACATGTACTGCCCCTGCCCAAACAGCCAGAGGCTGTTCAGTCAGCCCTGGGGACTAAGGACACAAACAAGTTGTCATACTCCACAGAAAGGCATCAAATCCATGATGATGCTCAAGGTGGATTACTATGGAATAAAGTAGTAGAAACCGTCCAAAAAAGCAGAAGGGAGAAGATGCTGATGGAAAAGAGGATGGTTGCATGCCCAAAATGTCAATGGAAAGTCAGGGTTTCAGTAGGGGGTTGGAGGCTGAAAGCTGAAGGACAGACACAGGTTAACTTTCCAATAGCTGCAGTCACCTTAGGAAGCCTTATTTGTTTTTGCAAATTACTATCAGGACACATTAGTTTTTGCTTACTATCCTTTTTTTTTTTTGCCAGGAAACCCTGATGCTGCCACCACATGATTAAGAAGTCACTCAAATTCAGCAGAAACCCAACACTTCATGTCTTTGGCTGTAGTCACTCTACGAAGAACAGTTGGGATCATGTGGCATCTGACAGTTTTCCTCTCCTGCAAGACTGACATTAACCAAAAGTCTCCTATTCAAAACAAAATGCTAGACAGAACACAACCCACATTCCTATTTTGGGAAAGTCTGGATTGGGAACCTAATTTCTCATCTTGAACCCATGTGTAGCTGTTTAAGTGTAGTTCAGGAGCCATTCGACATTTACAGTTTATTCCTTTGAATGCTATAGAAAGCTGATAAAAGAGCGAGAATCATCAGCAAAATGTACTACAAAATGCAACACTGAGTAAACTGGAGCAAACATTGATCATTTCGTACCACTGCTGCCCACCAAGGACCTTCTGCACCACAGAAGAGATCCGGTTTTGGGAAACAGCAACTTCATGACAAGTTGAGAGCTTGAAAACTCCAGTTTTTTGAAGGGAGGCTGGGTATTCTGCTCCCACCTCATCCCAAGCTGCCTCTTTTTCACAAGGAACTGTACTTGGATTTTCCAGAGTGGCTGCCACCTATTCAGAAACCAGTCTTGAGAAGAAATAGCAAAGTTGCACTGCTGCCAGTTCTTCAACCCCTGCTTGGTCACGCTGTAAAGTCCTCTGCCTCTGAAATCCCTTCTACTGGCCTTCAAATGGTAGTTTCTGAACACTTTTGGGCAAAATTCCACCAATGAAATACTATTGCTTTGAAACAGAAGAGGACAGACAAACATCCAAATACAAATTGAAAGCATCTGCTCAAAAGACTCCACTAGTATCTCAAAAGTTCTTGCCTAGTCAAGACCTTACATTTTTATTTTTAAAACATACTTCTGCCATGGTTCTTGGACCCCTTAAACCAACATCATCAAATTCCACTACAGATTTAGACTTCACAACGTGACTTTACTTCTCCAAGCACAGAGTAAGAGTCTTGTGAGAAGGCTTTGGTTCTGCCAGCATTCACTTCCAAATTCTCCAGCCCTGGACAGCAGAGAAACAAAACAAAACAGGATAGCTGCGTAACAGCGGTCAGCCTCCTACGCACGCCAGAGCTTCCTGGCTACCGCTGCCTTTTGAATTTTGTGAGCTGTCAAACGGAGCCAGGTCCATCCACCTGCCCGCTGGTTTTGAAGTGCACAGCCTGGGTCACCACGTGCTGTGCCAGTGCAATATTCTGTCATGTGCATGGGACAGGAAGCACATCTCTGTCATTTTGGGGAAGATTATGAAGCTGTACAAACACCCAACTAAACAAAAACCCGATATGGCCCATCCTGAGAGATGGAGAGGTGCACACAAATATCATGCCCAGTTGGGCACGCAGTTACAAGAACTAGAATGATCAGGGACTATTTATTGACTTGAACAAAGCTGATATCCAGACCCATTCCCTGGCAAAACTGTACAAGTCCAGTCAACCAGTTGATCATTGTCTCAGTGTTGGCATTCCTGAATGGAAAGCAGCAAAAGAGCAGCAAAAGGTGGATGGAAAACATGACCAGCAATGCAACTCATTTTCCTCCGCTATACTATAACTTAACACAGGCAGCAGGGAGCACAAGAAGGAAAAATTAAGGAAGAGAGAAGAGGGCATGACAAAGGGATACATCTGAATAGCAGACATCAAGAAAGAAGTAAATTTTAACTATCCTTTGCCTTTCAGGCCACACAGCACCTCCCACAACTAATGCACCTGGACCATTTTCAAGGATGCTGGCCACACACTGCTCACATAAACTTCATGGGATTAACACTACAGCCTGTGGGATGAATCACTCATATATCTTTCTTTTTTTTATCCCACATTAAAATCTCAAAAGGAAGAAAACAGTGGCTTGCTCATAACGGATATTCTCCCTATACTCTCCAAAAACATGCAAAGGACTTGTTACAAATTGGATATTGCTAAGGCTACAGATACACTCCAAAGGAGTACGTAGCACCAAAATAAAAGCTCCTGAGCTACTTTACATCATTAGCTGTACTGTCTTCTGCTGTTCTTTAGCTATTTGTTGCATCAAAAATAGAAGCTGTGTGTCTCAAGTGTGAGCTGGCCATTGGTGAGAATTCAGCAGAACTGGCCTTACTGGGTCACTTTCTCCCAGAAAGAGGGACTGTTCAGCTTCAGAAGTCAAAGATAAGTTCTGACCTCAGCTACAGCTCCAGTTGAACAGGGGTGACTAAAGTTGTAAAATTTGCTTTCTGAAGTGATGGCTGTTTTTACCAATCTAGGTCAGGCTCAACTACTGCAACTGAGGCTCTTTCCTGCCAACTCAAATGAAAAACACTAAGTACCAATGGCTGGGTTGACTCCAGAGCTCTAACTTGTAAGTGCAGTTCTAGTCCATCCACCAAGACCTGATGATGGCACAGCTTTGCAGCTACAGAAAAATGCCTCAGCATCACATTGTCAAGGTAAAACTTCAGTCCCAAAGAAACACAGGAATTTGATTTCCTTAAACTAAGGAACACACTGTGTGTTACATTTCCTTAGATTAGAATGTGCTCCTGACAAGAGAAATTAGAGGAGTATTCAGCTTTCACAAAAAAGCATTAAGCACATTAGGTTCTCGACAGAAGGTATAGAAGATCAGTGAAAAGGAACTAGAGACACAGCAGAATAAATGATACCCAGGAAGGAAGTCACTAATCTCCACCTACACTCAGTTATTCTCCTTTCAGATCTTCCCCCCTGTGCGCATTTAAGTTCCCACCAAATTTACCTGGGGCCACTCAAGTAGTCCATTCAGGAGTCTGCTTAAATAAGAGTTGAAGAAGAAACAGAGGAAAGATTATATGATTTGAGAATATGGAGAAGAATTACTAGTTTAGGCAAGTTTCAGCTGTAGCAGACAGTTTTCTTGATGTACCAAGGACCTGGCATGGTTTGTTCACAGAAGCCAGAGTAGCTCATCTGGCAGCCTGCAGCCATTGCTAAGGTACAGGTGAGTCTGGCCCAGTCACTATTTCAATTCCTGTCACTGCAGTGCCTCCAAGACACACTTGCCAAGGGCAAGTGCATGCCCAAGCACTCAGCCTTTGCCATGTTTGCACGTAATCAGTGGAAAAAAGGCCCTTGTGCAACTCAAGTGCACCATGCAAGGAGGTCTCAACACTGGCATCTGTCACAGCATTACAAAGGGTGGCTACGTCTCATCTGTAATGGAAGTTTCTCTGAAACCACCAGCTTTTTCCCTCAAATGTCTCTACACAACAATTCCCGGTATCCAGAGCCAAATTTAAACCAGTGTCAGCAGGGATCTTGCAAGACATCCCCAGAACCATTCAGATCCCGAGATCCCACATGCACACTCTGCAGACAGTGTCCTTATTGTGGGATGTTGGTTTCTGTTTAGGATTGTTTGCCAGGGAGGCTCTGGGGTGGCATAGGGAAAGCAACACCCTTTCATGTGGCTGACTCTCAAACCTGGACACTTCTGTGAGAGAGATACTTAACTTCCCAGTTCTCAGCTGAGTGGAAAGGTTCACATGCCAACCCCAGAAACTCACTTCTTATTTTAAAACCAACAGACTAACAGTCCAGGAAGCACATAGTCAGCTCTAAAAACACAAAGACATCTGGAATGACCAAGTGTGTAATTTACCTTGTAGCTGCTACAGGAACCAGTTCTGCTTGTTGTGTTCCGGAGGAGCAAAAGAGGCATTTTCTATAGGACTCAGTTATCCCATTCGCCTGGCAATGAAAATAGCACCCTATTTCTGGTCATTCTACTTTTATTCAAGGACATTTTGGTCACAGAAGGTCTACTTGAAGCAAGGGAATAATTTGCAAGCTCACCCTGAGCATACAGCTATCCTGTAATTTTGATTCTTCATACTCTGTGGAGCATTTCCTTCTCAGTAACAGTAAGGAATTTTCGTCAGAATAAAGAACAAAACCTCAAAGAAACTGTCCCTCAGACTCCTGATCCCGTTTTCAGGCAAACAAGCAAACTTCACCTTCTCTCCCATGAGTCAGTGTGTGCAGTCTTGCCCTTGTGGACATCCAGAAGTGCAGACTCTTCAAAGTGGTTTCCAGGACATTGAATAAGCCGGCTTTGAGTTTAATCCCAGAGTTTTAATGGTCAGTGATGGACCTAGCCAGGTTCACATTACTTATCCTAAATCTTCAGCAATACTCAGTTAAGAATGGGTTGAGTCTTTCCAAGCAGCTCTGCTTTTGCTCGTGCACAGAGGCCTCCAATAACACCCAAAAGCTATGAAAGTCCATGTGGGAGATTGAAGTGCCATTTCTGAACTTACCAATGTTCAAACCAGCAATTCAGGTTTAATGCTAGATGCTGTTCTTCCAACCTTAGGGTCACCACTGCACAGAGATTTACCTTGCACACCCCTCGCCATCACTTTCATTGTGTTTGAGTAGGGATCATGTTCAGGGCTTTTGTAACTTAATTTCAGATTCAGCCCACTGAAATTTGTCATTCCACCTGCCAGGTTTTGTCCCTAAGAGCTACTGTCCTTTGAGAAGGATACATTCCACCTGCACATATGGTCACCATTTGAGAGCCAGTGCAGCGCCTCAAGACCTTGTCATCAAATCATGAAAGTGGTTCCTTGCTCTTGTCAGCACAGACAAGAGGGAAGCCAGGCTGGGCTAGTCATGAGAAAGCATCTTTCTCTTTTATCCAAGTATCAAACCAGTCTGGGATTCTTAAACAAACATGTCAGGTTTATTAATAAAGGAGCAGAGTGAAGCTCAGTCTGCAGCCCAAGTGCACCTAGCACTGCCCTTACCCTCCAGGGGCTGGGAGACAGGATTGCATTACAGTCCATCCCACCAGCATACTTACCAGAAAGGGTGTGCATGTGATGGGAGAGAGGAAGAGATCAGCTGGAGGCAGTTCTGCAACTGAATTACAACAACTTTTCAAAGCAACACATTAGGGCATCCCAGCACACATTCTCATTGCAGGGAGAAAAAGGAGATACAGACTCAGGCGAGGTCTGGGAAATACTTGCTGTTATCATCAAGACGAAGTTTGACTATGCTGCCAATACAACTGCAGTCCAGCTTCATCTGAAAGTGCAACTTTCAGATGAAGTCACACTGTATCAAGATACAAAAAAACCAAACTTGCCAATAAATGTAGTAACGAGAAGCCAGCCAGTAAAGTAGAGCTCCAAGAGAGCCCATCTAATCTGCTGCCTCTTCTAGAACTGCTTTGGTTAACCCAGCCGTGAGCCAACAACTTTCTACCAAAAAAAATAATTAAATTCTCCATCAAGAATGCCAGAAAGTCTGATGTCCCAGCCCGAGGGGGTGGATGGGAAGAGCCAACATGCACCCGTCTGTCATGCCACCCCCTAAATCTCATTGTATTATGAAACTCCGAAGCAGGGCAATTACTCCTATAGGTTTTGCTAAATCTGAAAATGGACAAGAAACTGGTTTGTGGTAAAACTGAACTCTTTTTAACATGAAAACCAAAGGCATGGAGTTATGTTGCTGGTCGTAACTGAAACACGCCTGCTAATGATTACAGCTTCCAGTTTGCTGCCAAAGTATTATTGGAACTGCTTATTTGCTGTGCAGCTTGGGGGGAAAAAAAAAAATCTCTTCCATCCTTTATTAATCTTGTCCTCATCTGACACAACAAAAATGCACCATCAGTCTTTTGCTTACTTTGAAAAACAGGCCTGAAAGTCACTACAAGAGCCAAAGTCTTTGTGTATAATTATTGTCTTGATTAACTAGAACAAAGGGCAGAAAACATCAGTCATTATGCATTAAATTTAGTATTTTGGGGGCTTATTTAAAGACATTTCACTGACCTGCTTTCTTAAACAAAACTTCGATATAACAAAAAACTATGAAATAATTAAAAATAAATTAATTTTTAGGTTTTTTTGTTGGTTGTTTTTCTAAAAGCAGTCACATCCAAAGGAATGTAGCTCACAGGGTAACTATGGGATTCACTGGAAGGTCTCAGCAATATACTTGGCCCCAGGTAGTTTCTTGCAGCAGTGCTGAGCTGGTGACCTATTTGGCTGATATAGGAAACTCAATCATTAGAAAGTTTACGCATTCCAATATGAAAAGCAGATTTTCCTTGGAAACATTTTCTTGGGGCAGGTTTCAAGGTCCCAAAACTGGCAGTGACTGCATAAACACAGGAGGTAAGGAGTAAAGGCTCCAACAGGGGATGCTATGTAACACTTTTTCCTCTTCAGCCTGCCATCCTGGGCTCCAAACAGGGTATGCAGGAGAAACGGGGAATTTAACTATCTGCCTGAGCATAAAGTCTCAGCAGAGCAGGGTTAAATGAGAAGGGGATGTGGAAGAAACTTGCAGGCAGCTGGAAATTTCAGAATTGAAGCTTTCAGAGGCCTGGTAGATATCCTACTATTCAGGAGTACCTGGATATGTTGCATGGCAA
Organism: Struthidea cinerea; assembly: GCA_013397865.1. Classification (NCBI taxonomy): domain Eukaryota; kingdom Metazoa; phylum Chordata; class Aves; order Passeriformes; family Corcoracidae; genus Struthidea; species Struthidea cinerea. The sequence continues at coordinate 992,670 of VZTI01003366.1, read as the reverse complement.
ACCTAAAGGCAGGAAAGCCTGTGCCACTGCTTCTCCACTCTTACCAATGTGCCCTGTTGGTCTGAAGCTGAAGTGCCTTTATGCACAACTAAGTCTTCAAGTCTGTGGTTTCAGTGGTCACATCAAACCCTCTCCCCAGCAGACAGACTAACAGGGCAGTCTCAGAAATCCTGGAACAGATGTCATGCCCACAGCTAGCAAAAATGAAGTCCAGACAGGCTTGTTCCCTCTCCTGCTCCTCAAGGAGCTCTGAGGGGTCTCAGCACCTTGGATATGGAGAAATTGAAAGAGATGCAGATGAGAAACAATCTTTGCAAGGACTGACGCTGATTTTTTTTTCTTCCCCTTTGAAATACACTCCTTGTGGTTTGAAGACAAGAAAAGTCTCCTCACATGCTGACCTGGCAACCAGCCTGTGTGAAGGCTTGGCCCCAGCAAGTGGGCTTGCTCTGCTGGCACTTGTGAGGCAGGGGTGTTCCTCTCTTTAGGCTCCAATTCTCATTTCTTGAGAAATTAGAGAAATGTAGATGTTCTCTAATCTACAGTTAGATTCAAGATCTAACTACAGTTAAATGGGTAGCATATTGTTCTACATCAAGCCAGGTGGAGGGAAATTGGAAAGGGAACCTGTTTACTTCAGCGGGATGCTTAGAAGACAGCATGGAAAAAACCCAGGCCTAGAGATAAATAGTTAATATATTTGGAGACTTCCTATTCACAGCAATCACCCTTCTCCCAAGCTTTGATAAATTTGAAGGTGTGGGAGAGTCATGCCACAGAGGCATGACATCAGCTAAAGAAAAGGCAAATGAATGCAAAAGTCAAAGTGGTTGGACTTTAGATGTCTCCACAAAATGGAAAAGACCCCACGTAACTGAACTAGCCCTGTCAGAACACCAGTTGCCCAAGATTAAGACAAACAATGGGAGTAGGACTAGAAAAATGAATATAAACCACACACTATAGTCCAAAACATTTGAAAAAATATGTTCTAGAGGGACAGTTTCAAATTGGAAGTTGTTTTATCATGTCTTCATCTGGAGAGATGTTTCTTTAAAAGTATTTAAAAGTGAACACTACATAAAAGGAGTCTGATAGGTAGATTTAAAAGGAGAATGCTTTAGAAAAACATGGCCCCATGACATCTTTTGTGGCCCTATTACTTGTTAATCATTCTTTTCCCTCTATAGGGGAATGAAATGAGGCAGTGTTGCTTGGAAAATAGTAATTCATTTCTTACAACTCTGAAACCTTCATTTATGAACCCAAGGGAACACCAGGACTTGTTAACTTTTGCAAGGCTTTATAAATACACTGAAGGTCACTTTAGTATGACATTGAACTGCTCCCAACTCAAGTGGGACCCAAATAACACAAGCCACAGTCAGCAACTCCATCCCAACAGGCGAAACATCCCCAGCAGCAGAGCTCCAGAACAGCCTGAAGGTGTCCCAGGAAAGCTTCAGCAGAACGAGGCACTGCAAAGGGCAGTTTTAGCAGACAGCCGTATTTCAAATGTTCTTAATGGGCTTGTCATCAAGGAGGCAGAGCAAATACCAACTGCAATTCCAAGCTGGGCAAAGGAAAACCAAGCAAGGAGGTCTTTGAAATGCAGAAGAGCTTCCCAGAAGAGATGGAAATGTCACAGCACAATTAAAGGGACACTCTCTCCTTCTCACAGAGTTGGAATGAATATTACCAGCAGAAAAGCAGGAGCCCACCTCCATCCCTTTGCACAGTCACAAAACAATTGGCATTTCAGAGGTGGCAGTGGAGAATAACCTTGTTTTCCACAGTAATAGACAGTGATAGAGGACAGCTACAAAACAAACAGTAATAACAATCCTGCTTTGGCTCCAACACAGAATTGCCTTCCAAGCTCTTAAACAGAAACAAACGTCAATTTCCATGTAAGTTACTAAGTGGGGCAGAGGAAGCCATTTAGACATCACAAGATCGCAACATAAATATTACAAAACATTCATAATTCCAGCATTTTGTTTTATGCAGCGACATCCCAAGCTCAGCTGAGATGTTCGTGTGGTGATGCTCAAGCAATAGGTAGGTCTAGGAACTTCAGTCCCACCCCCTTATTGTTCAAACCTATGTACAGGGCAGCCTTGAACTGCAGCTCAGGGGCAACTACTTCAGAAATGTGGCATGATTCTCTTCTGGGCACAGTAAGTGCAAGTTAAATTGTGGAAAAATCAAACGAGGGCTTCAGCCATACCAACATGCTTTGACTGCTGAAAGTAAAACAGCCAGAAAAAGTAAGCAGATACCATCCTCCTTATCCTTGCAGAGGCACAGAGTTAAAAATTCAACCAGATTAGAAAAAAGGCAAGAAAAAAGGGGTTCAGAAAATAGCTCACAAAACAATCACCAGAGAGGTCAGGGTAGGCTGTCAAGGACTGCTTCCAGCTTACTACATCTGCTAAAGTCATTAGACCGTGTCACCCCACCCTTGGGCTCCCAAGGGCAAGAGCAGAGGAGGGAGGGCTCCTCCTCATCTCCTGCTGACCCGGCTGTTTCTGGTGTGAGTGTAAATTCTCTCCATCCATTCAACATTTTGCAAACAGGCCACTGGAAGAGGGAGTGCCTGTTTGCAAGGTTGGTCAGGCACTGTATTCCCAGAAAGGAGCTGATTTCCAGGAGGACTTGGCTAGAGCAAATCATCATATCCAGTTTTACCTCTCTGCTCTAAGCTTGCCCCTGGCTTCCCATGGAGCCAGCACAGAACCTGGATTCGTGTAAATATCCCTGTTCCTCCTATCAATACTCCATTTCCAGCGACTACTTTAAAACAAGGAACCCAGATTCCCTCCAGAGACAGCAGTTTCCAAGACAGCTAAAGTTTAAAATAAAACCCACCCTTTGCAATCAGATGCACCAACAGGATGCTTTGCTTATGCTGTTGGAGAACAAAGCAAGAGAACAACCAGCCTTGATCACTGCCTCCAAAAAGCCTGAAGACAAAGACACTGCTGCAGTGAGACAAGCAAGTGCCATTGAGCATCCTTACTCTCCACACAGACAGCTCTGAACCTCTGCCTGCCCAGAGAAGCCCTTCTCCAGCCCCAAGTTGCAAGCATTTGAAGGAGAAAAGCATCTCTGCTTTGCCAGCATTGTCCCTGTTTGGAGAGAAAACTTCTACAAACACTGTTTTTTTATGACATTAAACAACTTTCCAGTAACTCCTAGCCAAAAATTCCAAATCACCCACCCTGCCTCCTCAGATGGCCCGTGTTTGTCTGCATTAGTACGTACATTGGGCAGAAACTGCAGCAGGACAGGATCTGATTCATAAGTGGATCAAGTATCCTCTGCTGCTGGGCTGGTGCAGAAAGGCAGGACACACGGCAAGGCAGTGCTGCATTCCGAATGGACACTGAAGGCTACACACCTTTGTTTTTGAAAAAGGGGCTTGGGGTGCTCCTTCCTTAAACTCGGCTCTCCTTGTTAAAGAGTTACGAACTCTGGTACACACAGAAGCAGCAAAACAAGCTGTCCCAGGTATTTAGTGGTGGCCACTCACCTAAACCTGTCCTCTGGGATAAAGCCAACAGTGCTACAGGAAAAGTGTTCAACCTACAGAAGTGTTTGTTTCTCCTCCTCAAATTCCAGGCACAGCTCAAGGACTGATCAAGAGAAGGGGTTGCTGTATAAGGGAGGATTTACTTTTTATATCATGACCTTGGTCTCTTACAAGGCTTAAAGCTCAAATACACAGCCATACTGGGAAGAAGTGGAAACACAGAGAACTGAAGTAGCTTCTCAGAGCAAACAGCAGGGCAAGGCTGGGCTGGGTGTACAAACAGAAGTCAAGTCCTGCATCATATCTGATGAACTACACACTCTTGAAATGCTATGTAAAGAAAAAAAAAAAAAAAAAGCTCACTTTCTATAGAAACCCAACACACACAATTGCACCTGAAATAGAGCATAATGTTGGCAATTACTGTGTCTGGCAGCACATCTGACTAGTGGATGCAAAGCTATTGACAATTCACAAGCAAACTAGGAAACTGCATTTGCAATTTGGCGTAGAGCTACAGCCACATTTGAAACCTAGAAAGCTGCTCGATTGCCACTTATCTGCTAGAATAAACAGAAGTGTACTGGGTTTGGTCAGCTTTCACAAGATACTACTAATGCTCAGAGACATTTGCTAGCAGTGCACATGCTCCCCTCCATGTATAAAGGGGGGATCAGGAAGACAAGGACCTAGAAAAAGAGGCAGAGCAGCAAAAAGCAGATGCAAGATAGAAACAGTGATCCTTACAAAATTTAAAACAAAAGCCCCACCAATTTTTAGGAAAGGTGACTAAATCAATGCAATATGCAAAAACAGGCATGGCAGAAGGGATATAAAGATGCAAGACTGGTCCATGAGTTGCAAGAAACCATATTTCTCTGTTTCTACTTAGAACACTTTAAGGGTGTGCCTTTAGCCAAGATGCAGCAGTTAACCATGAAAGTAATCTTGGCCCCATGTGGTACGAAATAAACCCACTTACTTAATCCTGGACAGCAACACCTTCAAATAAAGGGTGCTGTGTTCCCCACGAAGAGCCAGAAGCCTAACTCAAAAAGCCTTCAATCTGAGAAGAGGGAGCTTCCAATAGGGAAGCCAGTGCATCCCCAGGAACTAAGAGCTGTGGCCTACGTCCCTCTCCTAGCTCACAACTGCAGCCAGTGAGCAGCACCAGTGAAACCAAATGGCATAGCAGAGGACGTTGCCAGGCACGCACTCATCTCCTGACACTGCGTGGACAACTAGCAAGTCCCAAGTCCTTTAAGCCAGGACTCCCAGATGAGCAGAGATCTTCCTCATGGATACTTCAGTGCCAAGTCCCACATCCCACATAAAGAGAGAAGAGCAGCCTCCCTTCCCAGAGATTCCTTTGGGTCCTGATAAAGTTACACTAACCATAATAGCCTTGTTTTACGTATTACATGTACTGTAACATTGAAAATTGGTCTGCAGTTATGTAATTGCAGAGGAAATGGCTACAGTGCTGCTCAGCCCAGCTGAGAACGCCATCCCACGACGCCTCCACCGCAGGCACAGCTCCCAGGGGCTGCAAGGAAAGAGCTCCCATCCTGCCTGCAAGCAGAGCAGCAGCGCTCTGGAGTGTGCTCATACTTCACTGTCAGGTTTTCCATTGCAAACATTGCCGACACAGTTTATAGCTTGACCATTTCAAGCCACATCCATGCAAAACTTAGCAGAGAGGGAGCTCCTCTGGCCCAGTGTCTCCCTCTTCCACCTTGAAGAAATCTGTCAGATTCCTGCTTTAAAGTCACAACATTTCTTTTCTGCAACAGAAATACATTTTTAAGTCATTCCGCGAGGCTTTTTTTGGTTAAGGTTTAAAAGAAGCCTATGTAGTCGACAGACAGGGCTTACGTCAACTATTCACATAGTTTTTCTGAAACAACTCAGAAATGTTTACATAGTGTTGGACAGAGCAGGTTGATTACACCATGCCTTTAAACAAATCACAGTCACTTCTAGCAAGAAACACAAGGCCTGTAACTACATCCCGTTCCCAGACAACATCTGTAGAGACTGTAAACCTCCTTTTTTCTCCTGATGCATGTGCAACCATTGCTACATACAGATTTTCCTCCCCAGCTAAGGAAAAAAAAAAGAGAGAAATATTCATCAGATACAAAAGGCACACTCTTTTGCTCTTATAAAGAAAATTAAGATCTGAAGGACAATTTTTGTTGAGGCAAGATAGGTATTTGCTGCAAAAACCAAATGCTGAAGCCTGAGAGCTGGTACACTACTAAATAACTTGTTCTGAAGTAAGACAGCTTTATTTCAGTCTAGCAAGGTTTGCTTCCATGGTAATTGCAGCAACAACCAGGTTGTAGTGACCCAAAGGCTTCACAACTCAGAGTAATGGTTTTGGAAATTATTCACCACATATGGTACACTGACCTTGCTCTTAAGTCATAATACAGGACAGAAGTTCCAACTTCAAATGATGTGCAAGTAATAACTTTCACTGGCACAATAATGAAGACAACTTATCCAGCTCTTTCAGTGAAAGAGAAAACCAAATATGAGACAAGGCCCTACCAAATGGGCTTGTACATATCTGCCTGTGAGACACCTTAAACTCTATCTCTTATATGAGGAAAGTTACACTGAATAATACTCTACAGTAAGTGTAACCCACTTACTTAAGATGAAGCTAAAGTAGCTTGATGAAAACCAGATAAGGCTTCAATAAATCAAACACCAGATATTTTTCCCCCTTCTATCTCTGCCCTATACACTGGCCTTTGAATAAGCACAGCTTACTTCCTTTCAGGAGAGCATACAAATTGGAGGCAAACATCAGAAAAGGTGGTAACTCGAGCTCGGGCCCTAAGAAGTGTGCAGAAGAAAACATCCAGCAGGACATGAAACGTGCACCATCGTTTGGAAACTGGTTTTGAGGTTCCTTGTGTAAAAAATATAGGGACATTTCACTAGTAAAGAGAAGGTGTTTCTTTCCTATGAAAGCCATGCAACAAAGCCAAGTTAAAGTTTTTTCTACTCCTGAAAACAAAAGAACCATTTAAGCGTCCTTGGCATCAGCAGGCAATCCTATTCAGGCAAGGTTTTAAAATGAAACAGTCATCTGTGCCTTTACACATCTAACTTCCCCAAAGTACAGTTAAAGAAACACCCAAAGCAGACATATGATATGCTATATACGTGTCTATACACACAAGGAAGTTCAAAATATTAGCCCAACAGCACATCCAACACACACTGTCCAGTCTCACAGGACTTCTCCGCTGTCAGCTAACAACCTGTCCAGCCACTCTTCCTTCCTTTCACTGAAGACATTGTCCCTGCTGCCGGCGACATCCATAACGCCTTCCATCACCGTTGTATAGATTAGAAGAGCAAGTCTAATTTATACATCACAGGTAGAGTTTCACAACACTTACAAGCCAACATAACCATACAGTCAAATGAATTATTATACATGTGCACAGTCCAATAATCTTATTTTCTTGAAAATTATATCCCCATGTTCTTAGAGATCATAACCACATCTTCTAGGTTTGCCTGCTTACACTAAGCGGATACTCAAATTGAAGCCATAATTCCTGAGTTTTGAAAGTTGACGCTTGAGAAACTTTTGCTAGTTTCATGACCATGCCATCCACAGGTTCAGCAGTAGCTGAAAATACAAGAAGACACAGTATTGAAGTCATTCCTGCGGTATCCCTAACCTAGGGGAGAATTAAGAGACTATGTTTGGAGTCCTGTTCTTGGAACAACTAAACCATGAGTTCTCTACCAGAACAGTTAAAACAGTCATCCAAGCAAGTGATGCTCTCTCCATCACCAATCTGTGATTTATGCACTTATATGTTTGGGTTTTTTAAAGGATATAGATATAGCTTTATTTTGTATGTACACAAATATAAAGAGCAAGATCACAGCATGGAATTCTGGGCTTCAGATTTCCTTTCTTGCTTACATGGACATTAAGGAATCTGGTTGCCAAGTATCCGAATATGGTTTTAAGAAGTGTAATCCAAGTTCAAGGATGTTCCCTTAGCGGAGTCACATTTCTGGACCCACTAATTAATTCAAACCCTGACATTCTCCATTTCTATCTCCACATACCATGTGGTTCAATACAATGTGGTCTGAACTGCGCAAGGCAGAGAGGCCACACTAAAAGAAAACACAAAGGAATTGTAACTTGAATTCAGACACTGCTTGTATTATTTAACAGCCCAATTAATTCCCTTGGCTCCATAAGCCATTACCCAAGACAAGGATATCATGAATATAAGTTGCCACAATATAACCAAGGCTTGCTCTGATGGCAGTGACAACCACTATTGACAATGAGAAGCCGCAGGCTTGGAAGGCAGGATGCTTGCCCACTAGGCCAGACACAGTTCAAGAAGTAAAGACATTTTTCCCTCTTCAATCATAACTATTCCTTTAAAGTGGGGCAGATGAGCAGTTTGGTTCCCATTGGTTTTGCAAGTGACACAGTCAGTACCCAGGAGATGGGTATTTCTGTTCATACTAGCCAGTGCATTTCCACACACAGTCCTTTTGGACTCCACACTAAATCACCAGCCAGCAAATGACTGTATCACATTGAGCCAAGCAAGCATGAGGCTCTCATACAGCAGAGAAATTACCACTCCATTAAAAGAAGGAAAAAAAAAATACAATGCTTGGTCACCTTTGTGGACAACCTGGCTCAAAGCTCTGGAAGCTGAATTTGAACCTCGGATCAGGGTGCCCTGGTGTCCCCAAGCTCTGGTGTGCCCAGCACACTCCAGAGCCTGCCAGTGGCGAGAGCCCCTAACGTGGAGGTACCACAATGTGAGCCTTGGCTTGAACAGATCCAAATGTCAGCAGCTCCCCTGGATCAGGACACACAAGTCACGAGTGGGCTGGAAACCAGTCCTGGACAACAGCTCTGCATTAATACACACGGAGTGCTAGAGGGGAGGAGGGGGAGCTGCTGAAGACAGGCAGTTATTCAAACCAGCTGCTAAGCCGCTCCAACCACTCACACGTACACAGTCTCCTGCATGTGTTCTGCCCAACTCAAAGCTACCAGGCATCCAAAAGTTAATGCACACAAAAGATGTCTATACAAACACTTGCCAAAAATCTCATTTTCCAAGTGCAACCTGGTTATTCCACGCATGGCAGAAGGGGATTTTATCTTGCTTTTACATGACAGCCTCTACCTCTTTGCCTCAAAATTCCCCAATTAACACTTCTGCAAGAAGTTTTGAAACGATGCATGGCCACGTATTTATCTACGCACATTCTCTCCCTTCCCTACCGAGCTCTGGGCCACAGGCTAAGCTGTCAAGCCAAGTTTCATCCCAAGCAATTTTTAAACACTCATCCTATAAATCCTCTGCAAAGGGAGTTAGTAATGGAAATACTGACAGAAACTTGAAGAGACAGCAGGGCAACTATAGCAGCCTACTATACATCAGCTTCATTAGCTGCAGATCCTCCTCTCTGTCACCTTCCTTTTCCATTAGTGTACCTTGGCTAATTAACACACAAAACCTATGAAACATTCTTACAGTAGAAGGCAACATTTGGCCCCCAGCCCAAGTCAACATTGAGAAACTTCAACATCCTCTGCCAGACAGAGTAACTGTACCAGATGGAGCAAACGTACAGCTAACAAGTAGCGTTTCAGAGGAAACTGAAAGCAGAGGAACAAATGCAAAAATCGGACCACTGGAAGAGGGAAAAGCAGCAAATACAACTTACCGCTTTCATTTTTCTCTATGACATCCACGACCTCTCCAGCCTGGAGGCTGATCTCAGAGTTCTCCTGCTTCTCATAGTTGGACACCACCACATATTGCTCCAGGATCATGGGTTCAGAGCTAGCATCAGCACCTGGGGAAGGGAAAAAGCAAGCCGTAAGCCAGCTTCCAGCCATGGCTCCTTGAGAGCGACCTCCGTCCATCCGATTCACAACAGGCCAACTTGTCACCAGAGCCAAGCGAATCAGCAAACAACCTTGGCTCGCAGCATATCCCCAAATGGCTGGCCATATAGAAACAGCCTCCTCTGGCCCACAACCCAGCAGCACAGAGGGACATTGGAGAGAAGAAGAAGAAAAAAGGGGAGGAAAAAAAAAAATTTAAAAGGAGCCAAAAAAAGTGAATTAGTTGCACAGTTTCATGATGGATTCTGAAAATAAACCTCTTCCCAACATGGTTTCCACAATCCTTGCTCCCATTCAGAGAGAAAAATCCTGGGCAGAAGCAGTATAAATCCACAGCTGAGCCATCCCCCCAGTAAACCCAAAGAAAAAACAGCTCTCCCCTTGGCGGCTCAGCTCCTTCTCCACTCTAAAGGCTTGAGCTGAAAGTCAAGAGGGGGCTGTAGATGCCAATCATATTCGTCTGCACTGCAGCCCTTAAATAGAAACACATGAGCGGGACTGAAAGAGAGGGAGGTGGGGTGGAGGGAGCGAGGGGAGGGCGGGGAAGAGTGTTTACTTGAAACAGAAGAAGAAAAGAAGTTATAGCGCCAGATCCCTGCTCAAACACGGCCACCCCCCGCCCGCCCCCCGCCAGCTCCGCAGTT
>VZTI01003366.1:830514-980512 GCA_013397865.1 Struthidea cinerea | reverse complement strand
AAAAAAAAAAAAAAGGCACTTAGAACAGTTTGGCAAGATAGGTTATATCTGCATTGTCATATCTGAAACCCGGCAGGGCTTCTCTGGGTTATTCTGTTCTGCCTTGGATAAGGTAGTCACTGCAGGAGGATTTCCTTGTCACTACAGTGGCTGGAGGAACACGTACAATTAAGAGATTGTTTTAACAGACGCTTGTATAAGTGCTACAGGGCTGCTATTAAGGCAAAAAAAAAAAAAAAATAGGGTGATAAATTCCTTGGTCTAGGAAGTAACCAAGGTCAAACAAACTTGTTCATTTACAGCTGCAGCAGATCATGCCTAGAGGATATGCCCCTTTCAAAGCATAGGGTCCCTGTGGCTCCTGGAGTGATGGTCACCCAAGATTAGGTACTGCACAGTGAGGAAGATTTCAGTAACAGAGGAAAGAAAGGAAGAAGAGGAGGATGAAAAGACAGAGAAACAGCTCCTTCCAGTAACCAAAAGCCTTAACTGTTTTCTGGGTAGCCTGGTTTTGGTTATTACTACATTCCCTTCAGGCACAGTCAGTAGGGTAAGGGACTTTAATCCTCCTCAGCCTTCCATCCCCCACAAGCATCTTTAGATGAATTACCCCTCAGTGACACTCAGGATGCCCACAACATCTCTGGGACACTATGTCAGACTCCCCAAAGGGGATTCAAAAGAACAAGACAGGCAACACCACAGGGAGCACAGCACCAATTGCACCCGCTGCCGTGGGCGTTTCCGCATCCCTGCCAATTAGTTCAGGTCTAATTTGTAACACAGGACACAGCATGCATTGAAGAGTAACAGTCTACTCAGTGTGAGCACACCAGAGAAGAGGGATGCAGCATGGCACGAATCCCCCGGCAAGCTCACATGCAGCTGCAATACCGCCCTGACACAATAGCCCTACTTTTTAAAATGCGTCTTTAGCCCAGGCAGGAGAAGTGGAGAGCAGAGGATAGGATAAGATTGACGTGCCAGGTAAAGGTCCCCCCTCCTCTCCCTCCAAAAAAGCAGAATTATTGTTTTGGTTAAGCTCCAACTTGCAAGCCCTCCCCAGAGCAGAGCGCAGATTGCTGGCTGAAATAAGAGTTTGCTTGCCTCTCCATTTCTTTTTGCCTCGAATCCGTTTCCTGGTTAAAGTCTTGAGGATACCCCTCCTCCTCTCCATAGGGCTCCACTTTACAATCCTCCCGCTCCTCACCTCAGCAATTCTCTTCCTGGGGCTGAGCAGAAATGTCATTGGAGCTTGTCCATGCCCCTCACAGCTGGCACTATTAAGTGACACAGTTGCACCCTGTCCCCCTCACCAGGCAGCGAGGAGGGAGCATCATTCCTCCTGCTGTACTTGGAGACCAGCAACTACTGTGAAAGCCTCCTAAATAAGAGCGCAGAGCGCCCGTTCCAACAACATCCTCCTCCTCCTCCTGTGTTGCAACAGCTAAGACCTACGATGGTTTTGCAATAGCCAGAAATGAAAACCACCAACTGGACTCCAAAAATAAAATCATCTGGATATGGGAATGTGAGACTCCTGATCTTTGCCAGATTACTCCGTTGTTATCAGGCTATAAACATGTCTGCTCTTTTAATCCATACAGCGCACAGGCTTTCATATTGCTCTTTCATTATTATCAATCAAGTGTTTACAGATTGAGACTAAATGAATTAATACTGGGCTGGTCAGTGGAAGTCCTGCAGAAGCAGCCAAAACCACAGAAACGGCCAGTGAACGCCATAAGGGTGAGTCACAGCTGAACAACCAGCTGGCAGGTAGTCCAGTCCTTCCGACATGGGCACAACTGCTGGGGACACGTGCAGGGTCTGCACGCAGGGGTGTCTGGCAGACACGGCCCCGAGTGTCCCGGCATTCCGTCAGATAATGTCAGAGCTCCTTTCCATGTGTAGGGAGGAGTAACTGTGGTAGCTTGGATTTAGAGCTGCGGTTTCTTGTTAAAGCCAGTTCTTGAAGGGTAAACCTTTATGTATCTCTGGAAAACTCCTTTTGGAGAAGGACAAAGGGGAAAAAAAAATACCCAGACTAGCAGCAAGCCTGCTCTTAAAATCCTTAGATCAGTCTAACCCCTTACAGCAATCATACACCCAGTTCTAAACACATGGAATTCCTTCCCCTAAAAACTTTACCTCTTTTCTTTCTTATCAGAAGGATCACATGACTGTAATAAATAAACATTAAAATTGCATGTTTTCTTTGAGCCCTCCATCCATGATTTATCCTTAACTGTGTTAAAATAGAGAGCTTAGGTCTGCCTAAAAATTGGACTAAGTGTGTATTTCACACAAGATAAAATAGACTTTGCCATGTAATGCATGCAAGAGTACACAAGAGTTCATCACATCGCAGCAGTGTTGGAAAAGCAGTCCCTAAAATAACCAGTTCCTAGAGTAAGCAGCAAGATGAGACTGATGAAGGCTGCTACAAATCTCTATGGGGACAACATGGATTCCGATCAAAACTGTGTTTCTCAGTTTAGGATCTTGCTTCTATTCAGTGCGTGGGGTTTTGTTTTGTCTTGGTGGTTTGGATTTTTGTCCTTCTGGGTTTTTTTATTCTTTATGTGCCCTAAACAATCGGGGCTTTGACTCATCTCCTGGATACTCCTGCACTCCAGCCTGTCACACTTCAGCCCCGTTGCCACTTACCAAAATTCAGACTGTATTTATGCATCAATTATTCCTGGAGGTAAGACCACTATTGCCACAAGCTGTGGGTGAAGGGGATTCATCTTCATCCCTCCTGCCAGACACCAATCCTCCCAATCCTAATAGTGTTTAGCTTCAGAGCTCAGAAGCTCTTGGTGTAGCAGCCCTGAGCCACAAAGCTTTAGGGACAGAGACAAAAGTTCATCACCTCCCAAAGTTACTACAGAAATTCAGTACAAATCCAGTCTCAAGGTCTGGATTATTGCCAATTATAGATGAAAAATAAATGTTTGGGTAAGTCTATCAAATGGGTTATTAATACACTATGATTTCTGTAGTTATTCCCTGAGCTTGGCCAGGTAGCCCTTTTACAAAGCACAAAGACACTCTCTTGCATTTTCAGACGAGGGTGTCAGAAGCAGGTGACACCCTGCCATTAGATAGAGATGGGTGGAAAGCAGAAAGGGAATGGTTTGGATCTGACCACCTAAAGTAATGGCAGAAGACCCGAAGCCAGAGAAGTTTGGCCTAAAACCTCGTCCAAATCCCAAAGAATGCCCGAGAACAAAACAAGATTGAGCATCATGCACCCAGCAATGGCCAGGTCATCATGCAAACCCTCTCACCCCATGTTAGCAGCCATGATTGATGTACAAGAAGATTTTCCCTAAGTGAGCATGCATCCCTCCACCTTCCTCAATTCCACAGTGCTCATGTGCTCTGCAAGCCTTTCAGTATATGGGGCAGTAGTAGCCAAAGCTCTAGCCTTTCTTGCTATCTTTTTGGCTAAACTTGCCAAAATCTGGTCTAGATGGTAACTCCATGAGTTGCACAAAGTCCCTTCTAACCCCCTGGGTTGCTGCTACAAACAGCTGTAAGGGGCCCATGCCAACAGCACACATTGCCACCAAGAAGAGAATATGCAGTAGAAAATCAACTGGGTTCCTGGATGGATTCCTCAGCATAAGACACATGCAGTATTTTTTAGCACTTCCTAGAACCAAGATCTGGCTAAGCCTTCAGGAGTCTGGGACAAGTGGCAGCTTTAAGGTAGACTGTGGCTTCCAGCACTGGAGTATGTGTGATGCACAGCTAAAACCAGCAGCAAAACACAGCCCCCACGGGGAACGCCTCAGGAACGAGCCTGGCCCACTGTAAGTGGCAGGCGCTCTGTCAAGCGGCTGCTCCAGTTCAGTTCTCCGCTCTTTAAAGCCCTCAGCACCATTTCCAACAAAATCCTGACCAACAGAAAAATTCAGTGCTGACCTTTGCCAAGTGGAGCCTATTAGTCTCGGGATTTTTATTTTTTATTTTTGATCTGCTAGGTTTTAAAACAGAGCCAAGAAAAATTAGAGGCAGGAGGGTGAAAGTAAAAAGTTGAGTCGTCTTTCCACTCCTTCTTGGAAAGTTGGCTCACTGAACAGCAATTCCAACCAACTAGGTAACAGGTAGCAACAGTTAAGAATACTTAAGTATTTTGCACACAAATCTGTTAAACTGTTTGGAGACTTTCACACAGCTGCCAAACTGGGTCTTCCACCAGGCTGAAGTCACCAATATACTCTAGCATTTGCCCTAGTCCTGCCCAGTGGCACTGCACATTCCCATCCCTCCACATGGCACAAAGCAGATCGGCCAAGGAGTTTAACAGCTGTCAGGGTGACCAAACTAGTGCCCCACCACAGCACCTCTCAGGATGTGGCTGTGTGGCACCCATCTTTTTCCCAAGTACAAAATTAAACACTTTTCAAGTCTTGGGTTAGAGTCTTCACTTCATGCAGCAGGTTCATAACCTCAGCTAGAGCTTGGGCAGCATGAAACTGGCTTCTGTTCTCATCTCCAAGCCACAGCCTAGCTAGGACACATAAATCATAGGTAAAGATCATATCCAAATTCAAGTCTGCTCTACCAGCTTGACACATCAGGATACAACCTATGGCAGATCTGGACCGAAGAACAGCTATTTTGGAAACTGGGGATTCATTTGGATGAGAAGCAAACTGAAAGGCCATACGAACTGGAGCAGCATGGGGAGCTATGAACTTGCTAACGGTATGTAAGACTTTTGAGCAGCACTATGTTTCAACATGAACCTTCTCGAGCACCATGCAATGCAATGAATCACTTATATTTGCACTCTCATCATGCACAGATTTTTTTTTTAGCCAAACTAGCAACATGCATTTAGCTAAAAGCAGTAAGCAGAACAGAAAAAAAATTGTATCTGTTAAAGATTTTGCTTCCTTGCCCTTAGAGAAGGCTAAAACCCTTGGCATTCAGTTTGCCATTTTACATATGGCAACATGAAACAGTCCCAACAGATCTACTGAGTCAAAGAAACTCAACTTCACCTCCCAGCCAGGTAATCTGAGGGGTTCTTGTCATTTTTCCTGAGGGACACCACCTCTTCTGTCTCCTCCTTAACATGTTTCTCTCCTGCTCAGTCTCATTCTGTTTTTCTGTCTCAACTCCCCCATGACCTGTGAAGCAGCAGGCTCCTGTGACTGAATACTTCAGATATTTCTGCACTTTTATATCCAGTTACCACCCTCAAATTAGACCTATTCTGCAAAGATGAGGCAGAGCCCCCCAAGGATATATTCAACTTCTGTCAAGGATAACATTTCTGGAGTCACAGCAGTCATGCTCACTAAAAACTTCAGACAAGCAAGCACTCATCCACCGAGGATGGCAGGATTTTGTTCACATACTTTTAACAGGGCATGAACTTGAATATTTACCAAATCTGGTACAGAAATCAGCAGGAGTGTTTCCATCTTTCCTTGCCCTGAGACCTGTGTGTAGCCTTAACTGCTTGAGTGACCAGCCCAGCATCCTGTACAGACACAGGATCTATCACTTGTGATCTCTCCTTCTAAAGTCTGAAGGAGAAAAGGACTCTCCTGTGATATTCCATGTCAAGTGACAAACGTTTGCAGAAGAAATCTGCTGGTTACTCAGCAGAAGTCCTGATTCCTTACACTCTAAAACTTAGGTTTTGCCTTGTATGGGACTACTGCTCCCTAGCCCCTGACACCTCACCTCAAAGTTGTTTCCCACTGCTTCCTCCTCCTTCCTGACTCACTGCAACAAGGAGACAGATGCTCCCTTGAAAATTTAGTATCTTTATCAGAGTTTCATCTTTTTCATGTGAAATCCTTTCTATTTACTGGGGAAATGCAAAAGAGCATTTCAGAAGGATAGGGAGCACACAGTCACGTTTCTCTGCCTTATCTTGACCCATAAAGTTTCTCCCACATGGAATAGTGAAACCACAGCTGTGCAGGTACTTAGCTGTGGCCAGGCTCAACCCTCCACAAGAGGGGAAGCTGTCTTGGACTGTGGCTTTGAGTTGGGCAAGGAAGATAAAACCCTGCAAATTACTAACCCCTGATAGCAGCAACATCAAGGTGATACAGTCATCAGCAAAGCTCTTCCTTACCAGAAACCGGGCAGCATGAAAAACCAATACACAAGCAAACAACAGATCCTGGGTATCCACTGTCAGAGACTCATATTCAAGACAACTCCAAAACCACACACAGCTTGAACTAGAGAATTCTGTTTTTAATAGCATGCAGAACACCAAGACACAAGAATTTACCTGGAGCGACACTCTTTTTTGGAGTCTCAGACAAACTGGACATCCAAACTTGAAATCCAGTCATAGGGCAGCCATGAAAAGAGAAAGTAATTAGAGACACAAGAAAACAGTCAAAACCAGTCATATCAGAAAGTCTGAGTTAGTAAAGACAGCTTTGAAAGAGACATTAAGTTTTTCTTAAGAGTAGTGTTGGCATGATGGGGACTCAGAGGAAGGTCAAGTCATAAGAACCATCCAGTTAATTTTTATGTTTTAGTGGATTTGCAGAACTTACGAAACCGATCTGTAGGTGAACCAATTTTGAGCTCTCAGAATAAGATATACCCTGAGCTTATTCCCAATATATTGCTCAGAAAACACATACCAAGAGACAGTTTGACTTATTAAGCTTCAGACTTACAAAACTATTTAACTTTACAGCTGTTAATGATACCCAAAAGACACATAGGCAACTCTCAGAGACTGAGCTTAGCAAACACATACAAGTTTCTAAAGCATCTTGTTACCCTGGAATTGCATGAAGGAAAATAACAATAGACAAATAATGCTCCACAGAAAAGAGTACAAAGCTCCAATAAAGGTACATTCAGAGTATGACTAGAAATTCCATTTTTTAACCAATGAATGAGACAGAGATCAGGTTAAGGAGGAAGCTGGTAAGAGTTGCTACCAACAAGGTCAAAAGGTTTCCCTCCCCCTCCATGAAATGAGGTGGAAATACTTGGCTTGGGAATTTGGGAATAATCTTCAAATGTTAACTGTTAATTTTTTTCTTGAATACCCTGAAAGCATGTTTCGAAAGCTAGCAGATTTCCCCCCATTTCTAAATAACAAACATTCTCCTTCTGTGGGATGAGGGAGCAGAAGGGCAGCTGTACTCTTTCCCTGCATGGGAGAAGATACATGTAGAAAGAGATGTTTATATGACAGTCTAAGAATTTCCTAAATTCTAACAACTCCAAAATGCAATTTGAAAAACTTATCTGCAGTGGGGAACCCTGCTCTAGACCCAGCAGATTAACAACAGGGAAGATGCACCCATCAACCACTTGGAGAGAAAAACAGGCTATACTGGTGGCCTTGTCTATTTGTTGTTGTCTTTTTGAACTGCAGAGTATATCCAAGACAGTAAAAAGATTAATAGATAGTAATGCAATAGATTCACAGTACATGTGTAACTGAGGAATTGCTAGCATGATACAAAACTTAAGAAACAGCTTTCAAGCTTTCCCAGTGGAAACCAGAGGTCCAAGAAACACATTGCTGCTTTCTCAGCAGTAAGGGAATGGCGAGCTTTTGAAATCCTTTCTTTAAATTAGGGACACAGTTTTCATCGTGTAAAACAAAACTGCAATTCAAATGGATTCAGTATTTTGCCTGCTTTACAGTAAACTCTCTACAGTGGCAGCTTGGAGAAAATTCTGAAGTCTTTCAACCGTCTGACTCCCAAACCCATGTGCAGCACTGTCACAATATACTACAAAATACAGAGTGGTAAATAACAATAATTTACTTTGGACTACCATTTATGAAAAAATGAAAAAGTCTCCACATCAGGAGTGCAACAGGAAATAATCTGGCAGAGTATCTTGTGCTGCAGCTCATGGAGGGAATATACAGCATGTTTCTATTACAGACTTGGGGCACGCACGGGAAAGGGTGTGAAGGAGTTGTTGTCAGCAACTTGTCTATTAGCTTTTGAATAGACTTCCACTGCCTTCAGAACACGATTATGAACTTCTGTCAGCTGTCAGATCTTTTTCCAGACAGAAGAACCTGAGTACGACAATGATAAATCAAGCAGATGATGTATTGCAGGAGCAACTGGGAAGATTTCAAAGTTTGCCCCCACCCAAGCTGCAGCAAAAGACTGAAACACTCAAAGTTAGAGGAAATAAGCTACACTTTACACAAGTTTAGGGCTACTCTGGATCTGTCTGCCCAAGAAGAGAGAGAGCTTAAACCTAGATCCACAGTAGCCGTATCTACAGACATCCATGTGAGATCTCACCATAAATAAACCAATTCTGTTAGACATTATAATTTTTTTTTTAATTTCTTTTTAAACAAAGTATTTTTTCTCCTTGTCAAAACTATTGGTTTAAGCCAGAATAGAAGGGCAATATAAATATTAACTGTAAACAATCCCACAGGTCACCAGTGTGGGCTTCCCAGCCCAGGATGGAGCATAAAAGCAGCAGCACTTCTCGGCTGCCCCAGCCTGACAGCAGCTAGAAGTGGATGAGGTTGCTTCTGAAGCAGAAGACAGCCAGCATATTTCAGCTGCTCCTGCACATCTGCTTAGCATTAAACTTCCTTCTTGGGGATTTTTTTTTTTTTTTTATTCCAAGACGTTTAAGCTCTAATTGCTACCAGCTTTTAAGAGTCCCCCCTACAAATAATAAAAATATCAGACATTAGTGATAGATTCCACTTCACAGAGAGCTCAAACGAAGAGCCGCGGCGGGAGCCAGCGTACGGGGAGGAGGTCAGAGGCCTCAGAAACATGCTGTGCCTGAGCCAACAAAACACAAGCTTTGAACAGCCCCAGGTTTCCCCTTTAGGACAGGGTTTTACTGGAATTCTACATGGGGCTTGGACCTGGTTTCCAATGGGATTGGTAACGGTAAATGAACAAACCTTTGCTTCCTGCCACTCCTCTCCCCCACTGCCACACGGCTGAACACCGGCTGGTCTCGGATGACTTGGAAGTACGGGGGGAAATCTCAGTATTTGGAAGGAAAATTAAAGTTGCCTTCCCAAAGCAGGCCACTCCTAGGGCAATGGCATCCCAATTCTGCTCTTAACACCAGTCCCACACAGCCCCTGCTGCCGACTTCAGCTGGAGCCAGAACAAACTCCTCCTACCGGAATTATTTTAGAAAGCTCAAAAGGAACACGGGTCCATAAATTACAGCTAAGCCACGAGGCTGAGGCAGTTGTGAAGAGCACAGAGAAGGCTTTCCTTCAGAGCCACACTGCACAGAAATAGCAGCACAGCAGGCGTGTCACTGGAAGTGGCTCCTGAACACCATTCCATCGCTTCCAAGCTGCCACGACAAGAGTTGGGCAACCCTCAGGTCAAGGAGGATCCTCAGGTGCAAAAGAAAAGGGAGGAGTTGAAGGGGCAAAAAGCTTTGAAGACAAAATTAAGCTGGTTGCTATGGTGAACATGAAACATTATTCGAGATTTCAGCAGAAGCTTTTCTGCTGCCAGTGAGACTGGTTTGTTTGCTGCTCCTCCCACCACCGGCAAGAGAACAGGCGCCAGACTGCTGGGGACTAATGCTTTATGCTTGTGATACAGCTCCACTCATCTCATTTTAGCAGCAGGCTATTTGTCTTGAGTACAGTTAGAGCAGGGCGAGCTTCCACAAAAACCTACAATAGCTGGAGTCAGTCTAGAATCGAATGCATGAGCTCAATGGTACCAAAATCCAGATGCTACATTCATGGTACACATCAGTACGGCACATCCAAGTGGGCCCCTGCCCCAGCAGGTGCAGAGAAACTGCTCCTCCACAGGCATTTTAGCAGCAGCTACTGATTTGTTTTGTAGAAACCAGCAGGTTTCTTTTTGTTAGTAAAGCTGTCTGAAACTTTCAGTTCAGTGTTGAGCCCGGCATCCATTATTTAACACTGCTGCCAGCACCAGGAGGGACACTCTCCTACAGAATCACAGGTTTCATGTTGCTGGGGCTATCAGGGACCATTATAACAAGATGTTTTAAAAACTAGTGTCTCTATAGCTGTCTAACGTGTTTAGCTACATATTTCCCAACAACAGTCCTGCAGTAATTCTGGGGAATTGGATCACACTGGTCATGAGTCTCAGCGCGGTTGTGGTTCTGGCCACGTAACCCTTGCCCCAAATGATTTCTGTGCATAGCTGAGACATTAGCAAGGGCCAAAGACAGGTCCATACAAGTGATCTGGATGTGGCTACCTTGCTTTGGAGGGCAAAGAGTTTAATTATACAGGTATGGCCTGTTCTTTGGAAGTTGCCTTCCATAGGAAATAACAGTCCCAGGGCCATTTAACTAACCAAACTATTTTGTTCTCATGAAGCCCTACCTTTAACATCAACTGGGAATACCAAAATCTCCCAGCTGTTAAGGTGCAACTTAAATTACTGAAAGAAGGACTATAAGAACAAGTGGCCGTGCTGAAGAGATACTGACATCTGGTCTGTTTCGAACAGTGATCTGTTCCATGAGTGCAGCTGAGCATTTTGCAGACTCATTTCTTAGACTTACACCCTTCCTGTCTTAATTGGAGGGGTGAAAAGAAAATTAGCAATACAATCAGTGATTCCTCAGACTGGAACTGGGGGAAATAAATGCTTCTGCTGAAGAATGGGCGTGTTCTCGTCCCAACAGTGGTGTCTGACAAGTCAGCAAGAAGTGGCTGACCACACTGTTCCTTAGACGTGTCCACTTCTTAGAACTGGCCTAGAGCCTTGTTGGCTGCAATGTTCATCACATATAGCAGAACAGAAAACAGAAGTTAAGCCTGTATTTCAGTTTACATTTTGGAAGACAAGCCTGCCAAGGAGTTGATATAAATCAAGCACTATGTTGTTGTCCTGGGGGCTCAGGTGGGACACCTTACTGCCCCAAGCAGGTAAAGAACCCAAGAGCCAGGCTCAGTCTACTCAGTCGTGCTGGGATTTTGCCTCCACTTTTTCCCTCCTTGCTTCCTTTCTGCACTCCTCAGACAAGCAAAGGAACAACCTCCTTCCTCCTTCTCCTCCTGACAAGGTCAGGCTGGCCAGTCAAGAGCAGAAAGCTCAGTGAGGAACTCCAAAACTGTGGGGCTTGTTTCTGCTTCCATCTGCAGACAGTGCACCATGCTCATACCCTTGTGAGCATCCCCCAGACCTGTTGACCATCCTTTGTCAGCCTGTCTCCCGGTTTCTCTCCTCTAGTCCTTTCCGCTGGGGCTTGACACTTTGGTTAAATGGGAAGGCAGTAAAATGCAACAGTACTGGACTAGGGGCGGAAGACAGAAATAGTTGGTGTTGCTAAGCTCCCCCAGAAATTGAAGTACTTTTACCAGAGAATTACTCTGATACAGAGTCTATGAGTAGTTTTACAACATGGCTGGAAAGAGGAAAAATGCAGATGAGCCTTCATCCGAACTGGAACCATTGCCACACATTCTTGGCTCACACAATTAATTCATTCAACTAGGCAGAGAACAACGGATAGTCAGAGAAATGGGAGGATGGCACAGAAAGATCAAACACTTGTAACCTATCTCACACTGTCCTGTTCAGGGCACCCTGTTGAACTGCACCATCGATGTTTCTCCCCCCAGGCTCCAGAAAGACCTAAACAAAACCAACATTTGTGCCCGGTGCCTGGCCCAGGGTGGGCCTGGTCAGGCATTACACTTCTTAGGTACCACAACGACAGATTCATTTGTTACTGTAATTGGTAGGCAAGCAGCTGTCCCACACCAGGGTAGCTTAAATAAGCTTTCCTTGCTCTTATGTCTGTGGGATGCTGATGCATCGTGTTTAAAGCAAGCGTTTTAAGATAGCCCTCGCAGGAATACACATATATTATTTTTTTCCCCAATAGGAGACCACATTTTAAAGTAAACCTCTCATCCCTGCAGAGTTATCTCCTCTTCTGTACACTTGAAGCTGAACGTCACCTCCACTCCCCATGCCATCTGTTCAAGAGGGCTGTATCTTGAAAAAAATATTTGACTAGCAGATTATCAAACATGCAAATCCAGCTGAAGTGTCTAAGAGGATTGGCAGCAGGCATTAAATAAGGCCTTTAATTTTAGTCCTATTCACCAAGTTCATCACAAACAGCCTGGGGAGGGCTTGTCAGTGTGGGGGGTGGGGGTAGAGGTGCTGAGCTGCAGTGATGAGCACAGCCAGCATCCTCCTCTTTCCCTGGCAGAAATGATCCCACTGGGAGCTGCTGGGGATCCTCGCCTCCCCGGCACCACCACGCCGCAGACCAACTTCAGACCACGTCCACTTGCCACGTAGCCTGGCGTACGCTAGACCCACACACACTGCTTGGAAAATGTTCACATCTGGCTTTCACGTGACTCAAGCGTGCCTCAGAAATTCATCATCTGGATAACTCACTCCTGCAGGGGAGAAATCCACAACCAGGGAGCCCTTTCCTGAGTTGGAACGGAGGAGCGGGGCCAGAGGATCGTGTGCTTGACAAACTGCACAGTGACACGCTCACAGCTGCATTTTCACAGCCTCATCCAGTCCTTCATCCTTTCTAAAAGTACAAACGCAAAGAAAACTTAGGCCCAATTTTCCACCCTGTTTACTTCTGTAAAAACCCATTTTAATCCCATTCGCAGACCCAAAAGTATCCAGGACTGTTTAGTTTTTGTTCTGGCAGCCACAGCTCACATTTAACTCTTTCCACATGGCAAGTGAGGATTGTTTCCCACATGATCACTCTGGTACAGCCCCTGCACATACAGTTTTGTAGCAGTTCCAAGTTTTGCTGGGAAGTGCCTAGAATATCTGAATGCTAATCCACATCTACAGCTGTACAAACTGAGAGCATCACCCCTCTGAGGAAAAAACCAGCCTCCAGCACTGCCAAGGAGGAGGGCAGAAAAGCCCCAGACGTTGCACTTGGAAACTCACAGGTATGTACATATGCTGGGATTCATGTGTGGCTCAAAAAATGGAACAAGAGTCGAGTCCCAACTGTGAAGCAGCCACACTGCCAAGCACAGAACACTCAGCAGCACTGGTGTGTCCAGGCAGAGATGGCCAATAATCGGTGCATACTTTGTAACTCCTGCTGGACACCTCTGCAAGTAATGCTTCCAGCCATCTCTGGTTAGGTGAGCCACGACATCAAGAGTGAGCTGGAGAGGATTTGTCCTGTCACGCAGCCTGGACACAGGCCAGCTAGAAGGGGACAGGTGTGAAGCCACACACACAGCTGGAGGCACTTAGGGAGCGCTATTTTAGGCGTGAGTGCTCTCAGCAGGCTAAGGATACACACCCTACATCCAGCTTTCCAGAATCTCAGGAGAGAGATTCAAGCGCTCACCAGCCTAAGTTATCCAAAATGCTCAGGGAAGATTTTTATCTGCTCCTCCCAGCCAGCAGACCCATCTGTGCCACGTACAGATTCTTGCAGTGGCTGAGGATCATCACCCTCTGCTCCAGCTCCCAAATGCACTTCTCACCTTCCTTATCTAGCATGCCAAAATCAAAATACCAGTACTCTCTGTGCAAGAGAGGAAGAACCCACGCAGGCAGCGTTAATGCCATCTGCCACCGACAGACAGAAGAGGGAGGCAGAACAGGAGCAGATGGAGAATAGAGAATTCCTTAAAACCAAGAGAAATGCCATTATATCCCCTAAGGTACCAAGTGCTTTCTCGGTGCTCGGCTGGAGACTCTCTGAGGCATTTGCAGGGTTCAAGCTGTTCTGCCGTGGCTGTGCTCAAGCCACACCTCATTTTTCCAGCCCTCCCTGCACCCAGTCTCCCTGCCCTCTCTCCTGGACACAAGGCTCTCTGCAGCACCGATGCTGAAGTGGGAACAACAAAGAACACAAACATATTCTTTTCCCTAATGCTGCGCCCTGTCCCCACACTTCAGTTTAAAAGCCAAGGAGCAGAACAAAAAACCCACACCACACACAAACATCTCTTTCTCTCTTATCCCATCTTCCTCCCACCCCAGCATATGGGCCACCCAGAAGATGACAGTGATCCTATACATCTAATGGGCCACATGTCCTGTCAGCAGAAAACTGAACCAGTGTGGAATAAGGTCTCCTATCTGCTCTTCTTTTCAGTAGCCTCAGGCAGAAGTCCAAAGCACTTCAGTTTAAGCAGTGACTTCAAAAATATGGTGTACAAGGAGATGTGTGAGATCAGCTTCCTTCTGCCAGAATACCACAGACTGGATTTGGAGCGTGGGATTGGAGTGGACAGATTCACATCTTGACTGAAGATGCAGAACTGGGTCACACACATACAGATGCTGCAAGGACGTGAAGTCTGCCTGACTTAGCAGCAGCTTTTCCTCAAATCCTGCTCTCTGCTAGTGCACCTGAGTACAAGAGCTGTAGTCTTGCCTTGGAAAGAAACCCAAACCCACAGAATGGATGTTCTTCTAATTATATGAAAACTTGTTTAAAAAAAAAAAAAAAAATACTTACAGTCTTTTTTAAAAAAAAAATCAGGAAAGAAAGTTTGGTCTTTGGGGAATAACTGCATCAAGCAAAAGCCAACAAACTGATCAGAAGTTTAGCAAATTCCCTATCTGAGGAAGAATAAGTCTTTATCATAAGAAGAGGAAGCCCTGCCATCAGTGACTGAACTCAAGATGAACATTGAGATCACTAACTTCTTCCAGAACCAGGCCCAAGATGTATATCCCCAGTAATTAAATGAAAAGGTTTGTTTGATCCTTAATTGCTATGTTTTTGCCTATGCTATCCTTCTTTTATTACTAAATCCTTTATCTTCCTGAAAAGGAAAAAAAACCCACAAAACAAACAGCTATGTGAGAACCAAAATGTTCTGCCAGAATCTGCTGTTTTTAAATTCCATGCAGTAATTAGTACGTACAGCCAAGAAGGTTAATCGTATGATGAGGGAACAGATCCTGATTTCTGATCAGGAGCAATCTTGTCAGTACACGCTTGTGAAGTTATAAAATAGTGATTGGCAAACTATCTCATCCAACCATCCTCATCAACAGGCCAAGTGGCACCAAGGAGCCAGTCCACCATCACTGTTTCTGCCCTAATTGTAGGAAACAATGCAAGGAGCACAGTGCACATGTGTGATTCATCAGGATAAACACAAGAGCACATGCCTCAGTCCACAGGGATCATGTCATACCACAGATTTCTTATAAGGATTAAGACACCAAGTTACATGATTTAAGATGTTCCTGGGACCTTGCCATGGGCTCGGACAGACTTGCATCCTTAAAAAAAAACCCAAAAAACCCAACCCCCAAAAAAATGTTCCAAGCTAAAGCTTTCAGAGGGACTGTAGGGAGACAGACTCCAGAGAGAAACACCATGAGACCAGAATGACTCAAAGTAACATCTGAGTTAAAAACCACATTCTAGCTTTGTTGCTATCACCTGGGCAATAACCAACTGGCTGCTTGGGCAGGTAGCCCCAAGCTTCTGCTGCAGTGGCCACCCTGACATAAAATGCATTGCCTCATGCTGGGATTGACCATGGTAGTTAATTGGATTTTTCAGCCTCTTTAGTAACACACTTAGATTTGGCTTCTTTGAGAACCCAGTTAAAAGGCTTAAGAGTTCTTCTGACTGAGAAGGTAGAACTGAGACAGATTTCACAGTCAGCTGGATTAGTTAAGGCCTGCCCTCAGTTCTAATACTAGAAGGGCATCCACCACTCCAGATGACATCCCATCGATGCTGCAGCAACCTTAAGGCAAAGGAAAGGCAACACCGTGTGTCTCTTGGAGCGGTCCTTCCTTCTCCCTCTACTGCAGCCATTTCCCACAAATAGTACAAAACACCTACCAGGGCTGGAGGCTGTACATTCCCTTCTCTCCCTGCACCCACATGCAGCTAAATGCCTGCCACAGGCCTGTGGAGCTGGCAGAGACCTCCACACTCAATTGCATCAACCAAGCTTTGTTCCCAGGGTCACCACCTCAGTCCTGCAACAGGTAAAAACAGCTCCAGCCACACGGCCCTGCTGGTCCAGCTGGGGGCTCACACATTTGTGACCCCATTGAATGATTAAGCATAGAAGGGGTAGCACACACAATTCATTTTCTCCATATTGTCTTAAAGGAGGCAGCTCAGACTAAGTCAAGAAAACAAAGCTCATTTATAAAAAGGGGAAAAAAAAAAAAAAGAGAGCAAGACATGCCATGGAGCTCTAAGTGCAGGCTAGACACATGCAGTGTGACAGGATCAGAAAGGTTAAGCTTTGAAGTGATGAGCATAGCTCAGCTGTAAGGACAGAAAAAGCCACAAATGGAGCCATTCCCCTTAGTAATTACAAAGGAAGCAGAAAAAAACCTATCCCTGATAATGCAAAGAAACAGCAATTAAGGCAACTCCCTGAAGCTGGCAGAGCGCACATCCTTAGTGCGCGAGGGTGAGGAAGAAGATTTCTCTAGTAATGAAGTCTTAGGGCAAGGAAGCAGCTTTGGCTATCAGCTCCACCCATAATTCCTAGGCAGCATCTCACAAAGGGATCAGCCACGAGGGCCCTTGGTGTTGTTACAACAACCTGCTTGTTTCTCACTTGAGGCCCCACTTCTGTCATTGCTGCAACTCCCTCAACTCTTCTTAGCAATTTCCTCATTGAGGGAAAAGAAAGCATTACAGATGTTTCCATAAAAAGTTTGTGGAGTGTCTTCCAATGGACTCTGAAGTTTTTATTTACTTGCCAGCAGATATATCCTTCCTAGTTTTAGATTACAGGAGGGAAAGAAAACAGTGATTGTTGGCTGTGTTTAGCCATAATCTTGCTAGTCCAAAAATTGGACAGGGGAACCCAGCTGAAGGATGGTTTACTCATTCAAGGAAGCCTCATCAGCATCCTGAGGCAACACTGGCTTGAACCAAATTGTTAAGTTAATATTCTAAGTGCTCAATTACAGGCACTATTTAAAATAGACTTCAGCTGCCAGACTCAGCCAAAGCACAGCCAGCTCGATGCAGACAGGTCCCAACCAATGAGGGAAAGGAGACATTGCAGGACTGATGGAGCCATAACTTCTGTATTATTGAAGTTTATTCCCCCTCACTTGGAGGAGCATCCTACAGCACAGCAACAAGGTGCCAGAGGAAGCCACCAAGCAATGGCTTGAAGCCAGCTGTGCCCTCAGCAGCAAACTGGGCAGTCAGAGCAGGGAGGAGTTTGGTTATGATTTCAGAAGGGAGTGGCCAGCAGTGCTCCTGCCCAGGCACACAGAAAGTTGTGACCACAAGGGCTTGGTCACCTACAAGGCAGGTGGCAGAGATCACTATGAAAGCACCTCTTGTGCTGGATCTGACCTCCCAGTTAGCAAAGAGGATCTTCTCAGTAGCTGAGGAGCACTGAGACTCAGTGTAGAAAAGTTGTGAAGCCCATACCAGCTCCCTCTTGCCATCAAACACCAGGTCCCAGATGCTTGCTTCAGCTTCATGACTGGGATCTGACAGCTTTGGCATGAAACCAGCCAAGAAAGATTCTCAGCAAGGGGACAGGGCAAGATCTTACTCCAGGAGTCTGCAGCTTGCTCTAGCCAGCAAGGGCATTTGTGGGGTGGGGCGGGGGACACAAATGACATCTTTGGGGAGAAACAGACTCCAACTGGTTTTATATGCCACATCAGGATTAGCAGATATCTCAAGGGTTAATTAGTTCACCATGCACAGATGGTAGCTGGTAGGGTTTGCAGAATGGATGAAGCTAATCTGTGGCTTGTAACGTACCACGCAAATATCCATTCCTAGACTTGCAGCAATTCTACCCTTATTTTGATTTGAGGACAGAAAACCCACACAATGGATGCCAGCATAGAAGTAATGCCTGTTTTGAGTGACAAATGAGTAGCTGTTCACTTGGCTAATGCAATTGACAAATTGGAGCTTGAAACATAATTCCTTCCCATTTTGCTGCAGAGGGTCTTTGGGCAGACCAAGAAGAGACCATTTGTTGCAAGCGTACAGAATACGCCCCTGGTAACCACTCCTCACAGTTGTACTGAGGGCTCTCCAGCACTGACAGATGGTCGTAGAGCAACAATTCAATTGCCTGGAAACATGAAGGCAGCTTTCTGAAGCAGCTCTGCAGCGTGTCAGATAAAGCCCCCCAAGTCCAAAGTACCAGCACATGTGGCATTTCAGGCCACAGCAAATGCCTGTGCCTTCCCAGAGCCCCAGTGAAGCTCTAGGTCTCCGAGCTGGCTGCAGGTTAAAGCATTTATAATTAGATCACATCCAAGCAAAGGGCTGTGTGTTTACACAGCCCATTGCACAAGAGGAAGCCTGGCTCTGGGCTGGCATGCAGAGATGCCCCAGATCGGCACAAGACTCCCTTTTGTTTAGCTAAGGACATGCCACGCTATTGCATTTGGTTCAGAAGGTCTCAAATGTTTACAACCAGCATCAACTGCAGCGGTAAATGTTTCCATAACTCCTGTTAAACTCTGAACTTATCCAGTTTCTCCCTGCTCTAAGGGGTGAGCACAGGGCTAGCTAGACACTCACTCTGGCAAGGCAGAGGTCAGGGTAGAGGTGACGTTGGCTGGCTTAGGCATTCTCCAAATGTTTCTGCAATCAGCCATGCTCGTGTCATGCCTGCACATGCCTGAGACACAGCAGCTGTGGGATTCCTGCCGGACAGTGTGGGACAGCTGTGCTCACACCCAACAGCCTCCTCCCAGCACCTCTTGGGTCAAGACACAAGCTGTTCATAAGGTCTCATTTGCTGGGAGGTGCTTGTGTTTAAAAATGCATATTTGTCTCTTGTTTAAAGATGGAGCAGTTCCATGATCTGCACCTACAGAAGAAACTGCATTTCAAAGCTATTTGCTATCTTAAAAGTCCCTCACAGCAACCCTGAAAATCTTACTTATTTACCCCATCCCTTTTTCAAGTGTCATAAAGCTGGTCTTTGTTAGAGGCTGTAACTGGTGACTCCCTTGGCATATTCCTTTGCTCATTGCGTGCACACTCCCACAACATCCAGCTCCAAACAGAAGGAAGCATTCCTCTGCCATTCTAAAATCAAGCAAGAAGATGGCCGAGAACAGAGTCCCTTTATGCAGCTCAATTTGTTCGGAGAGCTGCTTCACATTCCTCTTCGTATGGGGTAAGTGGAGAAAGAGTATCCCTCAGCCCCACTGTTTCCAAGCCCTGGCTGCACAAACAGCCCAGCACCAAAAAGCAGAGAAGAGGAAAGA
Organism: Struthidea cinerea; assembly: GCA_013397865.1. Lineage (NCBI taxonomy): Eukaryota > Metazoa > Chordata > Aves > Passeriformes > Corcoracidae > Struthidea > Struthidea cinerea. The sequence continues at coordinate 961,331 of VZTI01003366.1, read as the reverse complement.
GTCCCAGAGTTCTGACAGCATAGGGAGCTGGGACAGCCAAAGGAGGGAGCCTAACCTGAGTGCCCCTTGCAGGGATGGATGACCATGTCACTTGGGGTTCTCAGGGCAGGGGGCCAAAGAGTCCAGCAGGGGAAAGCATCCACAAATGGCATCTCAGCTACACTGACTCAACTTAATCGCTTTTCTCATGATGTCATGGTAGATCAGCTCCAACTTGCCCCCAGAGCCACAGGAATGGAGAGGCAGCAGTTTCCTTCTACTCCCAAAGCAGTTCCTCGCATCTCTTGTGCATGAATTGCAATATTCTTTCATGTAAACTGGTGCACTGAGTCCAAAGCTCTCCAGGTCTCCTAATGCTGTTCCAGGTCAGTGCTAAATCAGGTTATCCCAGAGACTTCCGCAATGTTTTTTAAAGATTGTTACATGGCCTCAAAGCCCCCAGTGCTCAGGATGTGGCACTGAGGCAGGAACTCCCACACTCAGCTCTGCCTTCTACCAAGTCACCTGGACCTTTTTATTTAAGGTCAGCCCCTCTGGAGAAGGCGCTGCTGCCAATTTAATTCATAGGCTGTTATGAACAACATTTACATTTAGGAAGTCCTAGAAGTGCAACCCAGACAGAAGCTTTGCAGGAGGTTAAGAAGACCAAGTGTGCCCTAGTTCATTGTGTGGGACCAGCACCTTGTACCACACTTGCCTCTTCATTACCACACCCCACCTCAGGGAAATGCAGGGAAAGGTACCAAAAGTATTGGCCTGCAAAGGCAGCTACCATTTGATGCACAGGCCATCGGGGTTAAACAACAGCTGCTCTTTAGTACATCACTTAGCTTATTACGGGATGGCAGCTTAAAAGCCCTCATAATTAACCAACAAATCAATGCAGGCAGTGATATTCATTGGAGTCCAGCATGTTACATTCATCTTCCTTTCCCTCCCAGAGACTAAGCCACTGCAGTGTTTCTTTATCATCTTAAAAAGCAGGAAGAAAAAAATCCTCCCCTCCCTGCACATAGGCCAGAGTTTTCCAGGAGTCACTACTGGTTTGAAAGGCTTCTCTTTGGATGCCCTGAATGCAATTTGAAGCATCCAAGGTTCCAAACAAAGTCAATGAGAGTTGCAGGTGCTCAATGCTGCTTGGGGAAAAAAATAAAAAAATTAAGAAATAGAAAGCCCTGACACATCCAGCTCAGAGCAGCCAAACCCAGAGGCCCATAATTACACGTCCCTATTGAAAACACATCCGTAAAAATCACTAAGAGCTACATGGAGAGGGGAAAAATTGGATTTATATAGTTTCAAATCAGGGTTTTATAGGACATTTCAATCCAGGATTTTAAAAACAAAACACTAAGGGTACAGCCTTTGAGGCAGCCCAAACCCAGACACAAGCACTGAGAACATTTTGCATCAGAAGCCTCGCCAGAGCCTTTTGGAAAAGCACGATAAAAGATTCAAAGTAGCACAGAAAAAGATACCTTTCTCCTCCAGAAAAGAACCCCAACTCCGACTCTGCATTTTGACCATTTGCAATGAAAGAGAAAGAAATTTAATACAATTATCATCTCATGCTGGAGATGGAGCTGTATAAATACAGTCAGAGAAGAGCAGTCATTGTAACTGCAATGCTATATAAGGTGGGTCTCTTCAGTGCAAAGGAAAGAAACTGATGCTTATCTCCAGCAGGATTCAGCACTAAAAAGTTAAACTGCTACACAGTTTAACGCCACACAAGATAAACAGACGGTTTAACAGGGGAAAGCAGGGGGTAAGGTCCTCTCTAGAATCATGCAGTACATTAAAAAAGCCTGGTGTCTTACCTGATTTTCTCTTTGAAGATCCATACTCCCTGAAAAAGAGACAACAACAAATAGACATGGTTAGAGCTGGGAACAGTGATGAGAGAACGGGCGCCTCCCAAATTTCCACCCATATACTCAAGGGCTCCTGCTGCGCCCTCCCTCCCTTAAAGCGGAGGTGAGGGCGGCCGGGCATGGGCGGGCGGGGGCCGGGGGCGTCCCGGGCAGCACCGGCCCATCAGCAGCACCAGCTGGGGCTGCTGCAGGACCGGGGGCTCGGGAGCATGTGATCAGCCAGGCAGAGCGAACCATCCACAACCAGCAAGGCAGGGGAGAGGGGTGTCATTTTTTCTCCTTTAAATTGTCCTATTAAATGCACAGCTACTGAATTAACCCTTAACGTTCCCCCGGAGAGGAACGGGAATATGAACTGCTTGCTGCAGGGATGCGGCTGCTCCGGGCTGAGCTGGCGTGGCTGGCAGTCAGGAGGCTAATTAATTTGTGAATAACCTCCAGTCTCCTAGTTATCTCTGACAAGCACTTGGAAAGCACACACACAAAAAAAACAACCAACCAACCAAAAAAAAACCAAACCCCAAACTTCGCCCTTTCTTCTTTCATCCAGGATAGAAAATGCACCCTTACTTTTCCATAGTGATTTAAAGGGTGCTGGCACCTCTACTCATGCAGAACAGCTGAAACCCCAGACAGCTGCTGTAGGAGGGGAAGAAATTACAGACGGAAGCTGCAAGAACTGATTCGGGATAAGCAAAACTGAGGACAAAAATATTTGGCTATAGCTGTGCTTCCCCCCGGTGCTCTCCGGAGCCTGTCAGACCCAGCCCTGGCATGGTCTGCAGGGGCAGGAGCCCGGCGGTGACAGCCTGGGCAGAGGCAGCATCGCTGTGCAGGCACATTGCCCACGGCACCGTCACACCCCGCACATGGCAGTGTTAATGTTGGCAAAATCGCCCGGTGGCAGGTTGTCTTTGCAGCAATCCCACCAGAGGGGCGGGCAGTAGCCTCTACATTTTGGGGGGCCGGGCTGTCAGAAGTGGGGTTTTGTTTCTTGCAGCTTGCTCCATCCTCCAGAGGATCAGAGAGGGATTATCCCAAACTATTTATTTAAAGTGAGTTTGGGGGCCCAGCTGAAGAAACAACACATGTCTTGAGGGCAGAGTTATGTCTACCCGTAAATTCAGTTTCTCCCAGAATTTTGTGTGCATCCCCATGCCTTACATGTCTAGGATTTACTTCCAGTGAGTAATAATTGCTTGGGAATTTTTTTGCACCCTCTTTTAATTTCCCAGTGCAATTTCTACTTCAATTAAATGGTTGTTTTCTCAGCCATATCTGCAGCTGTATTTGATGTGATGATGCTACTGCTCATGAATAACTTGCTTCTTCTACAGAAATGGTATCATATGCAAATATAATTCCTGCTATATGGTGCCTGAAACAGAGATCCCTCAGACCAAGCCAGGGATGGTACAGTCCCCAAAATGTAGTCCTCTACTCTACCCCAGCTTGGCTTCCACGCCAGTCTGGAGCTTTATGGAGCTGTCAATACAGCTCTCTTGGCATGTGAAACTCAATTCACATGATTAGAAATGAGGTAATGATTGACTGACATAGTTAATAAGAAGAAATTATTTTATCATTATAGTTATTTGCATCACTACCACCACCCAATTCACAAGGCTTAATGAAAAAAAAGAAAAGCCAATCAACCTATCGGGCAAGTTTTCATCTTTTCATTTAGTCTTTCTTTAAGTTTTAAAGTCTACTTTAATTAGGTTCTGATTTTGGAGTTCTTGAAAAAAACCCAGGTACCCCATGTCTACCTGTCTTGTCACTTTTTTTTACACCCACATTTCACTCATTAAGTCAGGGGAAAGCAGTATCAAATAAAATGGAGCTTGAAATAAAATCTTCATCTCCCCAGTGAAACTCTGAAATCTAAAACTTGTACCTCCCAGCAAGGACAGAAAAAAAACCCACTGCTGAAGTAGAGAGCAAAGCAGATATAGCAAATAATCTCTCTGGCTGTGCAAAGTGCTCCTTGTGTACATATTCTTCATCTCTGTTCTGCTAATGAAGAAAGCCTGTGCTGCTGCTTTGCAATAGCAGCAGCAGCAGCAAGAAGCCCTGCCTGACTCCATGTTTATTTTTTTTATATCTTCCTATCCTGCATATGATTAATTGATGTATTTTCCCTCTCCCAAGTGATGATATATAAGGTTAATACCTCTCGGCTTCACTGTTTTCAGTGAAGCATTAGTGTGAGACTGAAGTATTGGTTTATGTCTCCAAACCAATAAAGGAAATTATTTAATGGTTTCTCTTAACTGTAACAATTTCCAAGCAGAAACTCTGATCTTCTCCTGAAACCCAGACTGACCCTGGCACACTGTTAGTCCTTAGATCAGACAAAAAATGTGGTCTTGCAGAAGAAAAACACTTCCAAGGAAAGGTACGATCAATGCCATATCTGCAGCTACACAGGGAAGCTCACTTTCTTTTCAGCTCTTGCTCTTTTTATCTTTTCATCTTTATACACACACATATTTCCATTCTCTTTCCATTTCTGTATGAGAACAGACGCTACCATCCTAACGCCACTGCCAGCTCTAGCTACAAAAGTAATAATGAAAGCAGCAGGTAGAACTAAAAGTAGCTCTGGCAGGTCCCTTCTTCATTAGCCAGGATCACTCCATACTGAACAAACACCTTTCTCAAAAATGGCATATTTCTAGCCTTTTTTGAACTAAAATCTAGCAATTTTGTTTAAAGTCTTCCTGTGGGGCACCACCTTTAGCTGACATTGAGCCTCATTACTGGCAAGGAAAATATTTCCTGCTGCTAATGATATTAAAACATCGCTGGTGTCAAGCACATCACACAGGCTGGATACGCTCTTCTTCAATGACAAAGGAGAGGGAAGCTGGATCTCCTTTCTCATCACCATTATCCCAGGATAACATTACTAATTTGAAATCTAGCATTGAATGTGAAAGGAAGACCACGAACATTGCTATAGAGCTGACTGCCTTGTTATCACATTAAGCTATCCACAGTCAGTCTGGAAATTTCTGAATCATAAAAAATATCTTATGTTGAATTAATATGTCACCTGCAATCTAATTTAAATATGAAAGTTATACTAACAACATTATGGAAAAGTTTTCTGGCACATCTTTTCTCTAGGGACTGACTTTGCTGCTGTTTTCACTGAGAGTTAGTAAACACTGATGTGTGTGTACGTGTGTTTTGATCTATCTAAATGCATACAGACACACACAATCGGAAAGTTGTTTAAAAAGTGAGGAGTATCCTGACACTTGTTCAATAGAGACTAAGAAATGTTCCAAGTGGAGAAGACTGGAGGTGACTAGGTGCATTGGCAACAGACTGTGCCTATCTGTTTTCTAATTCACTTTGATTTGTATCTGTCCCAAAGGGTTTCTCCTGCATTGCCTGTGGAGATCTGGCAAGTCTGCAGAAGCCTCCCGCAGGAACAGCTTCCCTTGGAGGTGATGGGTTTAGTCAGGGGACCTCATCCCTGTGGGACCCATGGTGCAAAGGCTCTTTTAAAAGCTTCTCCCCCTTGCTGTGGGACAGCAGATGCAGGAGACCTTGCTGTGGGATCCAGATCCCAGAGTTCACTCTCTGGGATTCCTCCTTTCCCAGATATGTCACACTTTTGCCTGGGGCCTCTGCCTGTCAGTAAAGCAAGGCTCAGCTTCACCTCATTTACCAAAGATTTCAGACAACCATGAGTTTCAACTATGAGGGAAAACAGTGCCTGCAAAACATGAGGAGCTGTCAGACCCACGGAGCAGCATGGCTGGGGGAGCTGCACAGCAGATATTGCAGCAGACGAGACAGAAGCTAAAGCGAGAGTAAATCATCTTTCTGTCTCTTTCTCAGTGTTTGCTGTCCAAAGAGGATGAGACAGTGACAAACCCTGAGTAATGGAGGTCAGTCTGTATCCTTGAGAGTATTTTAATACATAAATTGAAATTGTTCCATATTTGTTGGCTTTTGTTAATTCATGTTTAAATACATCGTAGTCATTTCTGTTCCCAGGCTCCTTAATTCCTAGAAGTCTCTAGTGGTGTGGGCAGACTGTGGTGGAGATGTAAGACATTTCAAACAAACAACTCAGATTATAATTTAATCACCAATGATTTGCCAGGCAGATTAAAAGCACAGAAATATTTTCACAAGGAAGTCCACTCTCTCCTTCCCAACCCTTACAGTTTTCAGTCAGTAATGAAGATGGCTTTTTCACAAATCTTTTTTTTTAGCACTGCGATCAGATTCTGTGACACTATTTTTAAAGTAAACCAATACAAAAATACTTTGCTACTGCTCTTTGTGTGTACAGAAACTTGAGCCTTGAGAATATATTTGCATCTTGGAACTCTCCTAACTGATTTTCCTCAACAGCCAGACCAACATTTTCTATTTGAGACAAGGCACAAAACCAGGTGTGACTGAGAACTGGCACCTGCCTGTCACCAAGGACTGTGGTTGGAGGAGCACCTGAACACCTTAATATTATCCAAACACACAGGAGCTGTATGGAGAGTGCAGGGTTGAAATTCATATTCATGGTACTCAGAGTGCAAAAGTTGAACCACGTGCATGAAGGCATCTCCATTCCCACTGAGCTCTGAGACCCATATGACATGTAATTAAGCAAAATTAACTCTGTATGTTATGCATTGGGAATAGAAAATCAAACACATGGATGCACACAGCCATACATTTTCTCCCTTCAGCATTCCATCCTCTGATATCATGAAACCACAGCTGATCTCTTCCCCGAGCCAAAGAAACAGATGAAGGCTTTTTTCCTTCTTCTTCTTCCTTTTTTTTTTTAGAAAGTATTCTGCTCATTTCCTGATATAAATCGTTGCATTGTGGAACCCTCTCCAACATGAATCTGTCCTTTCTGAGCAGAGGTCGAGCTTTCCAGCCCTGTGAGAAAGGGCCCCATTGTGGTGGTCCTGAGACTCCAGAATTCCTTGCCGTGAGCAGAAGGGACTTGTGGGGCAAGAAGAGAATCTGTCGACCCGACTTCAAACCCAGGCATTTCTCACTAGCTGGATGTGGCCTCTGCTGCTGCTAAGAAGGGTAAAACCACTGTTGTGCAATCAGATCCTCAAGAGAACTGGGACAAAACAAAAGAGAGGATTTTGCCTTCCTGCCACCTTTCTGTTGTCCTCACAGCGTGTCTGCAGAGCAAACAGCCCAGCTTTATATACTATATACTTCTGCTTAGTGACTTTCTCTGCATCACATAACAAGGGTTTGTTTAAGTTTGGCTCACCAGGACCAAGCTGGGGGTCCTGATTTAGTGCTTTAGTGGCTTCTGACAGCTTGCTTGAACCTGACAATGTAAAAGTGAACCCAAGTTCTCCCTGTGAAATGCCAAGCACAACACTGGAAAACTCATTTATTAAGTACAGAAGAGATCTCCCCTATACCAGTAACCTTAGCTTGCACAGAAAAGCCAAGGTTGGAAGGAGATGGACACTCTCTCCAGCAATGCTCCCTATCCCTCAGTCCATGGGTTTCTATCGTGCAGCAGAGATGCAGGACAAGGAAAGGCAGTATCCTCTGTTCTGCACTCACCCTGGAGACTAGCCCCACACAGCACAGCTTGAGCTCTGCCACCAAGTCCAAGGTGCAGGGGATGCAGACAGCTCCAAGACAAGTGACATCCCCATGGGCCATCTCAGCCTCACATGGGTACACTGTGTTTGAGAGCAGCAGCCACCATTTTTTTCTTTGTGTAGAATGGGTGTTGGAAGGACAAGAGATGGGTTTGAGGCACCCAACCCCTTCCATAAATGAGTAGGAAGTGCCACAGATTTCTGTCCCAAGATTCCTCCGCAGTGGAGTGCTTGGCTCCAGAGAGCAACTTTAGTATTTGGCTCAGGCTGAAGAAATGCAGAATTAGCCTCTTGCATTTTTCACAATTATATTTTTATGATGAAATTATCCTCCTGGAGGAAGACAGAACTTTGGAAATGCACATTCAGCATTTCACCAGGCTGTGAGATATGGGGCAGGGCGCTCTGACAGCAAAGCCCAGCCTGTCCGGCACCAGGGAGGGATGGCTCGGCACGGGCTGGGAGCTGCAGAACACTGGAGCGATGAGCTAACGCCATGTGATCCTCTAATGCAAGGCCTCAGCAGCCTTGAAAAGGACAACACAAATGTTTATAGCAAGTTTTTCCTGGAAAGAAGTATGAAAACAAGATCTTGCCTAAGAGTCACATCCTCATCTGTTTCTGGTTTACCTTGTTTATCCCTACAGATGGCAAGTTTCTCCACAGGACAGAAAAACGTATTTACCTTAAGCAAAAACTCTGGGTGGAGGTGTTCTTCACCTCCTCTAAACTGACCCTGCTTGTCCCTTGTGGGGAGGCCAAATTTATCTCTGTCTTACAATGACCAAGCATGTGTCACTTTATTATAGCCTTTATAGCAAAAATGCTGAGTGATAAAAACAAGTTAATAAAAATTAATCATTCTCATGTGCAGGTTTTCCAGTTGTGCTCTTCACTTGGGAATTTTATTACAAACATCTACATGCAGCTACAACATGTTTAAAAGATGCATCTAATCACAGTTACAAATTAAGTATTGAGTATCAGAGTCATAAATTCAAATGTACCTTATAAACTGGTCGGGCTAATGAGCTTGCATATACATCATATGAATCTGATTAAGAGCTTAAGAATGCTGCACAGGCTTTGAGTCTTTACTTCATTTTCTTGAGCCCTCCCTGATTTGAGGGTGGGTGCCTCAAATTCTTGTTTCTGTGGGAGATGTGGGTCCAACCTCTGGTTAGCAACCACATGGTCCATTTGGGTTCCTAAACTGCAGCCCGAGCAGTTCCTCTGCTGTCCCTCTCCAGGGACACCTTCTGCTGTTTCAGACTAACTCTGCCCAGAGCTGTGTGTGTGGTGCCTGGACACTGTCTTCTCCATCTCCTGTCCCTATGGATGACCTCCCCAAAAGGAGACATCACCCATGGCCCGTCAGGTTGTGCCTGCTCATGGGAGGCCAGATACCATCACCTCCACCACTACATTCATGGGACCAACAATGTCACCCCCTAAACGCTCATCCCAGAGAGTTCTTGGAAATGGAGAGAGGGAAGGGAAGAGGAGAAAAATTCCAAGTGACAGACTACCAAGCCTCAACCCCAGCTCCAGACACAGCTCATCCAAAAAGGCTTTTGCCGCTGAATTACTGCACCAGGAAGAATAGCTGGAGCACAGCAGTTTAAATCAAAGTAAGAGAAGAGCTTCTGCATGTAACGCAGATGAATCATGGTACTCACTGGTGTTAGACTTTGTAATCACCAAAACTAGGCATGGGTTCAAAAAGCAATGAGATAAATGCATGGAGCAGGGATAAATGGTGGCTATTGTACTCCATGCTCTGGATGTTTTGACCCGAAGAGTCCCATAGCGGCTGAATGCCAGAAACAGAGAGGATACACAAGGGAAGCTCACTCTGTATTTGCTTTGTTTCTTGTATTGGCTGTAAGCCACTGTTGGAGACAGGAGGCCAGATGGGGCCCTGGTCTCACCTAATTGTGGCCTTATAATATATTCTCCTGTAAAAGATCAGACTGGATTAGGATAAATTACATCCAAATCACACTGCATTACTCAGCACATTAAATTGTCCTTAATCACGTACTTTGATGGTCTAGAATCCTGCTTAAATTTACCTCCTGTGCATATTTCTGTGCCTATTCTGTTGAAATCACTGCTGAATTTCAACTGTACATAACCAGGCTCTAATGAAAAGCCAATAAGGCTTTTTGATCAAGCTTTAATCAAGGACTCATCATGGGGACATACTCTACTGTGGCAAATGGTTTCCTCATCCTGTCTCTTTCAGAAATGTTTTGTGAGCCTTTAAAAGCAATTTAGTCCTGATTTATGTTAGCTAAGTGATTTCTGTTGCACATGTGAGTTACAAGAAAAGGGCTCTCATCTCTATTTGCTACACTGTTCAGGAAATCGGTTATAAATGCTGTAGTGCCTTCAATGTCTCTGACTTCAATGCAGCGGAAACCAGCAATCTGAGTGAATACTTCATCATCCCCGATTCTCCCATATGTGCATCCAGCACTTAAAGAGGCAACCTACAGGATATTTTTTTTGGTAGAGGGTACTGAGATTCCCCTGTATAAGCTGTTTATCTAAGCTGTTTCCAGCAGATATTCAAGGAAACAAACATGCAATTCTTTAATAGAGAGCATATGAAACATATTGATGACTATCTAATAAAATTAAGTGTGCATTCGATAGGAGTGAGTCACCTCATCACATGTTTAGAGCTGAGGAATGTAGAAAGGGTGACTGAGCAAGCTCATGCAGTCAGCCAGGGGTGCAAAACAACCCAAAAGTTTTGATGGCTTGACCTGACCTGCCAGTGGCATCCAACAAGCCCCAGGTATAGGTTAGAGCAGGTCTCTTCACACCAGGGGACAGATGCCAGCAGGAGCCATTGCAAAGTGCCTGTGGCCAGTGGTGTAAGTGCTACAGCTGCTGCTGCTTTGCTTGTGGTGTTGTTGAGCAAAGAAATTCACATTTCTTCTTGCTCCTCATCTTGGGCAGAGGGACCTGAGAAAGGAGAAGGGACCCAAACAACAGTGGTTTGGGCTGCCTTCCTCCTGCTCTCCCCTCCTGCTCTTGAAAGCCTTGGGACATGCAACTCCCCTCGACTCTCATGCACCACATCCCACCTGCGAACACAACTCCCCATGATGAATCTGCAGGGGCTGGTGGCACCAAGCCCTTGGAAGACCCACAGGACCAGGACCCTTTTACAGGAAGACAAAGCAGAAGAACCTCCTGTCTGCCCTTTTCTTTCTGACTGCCCAAGCCGCGATGATACCCACCCACAGCCTCCTCTGAACACTCTCCTTTGCCCCATACCAGCCTCACAACCACCCCACTGTGGGTGCTGGGTTTCTTCATCGCTCCCTGGGATTCCAGTGCGTGGTGCAAGTGCTGGCAGCCGCTCTTATGCTGCAGGCTCACACAGGGAAATCCCAGGCTGTCACTGGCATTTTTGACATTTTAAAGTCTCTAAATTGGCAAAGTAAGAAATTATTTACAGGCATTTCCAGACATGGCCCCAGCCCTGCTAGACCTCTGAGCTCCCAGTACAAAGGAGAGTGTGCCAGATGCTTGGTATTGGACAATTTTGCATTTTTTTTCTGCTGGTGTTCTGGTGCGTAGTACTTTTGTGTACTCAACTGGCTTTTTAGCAACATGATGCTTGGGCTTCTCTGTCTTGCTGCTCCTGCTACATGTCCAAGGGCAGTAGGACCTGAAAGATTAAGACTGCAGTGTGCACAGACAGCAGATGGCTATTGCATCTGTACTTACTTTGCACTGCTAAATACCCTATCGCCCTACCTAGTTTTACATCCCCTTTTAGTGGGAGATCTCTCCCCTGACTTTTTAAAATCATCTGTTGCACATATGGCCCTAAGAACGATAAATATTTTTTCCAAGAGAGGCAAAAACTTACGATGCATGTGGGAAGACAAGATCAAGCCCACAGTATGAACTCTGACTTCTTCATCTGGTGACTGTAGTCTTTCCTTTCCTCTTTACATTTCCTTCAGTTAGAGTAGGGAGATTAAAGCAGGGCTCCTTCCCAAATCTGCCTCAGCAGCATGTCCTCAGTTAACTGTCTTGCGACATCAAATGTCTTTCCAGCATACTAAACAGCGTAGTTCTCTATAAGACACCAATTTTATATTACTTGGAATTGTTTTCTGCCTGTTTCTACAAAGCAGCACATGGAAATATCTTTCAAGTCATCGGGTTCTTTAATTTACTAGTCAAGAGACATAAATCATGGCATGTAAGATCTACTGCAAGTTCATGAACTCAAGGAAATTTCTCTAATCACCATCCTTTGAACTGAGCTTTTTCAGACACTGTAAAACTCCAAAACATAGCTATTAAATGCATCTAGTAAATTTTGCTGGACTGGCAACTACTAAAAGCAGACTTGTCTTCCCTGATTACCTACCAGGATCAGGCACTCTTAAAACATCCTCTGTGATTCTAACATTAAAACATAAAAGAAAAAAGAAGTCTTGAATTTGTCTTGCCCAATGTAACTGTTAGGATTCATTAAATGATTCCAAATTATCACTGACAGGCACCAATTATGGCAGAAAAATAGAGACACCTTCCCAAAGATAAAACCTTTCAAACACTAGGGTTACTTTTCAAGGTAATGACCAAACCCCTTTCAAATACCCAATTCTGATAGTAGGTCCAACTCTTTTATGCTCTCTAAAAGATAAAAGAACTAAATTACACAGCACTTGGAAAGAAGCATCACGAAGTTTCCAGAGTATTCCACCCTAGGAAGTATCAGACCCACTGAAAAAGGATTTATTGAGCACTCCAGGAGTGAATGGAGATGCTCTTTTTTGTAATAGGGTATGAAATAATAAATAAAAAAAGCTATATACTTCAAGATGGTGTAAAAGATTATTTCAGTCTCAATGCTCAATTCATTTTGGGAAAGGAAAAAAAGAAAACAGCTCCTTCAGCCTGGACCAGTATAAGATTCCTGAGACTAAAGATAGACAGATACACCCTAAGTTTTGTAGTCCCATACTTAAAATTATCAAAACTTGTAATGAATTTTGCTTGATTGGTATTTGACAGATTATAATACTGAACTTAAAACTGACTTTGCAGAAGCAGAAGATGTTTTTGCTATTACATGTTTGAATCCATCCTAATACCTTCTTTTGAGCCTTACTCAATTAAAAGGGCAAATAAAAAAAATCATGTTACCCTCAAATATATGCTTGTATAACGTGCTTCAAAACACCTCAAATCATGTCAGCTCACTTTCTAAGGTGACCAGCATTAAAGTAACTCTGGAAAATAGAAGAAATTATCTTTTTATATGCATTTACAACATATGCAGATTGCACACACCACGAAACAGTGCAATGTCTGAATAGACAAAAATTTTGCTGTCCAGTTCAGATACAAATTTGGATGTTTTTCAGACGTGCTCATGCAGAAAACAGTCAGTGTCTCCTTGTTCTTTTTATGTAACTCCTGTCCAATTCTCCATGCAGACATTAACTTTTAATTCACCTTGTACATCTCCAAAGAGTATGTGTGGCATTTCCAGTATCTTTTTCCATGTTCTACGTTCATAAAAGTGAAGAGGCATAATGAATGAATGTAATTATTTTCATCCATTCAGCTGGTTATAGGAGCAGACCTTTTAATTCAGCTAAAAGAGAAATTACTTTTTCCTTCAAAATGAACGATGATTCAGGGAGTATTTCTGGGCTGCAACATGAGGGATCTCTATTTTACAGAGCTAAATGGCATTGGCAGTGTATTCCTGCTTTAACTGTTCACATTATCTGATATGTAGATATCACATGTGGGCGAAGGGAAAATGCCATTGATTGTCAGGCATTACACCCCCTCCTTTTCGGTTGTTGACCTCACTTGCTCAGTAGTTCCCAAGCCTGGAATATCAATGAGGTTCTGCAAATGTCATGCCCTGCAATCAGCTTTTCTGCACTATTTTTTCCCTTTGTTACCTGAAATGCCAGAAGCTGGACAATAAGAAACCACGCTCTCAGCAGGAACATTGCCTTTCCTACCAGGGCAAGCCATGCTGTGCCGGGCAGTAGCATCTACCACAGGATGACAAAAGCATCCCTGAAGTCCTGGGAGGTTTGTGTATTCTGAAGTTCACACTGTGGTGTCTGGTTCTGAGCCTGAATTCAGTGCTATTTTGAATAATCTCTCACTACGGTAAAATACTGTGAGATTCAAAACTAGAATCTAGGCATGCCAGCCAGGAGATGCAGCTGTGGGGATTATGAATCAGAGCATGAAACGGAGTGTCCGACTGCCAATAACCTACTTATTAACAGTTTCTTCCCCAGTCATCCTCTGTGACTGGAGCTAATTCCTGGAACCTTCTGCTTTGCCTCCGCTCCCTCTGCAGCACCAGCTTCTCACCCGTCCCTGCCTCACCACTTCTGGCCTCAACCTGTTGTCTCTGGGGCAGCTGAGCCTCCCTCCCCTGCTTACAACACACACCTCACCCTAATGCAAAATGGCTCTGGTCACTACATGAATACCCTGGGCCCTGCACAAAACCCAGCTCTGACCTACATAGCAACAGCATGTGCAGCACCAAAGATTCAGCTTCAAGCCTTCAAGCTCTGCTGTGCATCCCATCCATTAGCAGCGCCTGGGGAGCTCTGCAGAGACCTACCTCATGATTAGATAAAAGCTTTTCCTTCTAAATCACTGTACAGAAGGAAACAAGGGTCTGAAAGAGTGAACTCCATGCAGATTAGAGGCCAGGCACATCCCCTCTGCTGGTTGTTTATGTGTTTTCATTTTACACTGAAGAATGCAAGGTTTTGTCGTAGGCTGTAAGTTGCTTAATTTATTTACTGTGGTAACACTACCAAGACCATTTTCTCAGTAAAGACACAGAAAAGGAAAAAATGCTCTGGTTTTTCCCAAGAAGAAACATTTTTTAAATAATGTCATGAAAATCTTAGAGCCCTATGTGCACCCAAGCAAATCTGGGATGGTGATGAGAAGGAAGAGATTTTTTGCCACCTCTCTGCCTCCACTACCCAGGAGCCTGCAGGTCATATCATGCCCAACAGGTCCTAGAACTGCTCTAATCAGCAGTGAAACAGTCCAAAATGCAAACATAACACCCTGCCCCTCATTCCTCCTTCACCTGCCTTGAGGGTCCCCAAAGGGCGGGCGAGGAGGCTGTGAGAGGAGCCGACCTCCGGCACACAGGGCAGAGGACACGCGCAGGTGAGACACACCATGCACGTGCCCTGCGACTGTGGCTCGCCACCAGCTCCAAAGAAAGTCCATCTCCCAAACAGGACTTGAAAAACAACTGCAACGATGACAACAGAGCTCCAAATGTGTCTCCAGGTGCAGTTTTACTCAATGCTTAAAGTCAGGAACATTTCAGAAGGAAAACTGCAGTTAAGGCTGGGAACTACTTGAAAGAAGTCAGAGCATCCAGTTGCTAATGCAACCATGGCCATGTTATCTTCACAGCTGAGCACCCAGGAACTCGGGTGGATCTCCCTCCTCAGAAGTAGGGAAAAGACACCATAGCATTTCACAAGAAAAAATTTGAGCAAAGAACTCATGGCCCAAAGTTGCAAAGGAAGAGTGGAGGCTGGGGTTTAATTTCTCCATCCCTCAAAGACTCAGACTCAGTCATGCTGACCTTCATCCTATGCCACAGTGTGAGTTTTAAAATATATCGCTCCTCTTAAAAGTGTGTCACAGCTCTTAGAGGCATGAAAATCAGGGTGTGGGTGGGAGTAACTGCAGAGTACATGTGCACAGTGTATATATATATATATATATATGTACACTTTTGATCAACAGTCTTTTAAATTCCACTTTGCAGAAAGCAGACTTTTACCACTTCAAGGGTTGAACACACTGTTATTATCAGAGGCTGGAAGCAGAACTGTTTTAAGAGGTAGGGGTCCTTTTCCATTAATTTTTTTTTAGGAAGCACTTTTTTTTTTTACAGCTGAGCTTTTCTAAAAAATAATTATTTTATGCTCAGTCACAGCTCTCCACTGGCAATGTCACGCCCAATTTGGAAGATATGAGCACTGAATGATTTGGCACAGAGATATACTCAAAGGAAAATAAACTGCTTACAATTTATTATATGCTTTGATGGCAGTGATTTAAAAATGCTAGTGTTTCATTCCAGTAAATGTTACAATAACAAGCACAAGACTAATGCCCGGATGCCTTGTCAGAGATGTTCACAGGTGAGATAAAACCACCACATTATACCTGCAGCATCCAGCATTTCAAAGACAGCCCTGTGTGAGCTTCTCCTGGGCTCTCATCCCCACAAACCATACGTTGGCACTATTGCCCCAAAAGCTGGCCTCACACTGAGGGTTCTCCTGCCGACACTTTCAAACCCCTGAAATACGTCTGGGCTGTCCCACCTCCCAGCCACGGACACCTCGCCCACCTGAGCTGTTTCCTCCGTACGAGGGAGCAGTGAGAGAGAAGAAAATGTTCAGTCCACACCAGGCCTTGCCAAACAGCTGGCAAGGAACAACCTTAGAAAAACTGATACGTAAGCAACTGTGGAGGAGATTTGTCAGTTTAAGAGGGGCAGGATGAGATCATCCATTGCCTTCTGTTGTCTTTTTGCTGAAAACAGCCAACAGACAGCTGGATGGCCCCTGATCCTGCACTTAAACACAGTCGCAGAAAAATTTGCATTTCATCATCATGTTGCATTCTTCTCTTCTTCTCACAGGCCTTCCCTTGGCTTGCTCCAGGGTTTCCAAGCCTGTATCACATCCCTTCACACCTGCTGAGGTCTGTTCACATTTAACGTTGAGCAGTAACAAATATTTCTTATATTCCTTTGTTTAATAAAAGTTGCAAATTTTTCAGTGTTCCCCTTTACTTAATTTTTTTTTGCTACATATTCTGGGGAAATGAGCCAGATTGTGCTCTGAGGATGCAATTGCAGGAGCTCAGAGGTGTGTGTGGTGGCAAACTGTACTGACTCACTGCAGTGCAGACTTGGGCTGGTGATGCTGCTCATGGATCAGGATATGCAGGCAGGATTTCAGCAGCACCTGCACTTTCCAATCACTTCCTTTGCCAAGGAAAAGGGTTAATTTCTCAGAGAATCCTGTGGCACTCAGACTCCCTCACACTGCCAGCCCGTGCTACCCTTGAAGAGGCTGCACAAGGACCATGCAGGCAGCCCTGTGTGATGTGAAGGGAATTGCTGCTGTTACTTAAAATAACCTGCCACAGAAATGAGGTTCTGCTGGGACTCTCCCACTTGTCTGTGGATAGGCATGGTTGAAATTCCTCATCCTCCTCGGGTACTACAGAGCAGCAGCAGCACTTGTTCCAGCCCTTGGGGTGAATTGCAACCCTGTCTTAGGCAAATTGAGTTTCACCCTTTACATCTGAAACTTCTCGCTCCAAAAGACAGAAAGACAGATGTACTGGGTACATTTAAATATTACACTGTGATATGTTGGGTACCAGCACACATGGTCCTTCCAAGGCTCACATGCCTACAAGAACAACTTTCGATATTCACAGAATCATAGAATCATTTAGGTTGGAAAAGACCCTTAAGATCATCAAGTCCAACTGTTAACCAAGCACTGCCAAGGCACCAGTAAACCATGTCCATAAGTGCCACATCTACCTGTCTTTTAAATAGCTCCATTAGCTTTCTCTGGATTCAACCCAGCACCTCAACGTCCTTCTTGTAGTGAGAGGCCCAAAACTGGACACAACACTTGAGGTGCAGTTTCACCAGAACCCAGCACGGGGACGATCACTGGCCTGGCCCTGCTGGCCACACTATCGCTCATACAAGCTTTATAAAGCATTTCACAGATCAGCTTGCCAATCCAGATGGATTTTCTGATCTGCTCTAGCTGTGGAGTGATTTAGCAGAGTTTGCCTTACAGTATGTGATTGGGAGAAGACTACAGACCAATGAGATTAAATGGCAGTATTAAAAGAAGTTAAGCCACAAAGATTACTGAGAAACTTTTACTGCAGCGTGTGTTACATCCTTCCTTCCTGGGGCCCGTATCTGGACTCTCCCCCAGAATCACTGTGCAGTCATGTCACGTTTGTCAAGAGATAAATGCCCAGAGACACAGTGATGCTCATCTTCCCTTCCTTCTGCATGATGCTGAAGAGCAGCTGATGCCTTGACAAAAGCAGGCTGCTTGGGGATGACTTCACACCCAAACTTCACCAAAGGCAGCTTCCCCCTCCTGTATTACACAGAACATTTGCATTAAGATTTATCACTTCATTTCATTTTGGTCCATCTGTTCCTCCTGGCTCATTTCCTGTTGTCTGGTCAATACTTCAGAACAACTTGAATCATTTCTAAAATGAAGGACAGGGAGTCAGGCCCTAGGAGCAAGGCCACGAGGAGAGGCACACAGAGAACAGAGCTGAGACGCAAAGCCCTGAGGTCCCCAAGGAGCAGGGGCCAAGCACAGCTCATGACATGCTGCTGCCCGATGAGATTGGGGCTTGATCACTATTTCTGCTCAAGCACTACAGCTGTGTCTGCCACCACGTTTTCAGCTGTTTGACAACTGGTGACAAAGATGCATCCCCCCTCCTGGCACTAGATTTAATTTTCCCTGCTGTGATACACAGGCTTTTTAACTATGCGTGGCCAACTCCTGCTATGACCAGCTTGCCTTCAATGATAGGTGGTAAATGTGCTTTATCCCTGTCCCCAGCCATAGCCCTGAGTCCCTGTCATGTGTCAAGGGCACTGACCTTCACCCTCTGCCCACTGAGTCCCAACAGGACTCACCTGATGCCCATTTATGCTCAATTTCAGGCTCCTTTCTTTGCCACACTGCTCCACAGCTACTTGTTTCTGGTTAGTATGTTAATTGTTAATCACTTTGGATCAGCAGACCCATAGCAGAGTGAGGGTCGGTGTTGACTCCAGTGAGCCCTCTGAGCCTGCCTATCCTTGCTTTTCAGACCAGATATAATTTTTTAGGCATGTTATGGCTCACAACAAAGTCCTGGCAGCACCCAGCCGTCACGGGACAAGGGCTCAGACACATCATCATCTCCTGCATCCTTTTCCCTCTCCAACTGGAGTCAGCCACAATGTGGACAGGCCCAAGCCAGCCCCATGGGGACATCAAGCTTGGGTTGAAGCCTAGGCACCAAGTCTCTGCTTTATCTCTGTCTCAGAACAGAGCACAGCAAAAAACAACTCTCGGGACACTGCAGTGACCCATTAAAATTAATGGGGTTAAATCATCCTGGTGTAAGTCACCAGCTTCAAAAGATTTACACAAGGGATGAATCTGGAGCTATTATTTTTCTTCTTTGTGCCTTTCAGAAAGATGATCTATTTTCCAGACTGCTATGCTCAGCCAGTCTTTCTAACTAAATTAACTACCCTCTTGTCGGTCTCTTATTCCATGCTCTTGTCTACTGTCCAAGTAATTCCAACAACTGCTCACCTGCTCTGTTTTTCCCCTTGCAAAACGGCCCTCATATACTTCCAACGGGCCTAATTAATTTCTCTTTTCAGGGACAAATAAAGAAAGGACAGAAAAACCAACTCCCCAAATAAAGTTTCATTAGAGAAGCCAGGAGGGCTACGTACCCTCAAGGCACATTTCTTCTCTACCCTTGGTTGAAATAGCAGGTAAAGGAGCAGACAGAAGTGTAACACCTCTACCTCCCTTGAAACTACAATGCACAAAACCTGCCTGATGTATTTCACATATATTTTTCTGTAATTGGAAGCACTTATTTTAGCCAGGGAAGTGGAGAGGACCAACAAGACAGGCAGAGAAGCCTCTCCTGTAAAAGATACAAGCTCCCAGATACTCTGTCATCTGGAAGCCAGTCTTGATCCTGAGGAGGCACATTCAGTGACAGCACCAGTGCAGATGTCCTTCAACTTTCAGCAAAGAGCTCAGTAACCTTAAAAAGCATAAATCAAAACTGTTAAAATTGGCAGATGATTTGATAGGAAGAAATTGCCTTTTGGGGACTGCTTTTTGTCTGCCAAATTCACCCAGACACAGAACCACATATGGATTTCTAACCTATCCAGGTTTCAGTGGTGATTACAGCAGTGATTGTGGTATGAACCATGCTAGACATATTATTTTGGGAGAGCTGATGCATTAGAAGTAGACAATGAAAAGCTCAGAGTGTATTTGGTCCGTGACTTAACCCACCTCCATAGTTCCCAGGTATTCAGCTCTGCGGATTTTGGCACAGGAAAAGCAGACTTGAAATTCAGCTCCTGAACCGGTTTCAAACTTTGCTGAAAGTCCGGAGGTGATTGGATCTGTGATATTGACTAGTAGTTCCCAAAAGAGGCTGCTAATTTCTCAGGGTGAGGCAGCAGAGGATGGAAGGAACTAGTGTTATTTCACTTTGCTCTAAATGCACTGCAGCCATCGGTGCAGCCGCTAAACCACAGGGCCTTGAAGGAACTACAGAACAGTCTGACTGTAAAGTCAGGCACTGAGAAGCAGTCACTGCCGGGCTGACACAGCCTGCTGGTACTCCTCAAACCCCTGGAAGAAATGCTGCCTGACAGCTGCTTTCTATCCCCCGTGCTTTGGCCCCACCGTGTCCCCACGAGCGTCTTTTACAGCCCTGCTTAGACATGCACCAACGATGTATCAAGATGAGTAACGGACTAAAAACAAAAATACTGGGCGATCAGCAGCTCCACAAAGCTGCTTGTAAATCAACTAGAAGTGGCATGTTTCCATAATAAACAATCCGTTATCGCGTTGCTCTGTTCCCACCGAGCAGCGTGCGCGGGGAAGGGGAGCGGCGCGGCCGTGCCGGGCGCGGGCGCGGAGGAGCCGCGCTCCATCTGCCGGCCGCGCCCCGCATCCGCCGGGATGCTCCTCGCTCCCGTGGAGGCCAGGCACCATTAATTCCTGCTTGCACTGTGGCAACATCTGTGCAGGCTCCGCCCGTGAAGCGAGACCAGCTCTGTCAGGATTTACATGGATAAAGAATAAAAGCGACTGCGCCTGTGTGAGAGGCGCCGGGCTGTGGCTGGCACAGAGCTGTGAAGAAACTCTTCCCAACTGGGACTGAGAAGTCACTGCTGCCACCTCCATGAGACACAATCCATCACCATGCACAAAGCATGCAACAAGGCACGTTGGGTTCAGTAGGTAGGAAGCAGTCTGGGAACCAAAAAGTTTGTATTTCTGTTACAGGCAACACCTTCATTTCCCTTGCCCTGACAACCTCTTTTTCCAATATCCCTGGACAAGCAGGGCTCCATAACAGCAAAAGCCAACTGCCTTCCAAAAGCTCTTCAGGTGAAATGTATTTGTCCCAATATGCTTGATCATGACATGGCAAAACTGTCGATACCTGAAAATACAAATATGTACATGCAGCTGGCAAGGATCTGGGATGGTGCTTGCACATACATATGCCCACGTATTTCATGTTTGTAAAATATCTATCTCCAAAGGACAGGCTCAGTGACATTACCCTGTTGCCAGCAGGACTTCGGGAAGTCCAAATGAGAGAGCCAGGATCACTGCGTTACCCATCAGCCACAAGTGACCTCTACTGGGAGTTGCCTTGAGAGCTAAAACACAGCCCAGGCCATGAAGAGGGAGACCAAGCAGCTCCCTCAAAGCAAATCTGCAGCAAAGAGAGAATGTGAATTCAGGACTTCTCCACCCTTTTCTCCCATTCATCCCACGAGTCCTGTCACAGCCCCATCCAACAAGGCTCCCACTGCGCAGAAACCCTGCCCATCCAGCAGCAACAGCAGGCACAGGGCACCTCAAACCTGCATCTAACAGCCTGTTCCAGCTAATTAAATTGTGACGGCTAACAGGCTTTAAAAGCCTAATTCCTGATTTATTTTTCCTACATCGCTTTTGATATAATGGGGACAAAACGGTTCACATCATAGTTTTTGAGGTATCAGGCAATTTAATTTCTTGCTAATTTCTGAGCAGTCATAACCCTTTTGATGTCCCATCCATGTTTTAAAAGGATATGGCAATCCTGACAGTTTAGAAATGTGCATACAGTTATGAATGCTAATACAATTAACAGTGAAAGACTCATACTTGGATCACAAACCCAGCTCTCTTTCAACTCAAGCTCTCCTTGGAGGCTTCCAAGTAAATGGGTCAGATAGCAGTACAAAACTCCAGATAAAGAAAATTAATGCTTAAGTTATAGAAAAGACCAACAAAATTCTTCAAAAAGCCCTGACTAGGCACTGTCAGAGAGATTAAAGACAGGAGCAGCTCCCTAGCTATTAGATGTCAGGGTCAAATTTCATGTAGGGTAACTCGTGGTGGAGTTACCCTGGGGATGGGAAGGACTTGCATCAGCGATGAACTGCAAGTGAGCCTTACCCCTGTGCTGAGTGCAGCTTCAGGATTAGTGCCTGTACCCCCTGCACAGCACACGCACACACAGAGCAATGGATGAAAAATGCATGATCAAGTTTATGGCAAAGCTCCCACCGAGAATCAAAGCTGCCGCCCCCAGCAACACTCGCTGGCCCCAGCCAGCTTCACATGCTGCCTTCTTGAATTTTCTAACATGGGAAAAGACATCAAAAGACTTGCAAGGGGAAAAGCACATCTCCAAGGAACACCACCTTAAGCAGACAGGCAGTATTGAGAAGTAAGGGACGGGGTTGTCAGCACTCTGCAAACACCATGGGCACAAAACCAGTCAGTTTCCCAGAAAAGAAAAAAAACTCCCTTGTACAAATCCAGCAACAATTAGCCCAGGGACATGCCATTTGAAGCTGGCACTGCCACAGCCAGGAATGCTCAGCACTTGTGAGGACACACCAGTTAGTACAAATTTCATGAATTCAAGTCAGTGGACTGAGACTGGTGCCTCTTTACAGAAGCTTTGAGGACATTTCTCTTCCCAGGCCTGGGGGGCCACAGGCAGCTGGCTCAAATCAGAGCCTTGTCAGCCCATAGCTCTACAGGCTGGGTCAGCATCTCCATTGCTGGGGGGTATTCCCAGCTTTTCCCTCCCTTCCTAGGACACTGACTCACCTGTGTAGAGTAAGGAGGTGCTTTGCTGAGGTGCAGCCTCTCCTGTGAGGAGACATCTCGTGGCCAAGGTAAGCTGCTGCCCACAAGAGCTCAGCTGGGAACTGCTCTGGGTGCTGCTGAATGGTGGGAGGCCATAGGAAGGGCAGAGACCCCAACTGTCCCAAAAGCAGCTGGACATGGCTCCAAAACCTAGAGTGCCATTGCTCACGTTTTTCAGTTCATAATTGCAAATATATTTTCCTCTTAAGACCATTTTACAAACAGTTCATAACTCTGTGGCTTGCAAATTGCCCAGCTCTGGGTCAGATTGTTGCTTCCAATTGTAAAACATCAGAAGCTGCTTGATTAAATCAGGTTAGTGAGGTCCCAGGCCCCTCTCCCCCTCCCCCAGGAGCAGTCATTCTTTCCTTTACTCGATTGCTTAAATCTTTATTCTGCACAGCTCCTGCCCTTGCACAGAGTCTTCCATTTCACCCGCAAATGAAGAGTAATTTTCCTTCAGAGCAGCATTTGGAGGGCTTTGATTGGAAATTTGCCCTTGTTCCATCATTTTTCAAAGGCCTTGTGTTCCAACCTGCTCCCTGTTTCAGGTTAAAAGTAGCAACATGGATAACTGTCTTGCTGCAAGGCAGGAGCAGGGCCTGGCAGGGAATAATTCAGCCTGGCTGATAAATTCCTGTAAGGACTGTATGTGGTCTGCAGGTACCAGTGTGCTGGAGAGGGAAGGAGGGGAGGGAGGGATGGATGGATGGATGGATGGATGGATGGATGGATGGATGGATGGATGGATGGATGGATGGATGGATGGATGGATGGGAAGTACAGGACAAGCAGAAGCAGTCCCTGCCATCTAGGGAAGAGCTGTGCCTGGGAAGCTGCAGAGGGAAAGACCTGCTCTGAGCTTTGCTAAGGAGCATCAGTGTGATGAGGCAGCAGTCCAGGGGAGCCGCAGCAGATGTGGGGTGGGGTTTAATCCTTCCTGGGTCAAGCAAGGAGGCCAAAACCTGGATTAATGTACAGTGTATCAGGCTGCACATGCAGTGCCCTGGCAATACTATTTGGATGACAGCAAACACCCAGATTAGGTGCTGACAACTCCCCTAACAGGATCACGCAGGAAATCTGGCCAGAAGAGCTGTCACTGACTTTCACAGCCAAAAACATGAGCAAGCCAGTAACACTGTCCACACTGAAGCTGTGCCGAGCGCCCCGGCACAGCCAAAGCTGGGGATGAGAAATGTTTCCCTTTCCAAGTTGGCTCTTTAGCTTAGTGGAGCAGGAGCAAGGAGAGCTTGGTGATCTGCACAGCTTCCCAGGCCTGCAGAGATGATTCAGTCTAGTACCAAGTATTAAGGAGACAATTAGATAATCTTCAATCTCTTCCATATGCTTACAAATGCCTGATCCAGGTGTGGTTCTGGAGTTATTAGTATTAATGTCCAAGACTGCAAGTCTGCTTCTTTCCCATTCCCTCATCAAGTCTTGGACGTAATGTTATTAAATACCAAAAAATTACTATCATACAACTGATGGAAAAAGATAGGGCTGTAACACCTAATAAGAAGCCAGGTGGAAAAGCTATTTCATATCTGTTCATAGCAATATGTCACAGCTTTCCCACTGCTGTCTAGAGGAATTTCTGCTCTCTGGGACACGAGAGCCAAGAGAAAGTCAGCTTCACCAGGTGAGCATGGCAAGGAGGTGAGGCAGAGCATATCCCTGGAGAAAGCAGAACACACGCACCACTGTGTCCAAAATCCATGCAAACCAAAGGCTTTTTTTTCCAGCTCAGTGCGTGTTTTTTGCTGCACAATAAACACATGTAAAGCATCATCTCCCCACGATGTGGCAGTAGCTGCCTGCAGAGCCCGTAACTCAGGGCCTTCCCATGTCGGACCCTTGTCATCAAGTGGAGCTGTTTATACTGGATGCTACAGATACGGCTTTGCAAGAGGGTTGGAGAGTTCTGCAAAAAACATCGAGTGCAAACCTCAAAAATTTTAAGTCATCATCAGACATAGGGATGGTGAAACATGGCTGTGGTAGAGGGACTGTACACATATAGTCCCTCTATATATATCTACACATATATACACATGCACACAAGAGCAAAATATTATTCCCTGCATCAAACAGCTTTTGACACATAATGGACTTTTGGCTAAGTTTTGTGCAAAAACCTGCCAGACATCCCTGCCCTCTGGGGCAAAGCTGAACACAGAGCATTTTGTGGACAGGGGATGGATGTGCCTGTTAATGCCCCTGGCTGCCCTCCAGCTGAGGAAGTCCCTCTCCTGGCTTTCTGGGAAGGGAAGGACACTGGGCAGGTGAAACCCTGCCCACCCCGCTGGGAGCTGTTTGCTGTGCCAGCTACTGCTGGTGAGGGATGTCAGACTGAAGTGGCCTCTCCCAGGGTAAGCTCTTTGTAAAACAGATGCCAGCAATGGGAGAGAGACACTG
Organism: Struthidea cinerea; assembly: GCA_013397865.1. Taxonomy (NCBI): domain Eukaryota; kingdom Metazoa; phylum Chordata; class Aves; order Passeriformes; family Corcoracidae; genus Struthidea; species Struthidea cinerea. Next base: position 936,377 of record VZTI01003366.1, on the reverse strand, counting down.
GGCACCAACCCAATTTCACAGCAGTCTCATTGTAGTCTGCAAGAACGAAGGACAGGACGCACCGAAAGAGCTTGTGCAAGCTTTGGATAGGAAGCTGTTCCCTCCCTACTGGTGAGTCCTCCTGCTGACATAAAGGGTCCAATTCATCTCCTGGCACCTGGTTTCCATGAACGCAGCCTTTACTGACTTGATCTTCACGCTGCTCTCCTCACGAGTCCTCCCTGCAGCAGCAGTGATGAGACCAGTCCTCTCCCTGCCCTGCTCCTGGGGAACACGCGAGCACACCCACACCTCAGGCTGGTGAGCTGTGCCCATGTGCGGCCCTACACTGATGGATCTGCTGGGACACCAAATGAGTGATGTCACCACTGACAAGACCAACTGTTGGATTGAGGGGACAATAAAAAAAGGCAATGGAAGAGACAAGGTGTTCATCAAGGGGGGACACAACAGCAGCAGATGAATCCCATTACGTATCACAGCGTTTGCCTCGAAGCAGTGTTAGTTCAATAAATGTTACAGACCTTGGATTCATGAGCCTTCTTCAGCCAGCAATGCTCAGAGGAGAGGACCTATGGACGTTCCAGTGCTCCCTAGGCTTGGGGAGCAGTGACATGCAGGCAGCAACACCACTCCCTTGCCCGGGTGCACCAGGCACCCCAGGTGTTGCCAGTCTCACACTGAGGTTGCTCCTACATGCTCTACCTGTGGCACCCTGCTCTGCTTTTAGAGCTAAGGAGGCTTTGGGGCATCTACCCCTACACCAGTGACACAAGACTGTGCAATGAAGGGACTGCTCTGCCTTCAGCAGGAACTTCCAGCCCAGCACAATTCTCTTTCCAGCTCCCATGGGGTGAAGGACGCTGTGCTGGGCTTACTCTCCCACCTCTTTCCACCTCCCACTGGAGACATGAATGAGGACTGAATTGGGTTGAGACAAAATTTGAGTAGTGTCAGCCCTACATGTTGGCCTCTGGTTTGTGGAAGAGAGCAGGGTCCTGCCCAAAAAGCTGCCACAAGCCGAAACCTGGCCAGCGTGCGGCGGCCGGAGCCCAGACAGGAGCCAACGCTGCTCTCCAAGGCACACACAACCTGACGGTTCCTGGTGGGCAAGGATCAGCTTTCCCCACACAGTACCTGCAGCAGTGGGAGCTGCTCAAAGGCAACCGTGCTCCCAGGCAGCCTGGTACTAACTTGCCTCTCCCTCTCATGTGGCTTGGACGGCATTTCCCTCAGCGCTGCCAAGCCATGAGCCCTCGTCCTTCTGGGACACACAAGTATCTGCAGGCAGGGCTGGCAGGGCCGTGTGCTGGGGTTAGGGAGGCTCCTGTGCTGGGGGTGAGCTGCAGGGTGAGCGGGGGGGGGCTCAGGAAAGTGGGATGGGCTCCTCTCCAGCTGCCCCCAGCAGGGCTGTTCTCTTGTGATAAGAGCTGTCCGTCAGCTCAGCTCTGCTGCAGGAAGCTTGCTCCTGTCACCCCATTTCCCACCTCCCTCCCCTCTCTCTGCAGGTTGAGGAGGTCGCAGCCCTGGAATGTGCAGAGGAAGAAGGGACACAGGAGCAGGCTGCCTTTGCCACCTTCTCCCTAGCCAGCCCCCAATGCCTGTGGCAGGACCCTGCAGCAATGTGCTCACACAGAGGGAAGCCTAAGAGCAGCTCTGGGGGTGTGGCTGCCTTCTGAGCACAAGCCTGCGGCAGGCTGTTTGTGGACAAACAAACCATCCCCATTATAAATCCCTTATTTATTCCATTTCCCCACCCTTCTGCCAGAGAGTTTGTCCCTGGCACTGTGCAGGGCAGCACAAACAGCTGATTCAACATCCAGCAATAGAGGGGAAGAGGTGGGAGCCTCGGAGCTGCCCATGCTTGACACAGGACTCTGCTGGCAAAAATAGCTTCTCTCCACTTCAAGAGCTCCTCTGCAAGCGCATCTCCCCACAAAGTGGATCCTCTGCATCCTCTGATGCTCCCTCCTCTTCTCTCCATGCTGAAGAGCAACAAATTAACATTTCCATTCTCATATGGGCAGCCAGGGAAGGAACCCCAGTGAGGAGAAGGAAGAAGTAGGCAGAAACAAGTGGCTGGGGATGAACCTCTTCAAATGCTATTAAAAGAATACACAGCTTTAAGCAGCCCAAGAACATCTGGAAATGGTTTAAGGGAAGGGACTGCATGCTTGCATTCAGCCCCTCACACCTGCCTTCGCACAGTACTGATGGGAGCTCATCAGTCCTGCGTGGTGAGGTGGCTGAAGCAGCAGCATGTCCCTTCCAGCTTCAGGTTTCAGCATCACGCACTGAGGATGTTTGACCGAGGGGCAGAGAAAGGGAAGCCAGGAGGTCATTCCAGCAAGAAGTCCTCTCTGTGCCACTTCTCCTCCACCTACTTCCCTGCTCTCAGACACACTCAAGACTTCAAGTGTGGTGCCCACCCAGCAGTGCTGATTGGCATGGATGGATATTGCAGGCAAAAGGAAGCTGCCAACAACCATAAGACAATGATGGAATTTTCTACACATTCAACACTTTCCCTGTCAGAACCTTCACGTCCTGAGGGAGCCAAACACCCAGGTGGGCTCCTAGTAAAGCCCATTATTTTCAGGAAAGCTGGATGAATTTAGCCTATTCTCTTAATTTTAAAGATAGGGAAGTCCCATATATTTAAAATACTGAATTTGTTCAAGGTGTTCCCAGTGCTTTGTGCTGTCACACACCCCAGGCTCTATTCAGGCCTTACATCCTGAAGTGAAGAAACTCTGGGTAGCACTTACTGTTAGCAACATGCTTTTAAAGGTCTTTATGTAATAGTTGCTCAGGAGGCTGCAACATTCCAGGACTCTGGAATTTGCTCTCCAAACTTGTCTAGACTTTCTCATCTTGGGAAGAATCAATCCAATAAATGAGTTTCCCTAGAACATGTTTTCAAATATCAGTTCCAGTGGCAAAATCTGGTGCTGTGACACCACGTCCTGAGCCCACCTCAGATTTAGATAATGTTCGCCTTAGTCTCTCTGCTCATGGTCAACATTATTATTTTCCTTATAAAATGCAGGATCAGCCACAGGTTTTGGGGAGCAGCAACATACAGAGGTGGAAGTAGTATTGCAGCTTTTAATGGGAACAGCTTGCTGAGGAGTCACTGGGTTGAATGAGGGGAGGGAGAATATTTCTCACTGTCAAGTCAGCAATTTGCAATGCCTCTGTTTCTGCGAGCTCTTCACAGGCAGGTTCAAACCCTTCCTCCAGGTCAAAGCAGCAGAACCCAAGTGCAGCAGCAGAAGCAGGATGCACAGTGGTGCAAAGCTGACTAATAAAGTGCCCCACCTCATACCAACATAAAATCCCTAGGGACTGATGTATCCCCAGGGTAACTCAGCTATCAACAGCATTACCACACACGGTGTCTGCCTTGTCTTACACAATCCCTGCAAGGCTGCTCACTGTGCCAAACACCACGTCCGCCCTTGCAGCAAGAACCAAGAGTTTGTTGCAGGATCTTCCGTGGACTGGTGCTGGACTTTGCTGGCACCCTGTGGGGAAGTGGTTCCCAGCCTCTCCCTCGCTGCAGTTTAAGGAAAGCCCTTGCAGCAGAGCACAGGGAGAACTTCAGGTGCATGCTGGGTTTGGGAAGCCATTTGCAAGCCAGAATTATTACTGTCCTATTGTTTTCTATTATTATTTCCCCAATTCAACCAGCCAGGGCTGGGTGAAGCTGTTGGTATCATGCAAGCCCACCACAACCAGCATTTTAGTGCTACCCATTATTTACATTTATCCTTCCCACGTTAATGTTTGACCCACAAGATGTCAACAGCCTCAAGGTCAAAGAGAGGAGAGTGCAACAGAAGAGATTTCTTCTGCAGATGACCTTGCACCAAATGTATTCATGTTTTATGGGTCACAGGAAAAACCTCTATCTGGAGAAAAATGGTTCAAAAGGTTCTGTGAGGCTCAAAAGATGCTGTCTTTCCTTGCCTTGCTTCTTTTACTTGTCCAAACACTATAATATCACTCAGTGCTCCCATGCTCCTGTGGATCAAGGTCTCAGCATTAACACTTCCACACCCAAGTGGGTTGCAGTTGTGTGCTGTCACTCCTTCTCCCAGCACACAGCATCCAGCATCAGGGACCCGGTATAAGCAATTCCCTAAATGTAGCTGCAGTAGTTACCTGAGGTTTTGCTTCTATCTCAGCACAGCCAGAAGTAACCCACACTTTAATCCTCAGCTTGAAGCAATAGGGAAGGAAGAGAAAACTATCAATTTTTGCAGCCAGGAGCACTCTTGCTTGAGCTACAAGCACATATTTTCTCCACTTCTTTCTTTTTAAGTAATTTTCACACTGGTGCAACCTTTGAGCTGACACGGAGAGGATATCTGAGTTTTAGTCTTGATGAAAAACAAATAAATAAAAAGCAATAAGATTAGGTTTTGCAGTGTCAAATTCAGCTCTCCAGAGCCAAAGGACCAACACAGATTCTCAGTGCTTCTGGTCTTCCCCCCCACTCATCCCAGTCTCATGTCTGCCTCCCAGTGCCTCTGTGAAGCCTCCACTATTTCAGCCTGACCCCCAGCAAAGAGCAATTACCTATGGTACATCAGCCCTAATGGCCAACCCTAACGGGGGCCTGTATGTCTGCTGCAGAAACACAAACCTGTTTCTGCCCCAAACTTGCAACTGGAGTAGCTAGACAGGGCAGAGGCGAGGGAGCAGAAAGCCCAAGCTGAAGGAGGACAGTGTTGGCAGCAAGCTCGGCTGTGAGCCCACATCTTCCTGGAGTTAGTGGGGTTAGAGTGGAAGTGAAGTGATGCTCCTGGAGGGACTGCCTGGAGCAGAAGGCGAACTGGCCCAGTGGAGGGAAGCCCAGAGCTGAACCATAGGCCGTTCTCTGAAGGTCCCAAGGTCTTGGCTTGGCTGCTTTACAGCTGTTAGGGCTGGCTGCAGTTTGGCTGGTTTTAATCTGCAGTTTATTCCCTCAATCCAGTCAGGACAGAAGAGAGTAAGAATGCGAAGCAACACGGCCATGGCATGCTCCCTGCATGCTGCTGGGACTATGGCACGAGAAATGGCCTGGCCAGGTACCACTGTCACACTGCTGTCCCTCAAACACAAGTCCTGCTCCTGTTCCCACCAGCTGGAGTCTGGCTGGCTCAGTCTGGCTGTCTCACGTGTGACCTCCAGGATCACAGAGGAGCTGTAGGCTCAGAGGAACAGGGAATGGATCCTTTTTGCCCCCTGTCTGAAGGAGCAATGCAGCCTTGACTCTGAGACAGAGCCTGCAGGTGGTTCCTCACTTACAGCGACCCAGGTGACTTTTGCTTTGCTATGCATCCACTGATTCCGTAAAGTCTTGTCCCGAGTCCCACTGGCAATCAGAGCAGACCTTGCCACAGGCAGCAGCAGCAGCACAGAGGAAATGCAGCAAATACATACTAAGTCCAGTTCTTTTTATTAGTGTTTCAAATAGGGGAGAATTGTTGCAAGAATCCTGTACTGAATCCAAGAAATTGCAACTCTCTGCTTCTTATTTCCACCCCTGCAACCTCAGATCAAGTGGCATTTAGAAACCAACAGAACAGGGCTGAAGTTCCTTGCAACCTGCAAAGCTCAACGAAGAAACTCATCTCCAAATGCTAGCAACGGCTGCCCCAGCTCTAATGATCCCCTTGGAGGCTCTTCTGCCTCTCAGCTAAGCACAGTAATACTGCGCTACATTTATTCAGACCATATGTAATACACACAAGAGCCCATAAAAGCTTAAACAGCACAATAAACATTTGGAAAAGCACAGTGACCAGATTTATGGGTTTGGATACCTGCCAGCATGACCCACCAGAATCAGATCCTTAAGTTTTTGTGTAAGTCCAAGACATACACACAACACAAACACAAATGTGTTATCCTTGGAAAAAAAAGATGAACAGCCCCCAAAGCCCATCCCCAGCACTGGAACATGACGGCCTTTCACTGCATCTGATTGGACTTCGTTTAAATCAAAGCCATAAAGAAGGTCTTGGCAAGGAGAAATAAATGTAGCACGACAAAACTTCACCCCAGAGCACACTGTAAAACTGACAAAGAGGGAAAGACAAAAAGATTTAGACACTTAATTTCCACTGAAGGGGAGATGAGCCCTGCTGTAGAAAAAGAGCTGCGCTTTGCCAGATTCCAAGATACTTTTGTACAAAGTTTCCTCCACAGCGATGATGTGATACCTCCTGTGCCACCTACCAGTTTGAAGGAAGGGGGTGATGGCTCAGCAGAACAGAAGACGTGTGAAATGATGACAGATCCCAGGACGTGCAAAACGTTTTGTCCCAAGGAACTGCAAAAACCTTGAGCTTTGAGTACAAATGACTTTGGGATAGTGGGAGAGCAAGGCACCAGCGGGATGTAGCAGTTCCTCTATTTACCAGGCTTAAGAACAGATGAAAGAGTTCCAGTTTCCTGGCTTCTCAGACATTTTATGACACTGGGGTTTTTTTACCTCTTTTACATTTGGCTGAACACAGTATTTTGAATACTTAACAGCCCCTTCCAGTTCACAAAGATACTTCACAAGCAGGATTTAGCACAGCCGTGAGCATCCAATGCTCAAGACAGAAATCAGCAGTCCTGGCTCCATGTTTTGTGCCCTCGTCCAGGGCAGAACCCCATCCCCAGATTTGAAGCAAAAGGAAAGAGATAAAAAACCAGCACAAGATACTGCTTTTGAGAAACCTGCCTCATTTGTTATGATAAAGGAGAGCATTACAGATTAGCTGGCAATACATGGAAGGAGTTGCCCACCTCCCACGCACGATTTCCCACAAAATGTTTTTACAAGTTTAAGATGAGCTACTACATAAAGTTACACAAAAGAAAGACTAAAACTTGATGGCAGATTTACTTACATAAGGCTCAGGACGTGATGATGCCCTTGCTGTTAAAGGACCAGCTCAGAAGCACTGCTCTGCTTTGCTCATTAAACTGCAGAAAAAGGCTGTTTGTGTTTATCTGCTGCTCTGGGAGGTGGGTTGTGCACTGAGAACAAAAGCCACATGCAAGGGCGCATTCTCTCACCCACTGGCACGGGCACACTCAGGGACAGCTTTGCTTAGGACAACGTCTATCTTCAGAACCAGTGGCCACAGAGGACAGAGCAGGGGGGCTCTGTCTGGCCAGAATGCTGCAGGGTACCAGCTGCTGGGAAGACCACACATTTAGTGACCACAGAACTAGTGAGAAGGCACAGAGTGAAGGCTCCTGTGGGAGGAAAAGATGTGTTGAAGCATGGGCCACGTGGTGCGGGTAAATGGAGTACATGCCAAGGGAATATCTTAGTAGCTCCTGGGAGGGAGGACAGGCAGTTAAAGGTCTGTGCAAGGTGGCTGTGCTCATGTTAGCCCACACAACTCACACGAGAGGAAGGGATGGGAAACACAGGACAGGCAGGGAGAGAACATAGCCAGGGGAAGGGCAGTGCACTATTGACACATCCCTCTTGCATCCCTTTGGGAAGGAAAGCTCTGCTCAAGCTACAAAGTATACGTCTGCCTGAGAGCTTGAACAGCCCCAGCCAAACCTCCTTGCACAAACAGGGGCGGGGGATACCTCCAGCACAAGGGAGGGACACAAAGGACAAACAGTGGAGCAGGCAGCTGAAGCAGAGAGCAGAGGACATCAAGGGACACCAAGGGCTGGCTCTGGACAAGGACTTGCAGATGGAATAATCTAGCCAAGTGTCACAGGGAGCCGAGCTTGCAGCCCTACACAGACTGATGATTTCAAACAAAGTGCAGGCTCCTGAGCAATTTATCTTCTACAGCAGACTGTGCTCCCAGTTCTTACAGAGATTTGGTTGAGGAAGAAGAGGGAGACACAGGTAACCATCAGCCCTCCTCCCTTCCTCCATGCTCACATGATCCTTCCCAGAACTGCCATGGGGCAGCTGGGTGCAGATGTGGGCTCTTCTATGATGTGGAAACATCATAGCTACAGCCCACCCTGCCCTCCATGCTGTCCTGGCATATGAGGAAGTGTGGACTGGTTGTTGTGTCACTTCTGCACAGGTATCTGCTGTTCATCTCAGAGGAGGGACTTCAGGCAATTCACCACAGTTTGGGGAAGAAGACAACAGGGTGAGGGTCGATTTTGAGCCTCAAGGTCCCCCTTCATATGCTGATGAGCAAGGGATGAATGTGTATTTTTCTAGAGGACTGTGAGACCAGTGGTTGAAGCAGAGGATTCAAGGGCATCCTGAAGAGTGGTCCCCCTGTAGCCTAGGGCAAACTAGTTCAGTGTTTCTTTACCACATTTTCCTCAAATATAGAATTTTGCAAAAATTTACATGGACACTGACCCACTTCTGTAGATCCTGGAAGTTGTATATCAGCAAGGCAAACTGCTGGCATGCTAGGGGTGTTTGCAGAGGCAAATAGCAGAAAGTATGCCAAGAGTCACAACATGAGGCTAAAATCCAGACCTTCTGGCTCCTGTTCTATCCTTGGTGACCTTTCAAAACCACTTTCATACTTTTGCTTCCCTGGTTCTAAAATAAAACCTGTATTTCACAGTCAAGCTGAGAGGGTTCATGTTTGGGCCATACCTTGAGGTGTACACTGAGATAAGTCTATAGAAGGGCAGTGCAGTACTATTGCCATTGCTAACACTGGATGACTTACATGATGGTTTTTTTGCAGTATTATTATTAGGAACAATCCCTGGGAAGATTTTGGTTTCACTAAAAAAAGAAATAAGATAGATTATAGACAGCTAGGGACAAAAATAATCCATTCCCATGTGGTTTGTGCTATTTAAAGGGACATAATACCTATTTTTGAAAAGACTAGTTTCAGAAGACAAACAACTGACATCTGTCAACATAAAGAAATTTGGAAAAATAGACTTAATGCCATTTTCCAGAAGCTTTAGCTGTGCCTGAGATGACCCAGAGTACAGCAGCAAGCGGGTGGAAGCATGCCCTGGGTGACAGAGCCCAGCAATCTCTTCTGGCAGAACACGAGCAGTGAGTAGTTTTTCTAACCAATTTTTAGAGGAGGATCTTGGTTTCAAGCCAGGAGGTTGAAGGGTCAACAGAGCAGCACAGGACTTGGTGCATAGGGAGAGTATTTTGTGCCACGTTCCCACATTTCTGTTCACTGTCCCGGCTACGGTCAGGTGGGAAAAAAAGTGATGCCATCTGTTCAGCCTGAATTCCAATTCTACATAATGGGCTGAGTTCTCTTCAGCTGAAGTATCTGGTGGTTGGACAGAAGCCACTGAGCTAACAACATCTGTGCCTCACAATGAACAACAGTTGGAGGCACCAAGAAACTGGCAGAGAGTGGGAATTTGCCCCAGACAGCATGAGATTAAGCAAGAAAGTCTTATTCCTCCTGCATTCCTTCTGCATCCTCCATGGCCATCTGCTGGGGAAAGCTGTCTGCTGGAATTCAGGGCTGCGAGGATGGGCTGAGGTGAGCGTGGGGCTGGAGCTGAAGGATGTGAGCAGACTGAGCAAGGGGACACAGCTGTGGGTACAGGGATTTCACAACACGGAAACCAGGGCAGGATCACTTTTGGTTCTGGCATGTCTTGACCCTTGTGCAACAGCTGTGAAGCATTGATCTCATCCTGGTCTACAACCTGAAGGTAATTTAGAGATGTCCACAAGGTGGAAAATCCCAAGCCACAGACCCTAGAGTTAGTTTGTGCGCAGTTAAATCTTTGTGTTTTGCTCTGGGACCAGCTAAAACTGCTGCAAAAACATTGGTAAAGACAGAAGGACACATTCAGTTGGTGCTGGTGCTGCCCATACAGTTCCTGTCACTAACAATCAGTGGTAAATCAGCGAGAGATATCTCAGACACAGCATTCAGAGGGAGATGCTCAGCACATCATCCACTGCTGTCTCATTTATTCTGAACACTTAAAATGTTGGGGCAACTACAGAGGGAACAAGGCTGAGCATAGAAAAGTAAACTTGCTTTTCTTTGTCTATAATATTAATAGGCATATTATGCAATTTCCTTGGCTTACTGATCCAACAACTCTAGTTACAAGACAGGATGGGATTTCCTTGAGGTCATTCTCCCAAACTGTGGGAGTTGTTATTTTCCTGGCTCACCCACAAACAGAATGGTTTGCTCTTCTGAAATACTAATGTCCAACTGTTGAAAGGTTTTGCCAATCAAAACATTGTGGCCTTACCCCGTTTTAATAATCTAAGGCATCAATCTCCCCCTTAGTATTTGTTTGATGTGTTCTGCACCCTGCTGAAATATCCCCTCCAGACCTCCCTGAGCTCAGGCTCTGATTGAAGAGAGATGCCATGCATCAGGCCTGCAGCTTTCTCTCTGAAATGTTTAGCAGGGGATGGTGGTAAAATGTATTTATTTTCATGTATTGAGGAAAGACCATATATTCCAGCCTCTTTTTTTTCCATCACTCAGAGATGGGCCTGAGGCCAAAACGGTGCTGCTAAGCTTGTTTTCTATTTAAAACCTTCATTTTTATTAATAACCCTTTACAGCCTACACACCAGCACTGCGGGAGTTGCATTTCCGTGTTATGTCATCGTGAACCGTTATGTATTTAATTCCTGTACCCACAAACCCATATGGACATCATTAAACACGCACCATACAGTATTAAACCTGTGTTCCATAAAGTGTGATTTAGAAAAAAAAAAAGAGCTATGAAGTGGGGATTTCTTTTTTTTTTCCCTAAGGTCATGGGAAAATGGAGAAGTAGGGGAGAGAGAAAAGGTTCAGCAGTGCTGCAGGTTAGCTCACAGCTCTCCACGCCTGCAGACTGAGAACCCAGCCTGCCTTATCCACCATAGAAGATTAATTACCCAGGAACTCCAGGCTGGTGATGATGAATTTCTGTTTGGCAGATCACAGAGACAACTTCTACAAAAATTACAGGTTACAAAAAAGCAAAAAACCTTGGTGATTTTATTTCTGCCGAGTTAGGTTTCCATTGCTTCTCCTTTTCTCCTTAAGAGTTGCCTTTAGCAAGGCAAAAGAGCAGGCTTCCCCATATTGCTGAGGGTTAGTTAAGGGCCACTGACACAGCTGAGGGTGGCACAGGGTTTGCTCCCAGTTTGTGTTCCAGCCCCAGACTGGCTCATCCTGGCTGTACTCTATGCAAACAGCTAATCCAGCAATGAGGCAACTTGTGTACCTTCTGTCATCCCTCTGTTATCTCTTATGTGGTATTGGGGATGAAAAGAAATCGGGAAGGGAGAACGTGATAGAAGGAATACATCAGAGAGCAAATAAAACCAATGAACAGAGTAGCAGTGGGACAAATAGAAATAAGTGGAGCCATGCTGGGGGAAACAGCACAGAACATATTGAGAAGGAAGAAAACAATATCCAAGGGATGTAAGGATGATGAAAAAAAAGCCCAACAGAGACAGCTGAAAATGACACAAGAAAAGATATGCCAGCATGAGGCAGAGAAGCTGATACACTCAGGGATAAAGCAATCAGGTAAGAAAGCAAAAAGAAAGCAAGAGATAAGAAAAAGCACAATGTAAAAATGTCCTGTAAAAGATTTAGGTACATATGTAGAATAGGAGACAATAAGCAAATTGCCTACAACACACACTAGACACCTTACAGTGACCTAGTCCCTTATACCAGAATGAGACTTGCCAAGCCCTCTTTGATGGATGAATTCCCTCTGATCATGGAGCAAGCACTGGCTGAAGTGAACAGACCACAGTGAAAATGGTGTCTAACAGGATTTTACAGCAACTACACCGAACAAAGGTGCTCTACGCAGCCTTGTGCTTATTGCTCTCTCTCAGAGTGGCTGCATTCCCTTAGGGAGACTGCATTGATGCTTCATTGATTTCACAGCTACACAATTAAAAGGTCCCCTCAAAGATACACATGAAGATACATACCTAATTGCTTTCATGCCCTTTTTAGTTTTGTGGATTTTTTTTTTTTTTTTTTTTTTTTTTTTTTTTTTTAATGAAAAGGTGGTAAAAATAAATGCAAAAAAAGAGCATCCAGGGCACACACAAATTATTTGCTATATCAAACCTCTAAATGATCAGGCCAGTTAAGCCTTTCTGCTGCTTTGTGGTATCTGTGTTTAGGAGTCTCTGAGAGTAGATGTTACCTACCCTCATCCCTTGAAAGCTGGTGACTTATTCCAGTTAAAGCTGTTGTGTTGGCCCCAAAGCCCGTGTGCGCACATACTCCACAACTGCCCATCTCCAGGCAAGAAAGAAGAACCAACATGATTTGCAGAGGGGGTCACTGATGAATGAACCTCCTTTGTATCCCAGCCCTCTCCAGAATTTTTCATTCCCATCAAACAAACATACACATGCATACGCACACAAATAACTCTGGGTGCACGTGTGCTCCCGTTGAATTCAATGCAGTTACTGTGTAGAAAACTACCCACGTGCATAAATGTTTGGGGCAAGAGGAGGCTGCTCTCAGGACGAGGCTGACAGCGAGTTTAATGTTATCTAGGTGCTTTACTCTTGAGGTGAAATGTTTTTGACATGTGTCTCTGTTGGGCTGTGTCCTACTTCATTCAAAATCAGGAATTTACTTTGATGTTTTGAAAATAAAGCCTTAAAAGAAGAAACAGACATGACTGGCAAAACTTTTTCAGGAAACTTGCAAAGGACCACTAGAGCCACAAGCTGTTAAATGGGTTTATTTTTGTCTATTTTGGGTAAGCGCTCCCTTAAACTGATTGTCACATATTCTACTTACACAGTTCCATGGCATGCGAGTATATCTGAACTGAATGAATCTGAAGTGGAGATAAGACTGGAGATTTTCTGAGCATATATTAGGATAGACAAAATCATGTCAGAAAGCAACATGTGTTTGTTAAAGCCCAAAATTCTCTGTTTGCTGATATTAATTCAATCTTCCCTCAAACACCGCTTATCCTGCCAGGCATCAGGATGTATTGGGCAATAAACCAGGGATCAGTAGTTTATATGCCTGTCCACAAAAAAATTAAATATAAACTACTTGTCAGGAATCTGCAAGGACAAAATTTTCTGATTTATGAGGATGCTGAATGATTGAGCCAAGACTGTATTTAAAAAAAAAAAAAGCTTTAAGAGAAAGCAGACAAAGAAGGAAGAAAGAAAGTACTAATTATATAAATCACTGGAGACCGGCCTTCCATAAGAAGAGGGGGAAAAGGGACTGCTCTTATGATGCCTATTTCATCCCTTGCCTAACAATCCAAAAGCACATAACTTTCAAAGAACCGCCTTTTTTCACAGGCTGGAAGCACCACAAAGCATCCTTCATCAGGCTGGCCTTTTGGCTGTTCTCCTTCTCCAAATGCAAATACTACATCTGGAAAAAGCAGTAATCCTCTCTCCTGCCTGAAAGCCTCCTTTTATCTTCGTTCTCCCCAGAACTCCTACTTCTTGCAACTACTCAGTCCAACATACTACTTTATTGAAGGGATTCAAGGCTTTCTGCTCATCTGCTGAATGGCTGCCTCTTACTAAAACCCCAGCTCACCTCTGGAGCTCTCTCACTGGCTAGCACAGGTCACCCTGCCCTCCCTCAGCCAAGCATCTGTAACACAATCCCCTCCCTGAACACTCAGATGAGCATGAGCCCGATAACAATGAACATTAACAGAAGCTTATTTATCAGGGCTGGCAAGAAAAGCATCTCATTAGCTGGGATGGCCTGTGCAGCTCTGCCACGGGGGCTCCTCCTCCCCCAGGGGATGACACTGATGCATCAGGAGCATTACTGACGCCCTTAAGTGCACGTCCCACAGAGCCCTGCTTTGTGCATTGAGAGGAGACAAACAATAAGAGAGCTTTCCACTGACCTCTGCTGCAAGAGTTTACAGCTGTTTGCAGCGTTTCTGTAGTACCCTGGCCGTTAGCTTCACTACAGAGATATGTGTGGAGGTGAAGGAAATAAGCCAGACCCAGCAAGATGCCTCAGCATCCAGGTCACCAGCTGCAGGGACTGCAGAGGTTGTGTGCGAGCTGAAGAACCTTGCCACTGGGACTACAGAAAGTGCTCAGTTTTCTTACCCATATGCTACCCAAATTTAGGAGCTGTTGCTAAAACGTCCCATCTTGTAGGAAGAAATGTAGAGCACTGGCAAGATGCACTGGTTCCCACTACAAGAGTAAAAGCTGCCCCAGTTACTACTCAGTCTGCACACCTTGTTTGCATTTGCCCTTACTTTCACGGGTTGATGACAGCCTTACACCCCACCTTCTGCTCCTGTGTTCTGAATAGCTGAACTAATTGTCCTCACTTGGGGTGAAAATTCACGGCACCACTGCCAGTGTCACGGTGCTGTGGCTGGGCTTTTTCACAGCAAAACCCTTCCTGCTCCTCTTTTATTTCCCAAATATTCTCAATGCCCTAACCAAGGGTTGCACCAGGGCTTACACTCTGATGCATTCATGAGTCCTTTTTCCACTTGCCAGATGCTGGCACAGGAAAAAGGGATCATCTACGTGGCTGATGCTCTCCCAGAGCTGCCTGCTGGAAGAGTTGAGGGATTACGTAGGCAGGACCAGACACATCACAGGACTGCCAGAGGCAGATCAGGTCCCAACCACGCGGCACACAGAGACCTGGGCACCACTGCAGAAGGGGTCACCTGCAAAGCCGTCTGCCAGATGTCTGTACATGTTTGTTCACTCCACAGCCATCCTGCTGCTCAGTAGGGTCGATGAAAACTATTTGGTTTCAGGGATTTGGGACCACATTTCAACAGGAACTGACAGATTCATTTTTGGTTAAATGTTTTAATGAAAAGAAAGCTCCTCTTTTACTCAGATTTAGAGGATAATCCACATCTCCACAAAATAGTGCGTTCTGAAATAAGATTAATTATGCATCCTCAAGGACTATGCAGCTTCCCTAGCAAGAGAGGATGATGTTGCTGAGGTTCAAATCACTAGGAAAAGGACCAGCAATCTATCCAATGGGGAGCAGCAAAGACAGCAGCATTGCTAATTCACTAGTGCACCAGGACAGCTTTGAGCCTCTGTTGAACACTGTCTCTGGCATGAGTCACTCACACTTCATTCATGGCATGCTTGGACAGGAAAGGAAAAGGTTTATCTTTTAGATATGGTGCCCCAGCTGTCCTAACCCTACAGTTGTTGCCATGGTTGACTTCTCATAAAGCAAAATAGATGTTTTTTGGTCCCAAACATTCAACGTTTTCTTCTTCTTTTATATTTTCAAGCACTAGCTATCTCAGGTTACTGGTGATTTTTTGTGGTGGTTCCCAAATGAGCCTGAACTGCTCTGATTTTTCAAACCCACAAGACTGTAATTGAAAGCAAATGTAATCAGACATATACAGTGTTCTGAGGTTCACCACAGTGCACTGCAGTCAGCATTACTGGAGTGGCTAGTAAAAGTCCTTGGAGCTGGGAAGCAAATACAGCTTGCAAGAATCCAGCAAATAACCAGCATTTATTAGATTATACTAAAGTATTGCAAAGCCACAGTCAATCCTCTATTCACTATATATCCAAGGTCTGTTTAAATGAACATCTCCCTGAGCTTAGGCCAATTGTTTTAAGATGTCAACAAGGAAACAAGGAAACAAGGAAAGAATTCTACTTTC
This sequence comes from Struthidea cinerea, assembly GCA_013397865.1. Classification (NCBI taxonomy): domain Eukaryota; kingdom Metazoa; phylum Chordata; class Aves; order Passeriformes; family Corcoracidae; genus Struthidea; species Struthidea cinerea. The sequence continues at coordinate 920,780 of VZTI01003366.1, read as the reverse complement.
AACACAGCAAATTCTGCAATCCTTACATCACCGTCAATCTCAAATAGTCCATTAGTGTCAGCAGGGTCATTCCAATCAAACTCTGGCAAAACTGGAAAAAGAAAGAGGCCCAAAGACAAAGGGTATCTTTGAACGCAGATACACAGCTCTAGCTGGAGATAAGCAGTAGCAAATCCCTTCCATAAAACTCCCAAACAAGATGCAAGCATTAAAAGAGGCGATGGTGTGATGGGGGGGGTGGTTAATTGAATTCCCACTGGCTCTTGAGTCTGCACTTAAAAGCAGGTCTAGGGTTATCTGTGAAATTTCAATTAAATCAAAAGCTTTGATAACATGATAAGTCATTCCAGAGTTTGGAGTCAAAACATGTTGTTATTTGATCCTCTGCTTGTGTTTCTGGGAACAGCACGCATGAAAGACAGTCAGCAGCAGACCAGTCAGGAAGATGGAAAGGGTGGAAATGAATCCACCAATAGATCACTATGTCTCCTTCAGCCAGAGCCACTTGAGGTCTGGTATTTTTTTATACATACAGAGTCCTAAAGGCACCCCATTTCTCAAGAGACAGAAGACAGAGCAAAACAGATCACCTCAGACATGTGCAGCACTCCAGGGGATGGCTCCCTACTGCCACAAAAGTTTTTTCTTTCCAGGCTTGCTATAAACAAGATTTTTACCTGCCGTAGCATTGGGAGCTGAATGCAAATCTCTGCGACAGACACAAAACACTGAGCCCTGGGTATGTAATCGAATGGATTTCTAGCACAAACTCTTTCGTGGCCTGAGGTGAACAGGTTAAGACAGGTACACCAAAAAATAATAATATGATTCAACCAAGCCAGAACTGAAAGCCAGCTCTCATCTCAACAAAATGCACAAGGGGCAGCAGCTCTCCAGAGAGATGTAACTTCCTTTACCTGTTGTTCAGCACCATTTGATTGCTAAGGCTTCCTCCTCTCTCTTCAGAGGCAACTGCTGGATGCAAAGGGCAGTGCCAGAGACTCTCAAAGTCCTGTTTACTGAGGAACATCACCTCTGCTCACCAGCGTTTAGACAGAATTGCTTCACCTTAAATAAATGTGAGATTTCAACTCCACCTGGCCTGTGGTCAACAGCATTAAAATACATTGTAAGCAATACCTTCCCTTGTCACATATAATACAGCCTGATAAAACCCTATCAAAGGTAATGGGATGCCTTACTTTGCCCCTAAACAGCTCAAAATCACACACAGGGTCGCACTAGGCACGTGTACATGAGAAAAAGACTCCTTTTATGACCAGTGAGGCTACTGATCCTCAACAGTGCTAAAAACAAAGGGACTCTCCAGATAAGCAATGTCAAAATTACACAGCAATCAACAATAGGAAGAGCAGACCACTGAAAAAATCCCATCTGACCCCAGGCACCACTGGGGGATAATTTATCACTCTGGCAGCAACCACCCCATTGAGCATGTCTGCCCCTAGTGCCCTCCTCTTCAGAGTGAAAGAAGATCTTCATTAAACAATAGTGCGACCATACTATAGACACAGCAATGACAAGCTGGGTTCTTCTCTGTGACATAATCATATCTGCAACAGAAGCTGCCTATTCTTGCTTTCCAGAGATGTGACACACAGAGGACAAGACAGGCTATACTCAATTCTGTCATTTAGTGAATAGAAAACTCCACCCCATCTCCTCCTGCCTGGCAGGTGGTGAGTCAATGGTGACAGATACCTCAGTGTGCAATTAACCTGCCAGCAGGGGCTCACCAGAGCAAGAAACCCAGATAAGAAGAGGAAGTCCTCATCGCTCTTCCTCTCCTCACTTCCAGGCTTATCCACAAAGAACATCAGGACCAGACACTTCTCTTCTGTGTGGAGCTAAAGATCTCTTTTGTGTCTATCAGCATGGGCAGTTCAACCCGGTGGGCTGCAAAGCAAGCATCACCTGCCTTTAAACAGAGAACTCCAGAAGATGCTGTGGCATTGAACCAAACCTCTCTGGAAGCGAGTGATCAAGGATAACTGGTGCACTAAATCCTTAAGAACAAGCTTGATAATCTCTGAATCCATTTATCTTGGTTCTGATCCAATCCTACCTCATTAGCCCAGGTTTTCCCCTCTGCCATAAATTCATAAATTTACTGTTTTGATTTTCTAACTGGTTTTTCATCTAGGAGCACCAGCAGAACAAGCTTTCCTGACAGATTTTGGAAGTAATGCTTCTTCCAACATTGAGTGATGATATTTAAAAACAAATTATTTTTGTAACTGGCCATTTCTAAAACTATGTTATGGAAAGAATGGGATTTCCTTACCAGAATCAAATCCTCTTAGCAAATCTCTGAAACCAAAACTCTGCAATCATTCTGCAGGTAGAGCCAGGAGATGCAAGAGGCCTTTCCAACATCACAAAATAAATCAATCAGACAGTAAGGAACAGATTTCCCAATGCCCTGCTTTAACCACTCCTCCAGAGGAGAGGAATTTTATGGTTTAAGTTAAACAGTAAGCAAACTATTACTTTCTAGTCTACAAAATAGGCATTGGCAGATTATCAGCAGTGATTGCTCCTTTAGGATATGAACAAAAATTACTGGACAGGAACAAAGCCCTTAAGCCAACAGGTCTGGCATTTAGTTTTTCTAAAGGCAACATCTCTGCATTTCAAAACACCTGTCAGTCACTACTCTTCTACAGTGAAAGAAAAAAGAAATAGTTTTGAATTTGTGCTCACAAACAGTGAACTTTAACTAGCACTGACACTCCCTTGTGTTTCACCCCAGCAAGGCAGTGTCCAGTGCCACGGCTGAAGCTGCTGGGTGTTGGCAGAGCTCTAATCTCATTTTCTTACTGATGAATTTCGAGAAAGTCTGTTTATTCTTAATCCATCCTGTGCCTGTGACAGCATCCCACTTTCAAACCCTGCAGCCTGCTTATAACCAATCCAGGCAAAAGCTATTTCTGTGCACTTGGCTGCCAGTGCCGAGTGTCAGTACATTAAACTGTCTTTGCTCCTCTCAGCTCTGTGTCCTTTCACATTCAGGCCTAAAACCACGAGCCAACCCAAATGCGATACCCAAGGCAAGGGATAAAAGCTCACGCTGTTCCAGCAGACATTTTTCTATAGCTTTTTTTTGCACTTGCTGGACCTATTTCATTTAGCATGCTTTCTGTTTTTCCCAGGTTTATTGTTTGATATTTATCTGCATGTAATTTATTTTTTCATTTTCTGAAAGAGTAGCAAAAAAGATTCCAATCTTTTATCAGGAAGGCTGAGTTATTTGCTGGTATCACCAATGCTGCAGCAAGTAGCAAATTTCAATATCCTTCATTTGATATTCCAGTCCAAATCAGTTTATATGCTACAAACAAAAGGGAAAGTCCCATGTGAAACTAAAGAAGAGAACAAGTAATGAATCTGTTACTTCCTTTTTTCCATTCCTGCATTGGCTTAGTTTATTTAAGATAACAATCTCCAAGTGAGGCCTTCCCAGAGATCACGAGCACTGATGAAAGGCAGCGCACACAGGGGGAACTGCAGCCCCACCTAACAGTGGCAGTGTCCCAGACCGAGCTCCCGCTCTCCGGGTCACAGGGGCACAACTGGGGACCAGCCACACTTGCCTCCTCTATTCCTGGGCTGCCTGACCCCTCAGCCAGAGACTGGGACAGTCCTACCCTGTGAGCAGGATACTGTAAAGCACTTCTGAGATCTAAAAGCCGAAGAAACATTTTTCCCACAAATTTAGGTGCTGAGGCCAAATATTACTAGTATTACAGCCCTAAACCAAGCACATTTCAGAAAATAATCACAGGTGCTCTACTACACTGAGATGCTCAAAGAGCTGTGGTACCTAATTCCCAGTGAAATCAGTGAGAGCTGGGTGACTAAGTAGGAGTAGCTAAGCAAGGCGCTTGGCAATCACAGCCCTAATCCATTATTGCATCTTTCGCTACCTAAATCTCAGTGAACGTGAATAAATAATTCTTTGAGAATATTTTATTTCAGATTTTTGCTGGGGAATTAAATTCAAGGCTGAGGTCAGGCCAGGGTTCACATATTTGATGCCCTTCAGGACAGTGGGTTTTAACTGCCTTATCCTGTCACAATCTTTATTCAGAACTTTTCCCACTCTGTGTTTTATAATTTACTTCCCAAGTAAAAAAAATCACACAAAAATAAAACCTCTGTCTCTTTTCTGATTTCGCATTTCTTAGGGAAATTAATTTCCATTCTGCATCTCTCAAGTGAAACTAATTTCCCAAATAAAATGCGTGCATTGAGCAGTCAAAGTAACGGTGCCAAGTTCAGACTGTAACATCGATTGTCATCAAATGGTGCTGACCACATTCCTAAATGATGTGGAAGTTATCTGTACTGTAAGTCCTGTAAGAAAGAGCAATCACAAGAAAAGAATGCCAGCTTTCCTCACAGCACATCTGCTCAGAGACTCAGCTGTCCAATGTGTTGGGAAACACAATTCAAAAGCGATGAAGTGAAATATAAGAAATGAAACATAAGGGATGAAACGTAAGAGAAAATATTTTCATAACATCAAACAGATCAAAATACATACAAATATTTCACACATGAAAAATTTTCCTCCTCTGCCCATAGGTAACTGAATTGTTATTACAGGGCAGATCAAAACACATTTTAGAAACAGAAATAATTGTATATAAACACAGTCATGTGTATGGATAGAAAAAGTGTATTAGGGAGCTGTGCTTTAGCACCAATACACTCATAAACCAAAGCAGCTTCCTTAACACGGTCACTCCGTTACCCTGGCTATTTCTTTCCAGTATCCTTATCAGGAATTTGTAATACATGAAGAATAAGGGGAGAATCCAGCTTCCATTTAACACTGGCTGCCTGGCATCAGAGCATCTGAGTGTTACACCAATATTTATTTAATAGAGATATGATCAAGGCTCATGGCTACAGACCACAATAGAGCATTTCTGTTCTTTAGTAAAGGCACCTTCAGTATTAACTCCATTTTCCGCATTGAACCTCAAAATATGTCATGTAAGTCCCCTAGTTTTTCTGGATTTGCATATTGTTTGAAAATTGCTTTACGATTCTTACAGGAAAATTATTCTCAGATATTGAACACTTTCAAATTCAGCTTTTATTATTATTAGTGGTGGTTTAAACAGAAATCTTGTTTGAGCCTGCATGCATTTCTGTAGGGGTAGTATTGGAAAACTGAATCCTTGACTCTTGATCTGCTCTTTAGACTGGATCTAGACACAGAAAGAAAAAACAAACTCTCACAAGAATGGTCTGGCTGTGATATTTTGAACCTTGCTGCAAAAAAGCCCTAAAACCAGTAGACCATATGCAATGTCTAATTGATTAATCCTACTTTTTGGGTTTTTCTGTTATTTCTAGTAAAACAGAATCATTTAAAAAATTGGTTTCTGAGATTTTGTTTGTTGACTGTAAGCCCTGGCCTGACCTCAGCCTTGAATTTAAATCCCCAGTAGGAATCTGAAATTAATCTACCTCTGGTTTAGTTATCAGTAATTATAATTATTAACAGAAGCATCCAGTAAATGAATGGTTTTCAGTGACATGGTGTTTACTTAGAACAATGGATAAATAAAAATGCACTTCCTTCTTACCTTTTCCCACGGCAGTGCAGGATCTGGCCCTTACGTGGGCACGATAAAGGACATAAGCCCAGACATTAAAATGCCACATACTGGAAACAGAAGCAGTTGAAAACTGCTCCTCCTGTACCAGGGCCACTGGTTTGAAGCTTGCTTTCCCTGCAAGCTTCCAGGGGAATCCAGGAGGTGGAATGAGAGCAGCCGAAGCAGCGGCCCCAGGAACACTGATGCTGGAGCTCCCAACACTGCCTGGCACATCACTGCTCCCATGGCCTGCCATCTCCCTTGCAAAAGCCATGCTTTCACCACGTGAAACAGCCTGAGAATGCTCCCAGACCATTCCACACAGGAATTTAGTGCCCTCCTATGGTCTCTCCCATGCCACATGAAGGAAACCTGCTGTTGGGAGCAATCTGGCCTGGAGCTATCTCCACCAGCAGGAGCAGGCTTGGAGAAGACTGTCAGCCAGTACGAATGCTGAGATTTCTTGAGACATCTCTCCAGCTCTCTGCCTGTAAGCTGAGAGCTCTTGAGATATCTCTCCAGCTCTCTGCCTGTAAGCTGCTGTACCCAGGAGAGATTTAATGGGCTGGAAGAAATACCTTCTGCCTATTGTCACAGGACTCGAAAGCCTGGACCATCACCAAAACAGGAAACAGAAAACCTAAGTTGTGAATCCAACCGAACAAATTGGCCAGATTATTATAGCATTGGGAAAGCCCAGCTTTTATTACAGCTGGATTGTGTGCTGCTCGGCACAGTGGGCAGTCAGAGCACGGCAGCAGTAGGAAATGACTCTGTAGGGAGCAGCCGGCGAGCCAAACACGGCATAACCCGGACAGGACCGCACAAAGAAGCAGGGAGGAGGCAAGGGCAGGGCAGATGAAGGGTTGCAAGGAAGAAGCCAGCAACTCTTTTGTATAAGTGCCTAAGGAACTACAGGGAAAATTTGGTATCTTTGAGGACAATAGGAACAGAAGTGAAGAGCTCAGCTTTGCAGCTGAATTAAGGCAGCACTACACAGATTTAGTGCATCATTGCAAGCCGTGGCTCAGCAACTAAAGGCATGGATACCTCTCTGCACATCCCAGCTGTGAGGTAAACTAGACATTTTTGTGTCTCCTCCCTCGAAGTTTAAGCTTCCACGTACTTCTTCTGGAAGAACATGCTCAGTCACTGATGTGCAATAACTCAATGGACTCTCTGGGCTCAACAACCCAAATGCCCACGGGAGTAAGGTTACACTCCTGAAAATTCATTAGTTAATTAAACCCTAGGTCAGGCTTTGTCTTATGAGGCCAAGCTGCTACAGAAAAACTGAGCAGGTCAACATGAAACTAAAGATCACCTCATTGTGCACAGAGAGGGGACATGAAGGCAGCACAAGCAATTCTATTCTACCATCCCTTGGTGGCTGAGTCACTTGCTTATTGTTCTTTAACCCAGCAAATTGAATGCCACGCCTATGCTGACAGATCAACATACAAACCACCTCTGTGCTGAGGGCTAAAACATGCAGCTGAAGAAATAGATAAAATAATTAGGATAGTCTAGATGCTGCCCCCAGGCTACAGCCCTACCACCTCCAGTGAGATGAATGATGGACCATGAGGCCCAGGGAAGACTGAATTCACAGAGCTTGGGCACCACTGTCTCACTGTTTCTGGAGGGGCTTGGCAGAGTAGCAAAACAAGAGAATAAACTGGGATTTCTCTGGAATCGTGCTCCTTCCTGCAGTGCCTGCTGAGGTTCAGAATCACCCTGGAGGTGTCCTTCCCCCAGACCCTACACAGTGGTCCAGTGAGCCTCAGATCTCCTCCCTTCCCCCTCAGTTCACAGAAGAAAAACACTAAGATGTTTCCATTGGCTTTTACATCATCTTTTTGTAGAGACTAATCTTCAGTTTCAACAATACATCTTTTGTGAAGCACTCCCAGCAGAAACCTTAGACACCTTCCCTAAGATCTGTTTGCTTACAGAAGACGAGGTAGGATTTGTTTAAACCCAGCTAGATTAATGTCTTGCAGACATTAGTGAAGTGAGATTTAATCAGGTTATTGCTCTACATTTTCCAGGGAAATAAATCACACTTATTACTAGGTTGGAATAGGATGCAAGGCTTGGGTTGAGAACATTTAGTCTTTTTTGTTTTTCCAGAGGGGAGTGAAGGGATAACTTGAAAATTCCTGCAAGGCTGTCAAACAGGCCCTCTACAACTTTGAGTAGGGACAAGGGATGCAAGCCATAATGGCTAGTGTATGTCTGGGATGGGCCTGGGTCCCAATCCCCTGCCTTGCAGAGGTGCTGCAGGGTCTGCATCAGTACAGAAAGCAGACAGGAGTTTCAAGCAGACTCATAATGTCCATTTGAGGTCCTCCATGTGAACTCTTCCATAAGTCTTGGGACCTAACTCCTCTTCTAGGTGTCTGTTTCTGCCTGGCACATGGGGGTGTGTCCTTGCATCACAAATGGTGTGCTGTGGGATCAAGCAACCTGTGCAAACCTACTTGCAGACCCTAAATGGAAACTGTGATAATCAGCAGATCTCAGAGTGTGACAGGCTTATTTTGTTGAAATGTTTTCTAAGTTTGCAATATGTGTTTAACAATGAACAAGCAACTACATTTATTCTTGCCAAACATTTTTCTAAAACAAGGCCAGATAGGAAAAAAAAAAAAAAAGCAGCTCTTCATCCAGACTTTTGATTTAAAACTTCTCTTTCCTTCATTCACGAAACAAAAAAAGACTTTGTTCTCAGCGATGCTAGCAGTGTTGTCTTTAGTACACATGCTAATACATCCCCTTGTACAAAACCATGCATGTGCAAGAAACAAAGTCTGGGAAATAGAATTGCAAAGGTTCTCCTCTCTTTTTCACCAGCATGGGAGCAGACAGCTGAAGCCAAATACAAATCTTTCTGGTAACTACAGGTTTGCATGCGCTGAAATGCCCAAACCCCGTAAACTTTGCATCCATTTCCCCTTATCTAGCGGGGCTGTGCAAACACGGGAGAAAGCAAATTACGGTAACAGAGCCTGCAATCAAGTTTCAAATCATGCAACAAAGTAGCACAAAACACAATGGGGCCAAATCGACATCTTATTGTAAAGTACAATAAAATATATCCTGTTTGGGATGAAAGAGAAAAGGAAATACCAGGCAAGGCAGCACTATTGCTTGTAAATACCCTCCTGCCAACGCTTTCCCTGGATAAATTAGTCCTATGAACCCTAACTGCATCAGCATGAATCAGCCTGTCTGCTCCAAGGCAAAGGCTATGATTCTGTTTCGTGTTTAATGGGAACTCTTTCCCTCCTCCTTTTCTTGGCTTCCTGCTTAGAAAGAATAGACTCTCCAGAGACAGTTTTGGATCTGGACCACAATCTTGCTCCCTACAGATAACTAAGTATCTCTGGGCAGGAGTACATTTAAAGAAGCAGCTGGTAATTATGAGCCAAGCACTTACTGGCAGGATTTCCCCCTGCTACTGAGCCAATGCTTTTTGGGAACTAAATGACTCTTTGGTGATAACTATCAGGTAAAACCCACAAACCACGGGAGGTTCCCTCATTAGAACCATGAGCAAGAAACAATGCAAAGGTGGGAGGAGGATGGCTGAAAATTGTGTCTGAGGGTTGCCTGACTTCCCTGTCCTCCACTGAGCCAAAGTGGTTGTGTGTAACTGCTGGGTATTTTCTAGGCAGTGCTTGAAAGCTACAAAATCCGTCCCCACGTCTACAGCAGTAATGAAAACAAATGACCTTTTCCTTCCAGCTAATCAAACTGTACTGAGCAGCACTGGAAAACCATCACAACACTTACTCTTTTGGAGGGTTAAGGTCTTCTGGGCGAGCCTCAAAGAACCTGAAGACTTCATCACACTGTGAAATATGGGGAGGAAGCCGAACCAGCGCCTGCAAAACAAAACAGCGAGTGAGAAGCACTTAGACATCAGCCAAGTTTGAAATCTGGCCTCAAACATCTGAACTACCAAGCAAGAGGAGGCAAAACAGTCCTGGCAGGGGTAAAGGAATACTGAAGAACAGCATCACGCCTGGCTGCTTACCTGAGAAGAAAGGAAACAGAGAGCAAATATCAAGTAGGATTCAATGAGCTCATACAAGCAGCGGATCTTAGAATCAGCCAATGTAATTTATTTTGCCATGTCTTCAAGAGCAGACTTTGGTCCACAAGTGCAAAACCATGATGCTGCATAGGTAAGTGCTCTGTGGCTGGGACAGTCTGTGACGTGGGCTTGCACAGCACCTCAAACACTGAGGTTAGGGCTTACGGGCCTTACGTCAATGCACACAAATTCAGCACCCACTGAGACAACAGATTAATGTGCTCCATAAAGCTTTCCATTAAGCACTGCCTACACAAAAAGCAGAGTTCACTAAAAAAACCCATAACCAAACCAAACAACAATTTGCTCCTAAATTAACAGGAAAGAAAGTTTGATTAAGTGTCTGAAAAAACCAAATCAAACCCAACCAAAACACAGAGAGGCTTTTTCTGCATGAAGAATAGCACATCCTGGCTAACAACGTCTGTGCACTCGCCTTGGCAGAGGAACATAGCACTTGTCACATTCAGCAATAGCTAAGTACAGTCTGGGCATCCACCACATTATGTTGAAGTGTACTGGAAAGCAAGACTTAAAACAAGACAAGCACACAAGGCAGAAACATGCTATGAATTTGCTGTTCAGAATCTAGAGCTTGATGGTGCCAAAAGAGGTCAAAGAGCTGTTCCCAGCCGACAGAGATGGGGCAGCAGCTCTTAGTGACATGCCTCTGAGACTGCCTCCAGAAATGACAAGCAGGAGAGAAAAGAGGCTGGACTTCACCTCCTCCTGTGCTAAGTTATGTTGAAAATAGGCCACAGGTTAAATATAGACCAAGCTTCTTAGAGTTGCTGTAAACCTGTTTGACAAAATGAGATTGTCTGGCTCTTCTCCTAATTGAAAGTAGGACAAACAATCTTGAAAGACAGATGAAAAACTGCACCAAAGCTAAGTGAAGATGCATTAGGGTGAACAGGTTATATTAACCATGAGACATCTGACTGTTCGTGGTCAGACACACCAGAAGGTCCAACCAAAGCACAAAGGCAGGACAGGGCAGCTGGTTACCACCACAACGGTTTTAACCAGGCTTTGGAAGTGGCCAGATTTGTTTCCAAGACCCCATTTGCTTGGGGATGTGAAGGAAAAGAGTTGGAAAAATCCTGCTGTGAAACTGCAGGTCTCCAGTATTAGATGATGGGGTCTTGTTTTGAGGTGTTCAGAAATTCAAAGTCAAATGCTTCCACACCTACAACTCTCGTTTTCTTTGTGAAGGGATGTTATAAAAACATTAGGAAAACCTTTTTGGTATCACTAGGCCTGTGAAGAATGAGGTTCTAACCTCTGGTCATGTGAAATTGCACTACAGAACTGAAAAAGATGCCCTGCAAAAAGGAAGCAGCATCAGATGCAGAAGCCAGGCAACAGCTTGGTGGGTCCAAGTGCCAGGGCAAGCACCACTAGCTGCTGCACTAAGGCAGGATGAAACGGAGCAGCCGGCAATCTCAAGCACTTTTATGTAAACAAAGGATACCCTGGTCTCCACCTCTGTTGGTTCAAACTTGCCTAAAAGTGTAACAAAAGTGTGAGCTCTGCTTTTATTCCTACTGTACATAAACACATGCATCCAGTTGGCAAACCAGGAATAACGCTGGGAAGTCAGGAGGTGCCCAGGAATAGTAATGATCACAGCGTGTTGAAAGAGAAATGCCTCACCAGCATGGGCTAACAAGAACATAAACAACACTTATTCATCTGCACCTCAAGCAAGAGACAGCAAAGCAATGCTGTCTAACCAACAGTGGATGGAGCTGATATTTAGTGCTGGCTCTACTATTCACACCCTTCTTGGTTAGGGCAAGTTACTTAACCTCTTTTCATCAAATTCAGCTGGGATATATCTTCAGTTACCCCCTTACAATGCTGAGCAATAACACTTACCTAATCTACAGAAAGGTTAGGAGGCTCAGATATTCAATATCTACAGTGTGTTTTGAAATCCCAAAGGGCTCAATCTTGCGCAGTCAATGGGGCAAGAGCAAGCACTGCAAACGATAGCTATCATTACTAGAGAAACACAAACACCTGAGTTACACCCATTGCGGGGGGTCTCAGCATCAGACGCCTTCTCAAAGAGTCACCACTTCCCTACAGGCCACAGCTGCTCACCCTTCCCAAGAACCAGGCTCCAGATGTCAATACTGAGCTGGAGCACAGAGTGGATTTTCAGTGATGGAGGAACGCAAAGCTGCTGTGGAGACTTTTGTTTCTAAATCAAAGGAAGCTTTGGGAAATCTGAAGCCCTTGAATCAGTGGCTGACTGCCTGGAAATGTCCAGAAGCACTGTGGTCCTGCCAAGCTGAAGGGGGATAACTGAAAAGCACCTCTCTGACTCCAGGCTTTTGCAGGGCATGGATAAAAATCAGCCAGTCATTTCCACACCCAGTCATCCACCTTCCCACCCTGGGGCAGGGCTGGCTCTTCTGCTTCTGAATCATCTCCCAAAGTGCTGCAACTTCCAGCCTTATGCAGAGAGATGGACTGAAATCCACCCCATAATAACTTGCCATTGCATGTTTTTTGGGAAGCTCAGGTGTAAAGTCCAGCCAGTTAATTTTTACTTGGTTTTTTGGGTTTTTTTTGTTTTTAATGGAACAAAACCTGAAGAAGTGGTAAGAAACTCTAAGAAGGGGTAAAAAAAAGTGCAAACAAGGGTATAAACCCAATCAGAATCCTTCTATTAATTTTTGAATAGCAGCATGGAGCAGCAACACTGCTTAGGGAAACAAGTGTCTCTTCAGCAAATACACAACATTCACTATGAACAAGTCAAGGCCAACACAATTCTAGTGAGCAAACAAAAAGTGCATTGAAGAGATGAGCGACATCACTGTCACTCTGCAAGGGGAAAATGCAAGCTTCTGGCATTTCCAGCAAGACAGTTCCAGGGCAAAGCTGCAACAGCCTGAAGGAAAGACTGCAGGGTCAAGGGAAGAAGTGTAAAGACAAAGAGGAACACAGATAGTGAAAGGACAGAAAGGACAGGGAAGTGACATTCTTCTGGGGTTGTGGAAACCAGAGGTAAATACACACAGCTACAAACAGCAAGCATCCAGGAACAGCAAGGAACTCGCACAGGAAAGGTGAGAGATAAAAAGTGCCAGCAAGCAGAATTCAGCCTTGCACAAGCATCAAGTACTATCAGTAATAGCATGTTTCCTTGCTTGGCATGCACGGGCGGACGTGCACTGCTCAGCCCTCACGCATCCCTCAGGAGATAGGCTTTCATGTGTCATTCCAGCCTGTAATGATGTCTGTCTCTGTATTACAGGTTACAGAAGTCTTGCAGAGCAGATGACTCAAAAGGCTATTGAAAAGCTGTAACATGAGGCAGGTCGTGAGCAGGCAGCCGTCAGTGCTGGGGATGGCCAGCTACTCTCACAGCACCAGCCCACCTGTGGAAAGCTGCTGCACACAGCAATCGAAGCCAGCAGAGCACCAAGTGCAGGCAGGGGTTCATTGCTTAAGGTTACACGAACTGGAAACTGCTCTGTGGGGCTGTATCACAGCTCAAAGGCTTCACGGAATAGATGGTATAAAACCCTGCAGGTACTCGTAACGATGCGTTGAGTGCTGCAGGTTGCATTTACGCAGAGACGTTTATAAAAAACTGATGCACAGATGTGTGCATGCAGAGATGCACAGCACGTGTGTGTGTATATATGCACAGAATGGTATTCACCCCACTGAACTTCATGTGTCTTAAATGGGAGACTGCTCACGCTTGTCTACCAACTCGTATCATCACTAGAGAAAGAGCAACATCTTCACAGGGTGCTTTGTCTACCCCCTGCCATGTCTAGCTCTGGAAGGGGTGAATCACCGATCATCTCCACACAGCCTCTAGAGACACTTTGGATGCACAGTTTTTAAACCCTTAGTATCCAGTGGGTTTATTCCCAGCTCTGCATAAAAATACACAGGGCCAGCTCACAATTCTGCACAGTTATGACTCCCTTACTCTTCCTCTAATTGTATATCATTTTTGTTAACATTAATCACTAGAGCCAGATGCTTGGGAATGGTCATAAGCCCAGCAAGGGGGAAGGTGCAACTAAAACAGGTAGTTTCTCAGAACAAAGAAATAAATTGTTTCATCTATATGAAAACACCTTCTGTTTGTCTGAGAGCCTCCAAGCTTGAACTAAAGCACTGAAGTGGTGGATGGCAAACACTGACAGTCAGGCAGAGAAGTGTATGAAGAGTGCATGGTGGTGATTCAGACTGGAGAAGAAGTGGGAATAAATAAAGAGCTGAGAGAAGGAGGAAAGAGGGTGCAGTTTTGGAAGTAACTGGAACGTGTAAGAGCTTCTGGCATGGAAGCACCATAATGCAATGGAAAGCAAGGCTCTGCTCCAGGTGCTCAGAGGAGTGTTGCAAATAATTAACTCTCATTACTGCAGCCAGTCTAAATGCATCAGGATTCTGAAACATGGATTAAAAAGTGACAGATCAAGTTTGAAAGTATTTCACTAACAACAGATAAATTTTGAAAGTATTTCAGTTAAACTCCCATTCTTGACCAGGACTACGATTCCATCTTCAATCAAATTAACTTAGTTGTACAATGGATACAGAGAGAAATGTCTGTGTACCTGTCTTGACAGGTTCAAGGATTAAACCTTGAAAGAGAGGCAGGACTGAGAGACCAAGATGGAGGCAATTATGTTTGTGAAGTACAGTCTCTCAAATAGTGAACATTAATAAAAGAATGACCAGTAATTCCTGGCACTGATGTGACTTGCTAATTTAATTTTTATTAAGGTGGTGTCCATTTGGGTACTCAAGCCTCACTACAGAAAAGCCCCCAAGCTTCTACTTAAAGCCATATCCAGCTTTATGAGACAGCATGAAGGCATGTGACAAATCCAGGTAAGTGTTTATGACAATGCGACTTTACGTCTTAATGTCTTCCCTGCACAAAGATGCTTCCCTCAATTAGGATCAACACACACAAATATGGAAGTCAGCAAATTCTGGCCTGCGTCTTCCCAGAGGGCTGTGAAAGGACAGAGCGACAGTTTTGTGAACCACTGACCTGAAGAGACCTTCTTGAAGACAGGATGGTACGTACTGGACAAACACTCACCAGAGGTGTGTTTGAGAGATAGAAGTTTCATAAATAAAATGCCCCTAGGGAAGGGAGGTCTATGAAGTTGCTCTTTCTTTCACATTGGCAAAAATTCCTAAACAAATTTAGAAAATCATGCCCAATGAGCCCAGAAGACCTTAAATCACACTAAACTAATTCCAAGCCTACAGTTAAGAGGGAAATCATCCAGAGAGAATAATTCCAGTGGGCAGCACACATTTACTGGCAAAAACCAGTTTGTTTGGTAACTCACTCAGGTTACCAGTAAGGACATCCAGACTCTGCACTTTCATGTTTACACACGAGAAAACTCCTGGAAATCTTTCCATGTATCCCCCACTCTTCTCGTTTTCATTGCAACTTCAAAGTTCCTTGCAGCCTTAGCAAAACCACTGGCCTAGTCACCTCTGTGATGGCATTTCTCTACGCTGGTACAATGCACTGGGAATAACCCAGACACGAGGGGTACAGAGGACAAAGCTGTAGGGTCCAGTGGGATCGTGCCCCGATACAGAATATTCTGCAGACCTCCCCTTACTGCCAGGTATCCCCACAAACTCTCAGAGAGCCTCTGCCTGTTCCTGGCACAGAAACCACAAACACATCCACACAGCAGGAGTAAGACCTGTTTCTCAGCCATGCAAATTGCCACACTGACAGACAGTCTGCAAAAACAAGACAACAAATGGTCAAACATTTGCACCCCCATTTGTGCTTCAGCTTTCCAGGACACCTGAAATGGATGGAGAACTCTCATCTTGCAAAAATAAAAATACCATGACCTTTGCATTTGAACCTGCCTCCCTCCTCTGCTGCCACACAGATTCCAGTGGACAGAGGTCTATTGTTTTGTTTATTTATTTTATTATCCCACACCACAAGTACTCCACCAGCTTCACCCACATCATTCCAGCATAATTCTATAATTTTTTCAAAATTGTCAGCCTACCCATTTGAGGAGTAACATGGGACATAAGCTTTGAACTCTTGCAGAAGCAGGACTGAACTTGTCAAAATTATGCTCATGTTTACAGTTCCATACAATTCTCTAAAGAGTCAAAATATCTGCTGGAGAGAGGTAGAAAAGCAGAAAATGGGTAACACTTCCCAAGAGGTGGGCATGATCCCACTCCCAAGTCATACACATGCACCAGTACCTGCTACAGAGTAGGAACCAGTATTCTATTAGAAAAAAAAAAGCAAGCACTTCTCCTCTTAAAACACGAGTGGATTCACTGATCTCACTTCAGCTTTCTAGAAGCTAGCATTGGAGCTAAGCAAGTCACTCGGGTTGGTTCTGTAGCACTGCTGAAGGGAGAGAGAACCCGTGTCTGATTTAGGCTGGTAAAGTGAGGCTGTTCTGGTTCAGACTCACCACGTAACTTTCTGTTCCCAATTTACAGTTTCCTGACACTCCTGGTTAACTTTGTATCAGGATGGAAAAGTGACAGTAAGGTTACATAGGTCATGTTCCCAGAAACCTTGTAAGTGGTGACCTTTAGCAAAGGTAGCAAGAAAGCATTTCTGAGTTTCGAGTTTCTGCTAAGCCCCAGAGATGAAATTCTGTCCCCAAAGAAGGTCAGCAGCAGAACTACCACTGACTTTACTGTACCATAAAGCTCTCCTTCCACATGCCATTTTCCTAAATTCTTTGTACCTTTGATGTTCAGTGCCTGATTTTCATATTATTTTCAGTCTTGTGGATTTTCATATCCTAGGCCAGGTTTGGAACAGCAGTAACACAGGACAATCATTCTCTGAATAAATGCAAATGGGATGAACCATAAATGTTCAAAAGAAAAGCTTATTCTCATAAAATGTGCAGGTTTAGATAGGTTGGGAGGCATGAATTGTGACTCCAAGGTCCCTGTTTATTTATGCAGGTTGCCTACTATGTGCTGTGGGATTTAAGAATGACGGGGCATGTTCTGTGCCAGACAATGGCGTGACCAGCTGCCATCTTCATTTACTCCCTGTAATTAGGAGGAAGATGTAGCAGAAGGCAAAGAAATGGGACCTGATGACAGGCAGGACATCATAGTTACTGCTACACTGGTTTTGAAGAGGGGGCACAAACTTGCCTGTTATCCACACTGGACACAAATTAATGTCTGGGCATGGGTTTAGAGTCAAATGAAGGAAATTGAAAAAAAAAAAGCTTGGCATTGCTTTATTTCCCAGCACTGGCTGAAGAACTCACCTACCTACAGCCCAACTCAGGCACAAGCACGGTCATACATGCTCCAATAGATACATCCTTGGGGATGGAAGAATTAGCCAGGGCCTGCTTTTCTTAAAGACATGACACCCCATGCAGAAAGACACTGTGGGGGATGTAGCCCTCTCGAACCACTCACACACATGAGATGCAATTCCTGCTCAAGCTTTTCAGTGCCACCCAGATTTAAACACCTTCTACTGTGGAGTGCAGAGGCAAATTAAATACAAATTACAGTAAACTGCAAATGAAATATAAAGACACTACATCAGGCACAAGAAATGTACGTGCCAGAGACCACTGGAATAATATTCTGGAGAAGTCACTACACGTTTGTCATACTCAGTGCTGAGAACCACTGTGGCTGCTGCTGGAGACAGGAAACACTGGGCTGGGGGAAACTGGGCTAATCCAGCACTGCAGGGTCTATGTCCAGAAAAGCAGCATCCATCAATACACAGATAAAGTAAACAGCTTGGCTTCAGGGACACCATGTCTGGGCAGCAGAAGCAGATCTGAACCAAAGTGAAACCATTCTATGATTCTATGACCTGAGCCAGACTTCTCCAAGAGAGAGAAGAGGAAATGAGGAGAGCAGGAATCACGATCTTGCTCCCTACAGATAGGAGGGAGCAAGAGTCAATGAATGCGCCATCGGCCAATGCCACAACACATCCCTTGGCCATGACCAGTGGAGCCCCAGCAGGCCTGGCTGGGTCAGGTCAGGTCTGTCTGGGCACGGACAATGGGGTCCCAGAGAACCAGCTGCCCCTGGTCACTGCTTTCACTGCTGGACGAGAAAGTCCCTGCTTTCCCTACCACATGTCTGCTGAGTGAACCCAGACATCAGTCAGCCCTCGCTGCTCCTGTCGCCAGCAGTTCCTGTCTGAAGGAGGGCGGCTGGGGACCCAGTGAGACCCTACATATTTCAGGAAGAGCCACTTGGCTGCCAGCAGGAAGACAGTACACTAATTGTCACACAAGAAAGCCTGATCTCATGAGATAAGACTTTAATCACAGCTTCCTCACCCCGGGGCTGCAGATGGCATGGGTTTCACCACCACCACCACCCCCAGCACGCCTCAGGCACTTTGGCAATCTGCTTCCAATTTTGGATGAGCAAATGTCTGACCGGAGAAGTTCTTGGGAATGCTTTTTTTCCCCTCCACCTGCTCCTCTGGCTTTCTAAAAAGGGAAAGAAAACCTCATGGGAAATAAAAGAGGAAGTCTGGGGTTTAAATACTACATTTTAATAATACGCACTCAATACCTCTACAAAAACTGGGAATCTTACTTGCTTAGAAATTACTTTTATTCTACTGACAGAGAACTAATTATGAAACCATAAACCTTAGGCTAGAAAGGAAAGATTAGGTGGCTTAATCTTCTTCTCAACAGAGCCATGCTTTTCTGCCCAGCAATAAATTTCCAGGCTTTCACTCATGAGGAGGAGCACTCCTGAAAGACACTGGTCCACCCTCAGTGCTGCACCAGCCACCACTGTCCCTCATGTGGCACCGGCGGACAGAGAGGCAGGAAACAGAAGAAAACACTGCCTTAGTTGTGCCACTCTGCCTGCTCAACTCCTGAATCATCGAGGCTGATGTGGAAACAAAATCCACATTTAGGGCAGGTGAGGCTTAGAGCCTTTACCGAGTGAATGAGGCACCAAACCAGTACATAAAGTTTGCCAGGGAAAATGCTGCAAGGACCCTGGGAGCAAACAGCGGGCTGTTTCCACCTGCCCTGTTAGTCTTGGTGGTGTTTGGGAAGCACCATCCTTCCCGGTGACGGATGTCAGCACTACCCAGCAGGGAAATCCCAGCGCTGGTGGTGGCCCTGAGCCCCCCAGGCAGGAGGGCTGCCCTGCACTCCGCAGAGCCCTTACCCTGCAGTACTCGTCGATGGGCTTCAGCCTCTTCACTGCTACGTCTCGGACATGGCTCCTCCGGAACAGGATCTTGCCTAAGGAGAGAACACATGAAAGGGGAGGGTTAGGGCATCACCTGCCATGTGAGACAGCACAGCAGCACCAAGCAGGCAGGTCAGCAGACAGAGTTTCATCTCTGGCTCCAACCATGGCTCTTGGCATGAAACCTGGATGACTGCCACCACAGTCCTGCCTGTGTGAGCTGCTTGAAGGGGGCCAAGAGACTAATGGGGCAGAGGGGGGGTTTCTGATTTCATCCTGCAGATAACACAAAAGGTTTTGGTTCCCTTGTAGTGATGGCACTATCCTGGAATGGACTGACACTATGTTATGACTCGCTCCTAATTCAGGGTCACTTTGACATGTCCGTGCTGGCTGTGCAGGAAGCATCACTGGGCTCCATCTGCTCCCCACTCAGCTGCCTCCCACTGTGGATGCTCCTGCCCTTCCAGGCAGACAAACCACACATCCAGCTCACAAGCAAACACAAGACTGTTGGTGACAGAGCCCTTATAAATCTACACAGAGAAACCAAATAACAGAAGAAAAATAAACAAACTCTTTTTTTTGAAACTAAAAAAAAAATAATAACCTCCATGTCTTTACTGGATGACATTTCTGCAAGCAGTTAAGATTAAATAAACAACAGGGTTTTGTGTGAAACTGATTGTAACAAAGTTTATCAAAATAATCTAGGAGCTGAGTTTCCCCACACACAAGGATGTCATAGAGTTGGTATTTTTTTGGCCAGAAGGGATTATATCTTCATATCCTTTTTTGGTGGTTTTCTTCCCTTTTCCTTTTGTGTTGTATTTATTTTAATATAATGAGACAAGAATAAATTGCATGTTCTCCTTGTGGTAGAAGAAAACAGTATCTGCCAGCATTATTTAGTCCATGAAATGTCTATGAAAAAACCCACAACATATATACCACACCCTGCTCCAAACTTCTCCTGCCAACAGGCAAATAATACACGCATCCATAGACTGTGAGATAAGAAACTGGACTAAGAAATCAAATCAGATCCAAAATCTGAATACGTGGCTTTGACTGTGTCATGATTACACAATCTTAGAGGTTAATGAAATGGCAGCCTTTGACAGTCCAGTAGCAGAGGCTCTAAGTCCCCCCCAGATGCTGCCCCTTTTGGTTGCCTTTTCCTCCATAGCTGCTAAGCTGGAAGGTGTTAAAGCCTTTTGTTTCAGACAGGAGAAAGTGGTTTATCTTTATCCCCAATTCTGGCAACAAAACAGTGTGTACTGTGAGGTAAAGCCATTTCCTGGTGCCACCAATTTATCTCTCTGGGTTCCCTGTGATTATCTCATTACTGCACTGGTGTTGAGCCATCCCTGTAGGATGTGATGCCTTGTGGTCACAGGGGAAATCTTCAATGGGTGTCTGAGACACTCAGCTTGAGCAATTTAGTCAAAAGCTGCTGGAGAAGGAAAGTGACACTTCCATCTCCCTGCACTGACCCACTCTGGACACACCAAAACATTCTCGCTTTCCTGTTTCTCTGTCTGGCAAATGTCTCGAGGATCACACTTTACTTGTACTGCATAACTGCAGTAAGCTGCTTTTTTGTGAGGGAAAGAGGTGGGGGTAGCTAAGGAGAAAGGAGTAGTTCCGTTCTCAGTGCTCCAGAAATGCTGGTGTGGGAGATCTTGGTATTTTTTTTTTTGCAACTTTTATAAATATACTGCAAAGAGAAAATGACATTTTGGAAACATTCTCACTTTCTGGCTTTCCTGTTTTCAGTTCAAGCCATGAGTCGAAAGTTGAATGGGTGACCATATAAAAACATAAAGGAACCAAAGACTTAAACACATGAAAGATCTCCTGTAAATGCAACTCAGCTTTTCTAAAAGTAATAATAAAGAATGTTATATTAAACAGAGTACAAAAAAGACCCCAGGATATGATGAACCTTAATTCAGTCCTTAAATGGAGATGGAAAATATCAGGACGACTGTGGTGTTAGGACAAAACAAAGCCCAGAAGGTGCTTCCATTTTTATCCTGTCAGCAAAAGGAAGATTTTCCTTCTACTACTGGAAGCTGGAAAAGGCTCAGTGAGGCCAGTGGGGAAGATCTGTAGCTGCCCAGTCCAGTATGGCATTCAAAGCTGAGATCTGGAGAAGGCTGGGTATTTTAGAGCACCATGGAGTTGCAGTCAACAAAGAAAAAACAAGAAGAAAAACAAGGACACTCCGCAAACACATCCAGTTCTGATGGGCAGCAAGGAGGGACCCCCTCACAAATTCTCGATGTCCTCAGTCAGAGAAGTCTCATTGACAGAGTCACTGAAGTACCTCTAAGGAGGGACAGCTTCCCATATGCCCAGCTTCTTCCCTTGTCTGGGAAGATAGACTGTGCTGACAGAAGCTCAGCCAAAGCCACCACAACTGACCAGCAGGAACCACTGCAGACCCAGTGCGAGTTGCTACTGCTCTCTCCAGTTCCCCCTTTTCTCCTGGTCTTCCTCTGAAAGCAAGGGAGGTCCCACAGGACTGGAAAAGGAAGGGAAAGTGAGAGGCCCATGTTGTACACTCTTTACCTTCTCCAAGTGAGTGCAGACCCCATCAATGGAAAGCCTAGCCTAACAAGGGAGGTAGGGTCACCATAAATCCAGGGAAGGCAGAGAGCTGGGCAGCAGGAACACATCAGCCAGCAAGGAGCCCTCCGGATGGCACTGGAAGGGAGCATTTCGTCCAGCACCAACATCAAGTGAGGAAGTTTACCAGGGTGGCTGGTAAATGCAGAACAGCCCAGGCAGTCTCTTCGTGAGGGTGGAGTAGTGGTTTATGTGCCACTTGGCTTTTCCTCTGGGAAAAGCCCCATCTCTAAGGAAGGGCTCTATTCTCTGTGAGTACATAGAGTGCTGCTTCCTCTCTCCTGAATTTTACTGCAGCTCTTTTAAGCCTCGTCAGGCACTACAGCCCTGTTTTACAGAAGGATGAGTGGCTTTTAACCATGCTGCAGTCCAGCTAGGAAGTGAACAGGAAGTCTGTCTCAATTCAGATGGGAAGTCAAAGGTTACATGAAATGACGCTGCCTCATGCAAATATTTCATTCACTGGTGTGCCAGGCTTGGACAGGGCCAAGGGAGGTCTGGCACATGTTAGGAAGGGCTCTGAGGATAGCAGCACTTGGAAAGAGAGACGTGGGAAAGACACAGGGCTCCAGCCCTGCTGCTAATGCAGGATAACAGTATTTATTTTTATCATTTTTTCTTTAAAGAAAATATTATTCCTAGGAAATTAATATGGATAAGAGGCAAAGTATCAGATTTAACATAGTAGAGGACATCTTAAGTCGTCCCTTCATCTCTGTGTGTATATATATATGTAGTCTTTTATTTCACGACCACACACCTCTTCTCTCACAAGACCAAAGTTTCCTCCTGTATACACAGCGGGTGCACAAAGTGGGAATAATAAAGCTATGCAGGAGACTGTCTATCTGGCAGCTGCTGATTCTGCAAGCCTAAATGTGTCCTCAGAATATCACTTCATTCCTGCATCACCTCATACTTGGAGTAACACAGACTTTTAACGAGTGCCACAAGGCCCAAGAACAAACCAGTTTAAATACATCTGAACACCCTGGTGCTCCCATTAGCCCCCAGGCCTGTGCTGAGCACACCAGAAGGGTCCACAGTCTCATGCTTTGTTAAATCAAGGATGTGGTTTGTATAGGGAAGAAGCCCAGCTCCTGGGGGCTTGGTGACACTGTGGAGCATGGTCTCGAGGCAGGACAGCACCAGGCACCACCAGGCAAAGAAACACTGTAAGTCCCTGTGGGGATGCCTAGCGGGAGAATCCTGTCTTTTCTCTTCAGGAAAGGGGCACATACGGTACACAGCCCCTACAATCACAGCAGATGCCAGCTGTCAGCAACCACTGCCCTTGACTGGTGATTTGTAAGCCTCCAAAGCAAACCTCCTGATCACACCTTTCACCACCAAGGAGAGGTGCTGCATATCTAGGCCCTGAGACCTTCTAGAGATGCCTTTGTGATCTTCCCACCACTGTGCCAGTGGCTCAGCCCCAAGCTGCCAGCTCTGCTGCTCCTTTGGAGCCAGGCAGTGAGCAGCAGCTGCTGCAGGGGCAACAAGGAGGCAGGGAAATTGTTTTTAGCTCCTTTCCAAATCTGACAGAGAACAGATTCACCTCTTGGTCTTACTCTCTGATTGCTGAGCTCGAGTCTCATTTCCAGGTATGTTTGGGTGATGGATTGGCCTAAGGACACCAACTGTTTGATGCAAAGAGCCTCTGCCAGAGACTGAGACCAAAGCCACTATCAAAGGGATGATGGGCAAATGCATACTGACATTTAATCTTGAATTCCAAGCACCATCACCACACTTCAGAATGCCGTAAGTGAAGCAAGCCATATGATAAATACTCTACAGTGGACAGCCTGAAGACTAATGGGAGCATTAAAAATACTCTAATGTCTCATCTGATTTACATTTAAAAGAGACATGTGCTGCCTCTGACTACAGAAGCTCCAGCTGTGGAGGTTCTGTCAGTTCTGTCTCCCAGGAGCAAGAAAGAGCTCCTGCTTCTGCCTCTTCATGTTGTTTTTGTTACCGTGCTGTTGATTCTCTGCCTTTTTTACCTGAAAACTGGGAGGTACCAGGTCTGTATGTATTGCCAAGCAATATGTTCAACCTAAGATCAGCTTCTCAGAGGTACTTGGGAGATGAGGTCAGACTCTTTCTGCAACTACACTTCATCAGTTGCATCAGTAACAAAAATAAAGAATTTAGCCCTCATACAGTTATGGGTTCTCTTTTTGGGCTAAGCAGCTTCTTCCAGTGTAAGTAAAACTATTTTGCCGTTCAAGTATTTTTATGAAGGCTTCTAATTCTCACACATGGCTGTTTGAATAATTTTTATACACCAAATAAGCACAGGACTGCAATCAAATATGACACAAATTGCCCTCAGCCCATTTAAGCTGTGACATCCACCTCAGGATCCTGCCAAAACTTTCAGGCACCTGACACACAGTCTATCTCCCAAATGGAGCATTTAAACATGCACTGCCACCTTGCAGTGTAAAACAGACACATCAACAGCACAACACTACGGAATAGAACAAAAAGTTATTTTTCTCATGGAAGTACGTGTGATTGTCAATCAGATGGCAATCTGATATCAGCCAGAAGGGAGGTGTGTTCCTCACAAAATGATATCTTACTTTTAAATGGGGATTCCAGTTTCCATGGATTGTTTCACCCATGATTTCCTGGAGTCAGAAAGTCAGTGCCAGGGTCCTAACACTGATGGCATTTGCTCCTGACAAAGAAAGGGGAGGGAAATGATTCATAGTGTTTCCACCGGTGGAAGGGGGAAGGACTTTTTTAATAAGTAGAAACTCGTGACAGAGTCAGAACTGTTGGCTGCACTTGTCTTGCCGAAGAGCCTCAGCTGATAAAGGCCTTTGCTAATCAGCAGGAATTACTATGGAAGGTGACAAGAGGTGATGGAGACAGATGGGGCAGCCAGGAAAGCCACACAAGCAGAAACGACATTGCCCTGAGATGTGGGGGATGGTGGGAGGACGGTGTCCTCCTGCCTTTGGATCCTGTTTTTAATGTGCATAAGCTTCAATGTTAAAGAAAATCACTTTAAAAAAGAGAAGCAATAAAGCATGGGAAGTAACATGGCTTGTATAAGAGTAGCACCAGGAAGAGAAATCTTCCTCCATTAGAAGTGATAAGCAGAATATGCCCTTATGTGAGTAACTACAAAGGGAAACCAAAGACAGGCAAGTGGCGAGGCTGGGTTCCCTTCCAAAGAGCTCCTACCTCTGAACCTGGCTGTTTTCAGCGTCTGGAGGGGTGGCCATTATCCTCCAGGGACAACAGCATTGGCTCTAGAGCAGCTTTGCTAGTACACACTTTGGGAATTCAAGCATCAGACACAGCTGGAAGGAGAAAAGCCATGAGCACCAATACTGAAATTCAGAAGTGACAGATGGGGGCCATGGGGTCCAAATCTCAAGCTCTGTTTGTACAGTGTTCTGCATAAGCCGAGAACTACTTCATATTGCTCTATGTCCTGCTGCTATTACCCAAAAAAACTCCTGTAATCTCCTGTAATCCCCCTCCCTCAGATGTCCCAGCTGCAAATCTCCCACATCTTCAAGGCAAGGCAGGAATCAAGGTGTAGGTAAATTATACAGAGTTTAGTCTGAAAAGGGCAGACGGAAGTTGTACAAAATTATCCTTTCCATTTTCTCACTGTGGGGCAGCTCCCTGTGCATTGGTCTGTGAGCACCAGCAAACCCAGAGATCCATCACCTCACTTAAAACAACTTTACCACCAGAGTACAGCAAAGTGAAGCAACTACCCCACACAAGAGGATCTCAGTATGAGCACAAGCCTCCAGAACCCTTAAAACTGAAGTTCCCAGTCTGTGAGTAGTTGTAAAATGTTGGAAGTGTTGATTCAGTGGGTCAGACCTTCAATTTCTGCAGTGAAATCGGTGCCTTCTCAAACTACACAGCTCAGCTTCTCCAAGGTGGAAAGCGAACTCAGGTAATTGCTGGTTACAAGTGCTACATTATCCTGCAAACAGCCAAGGGCTTTTAATTGCAGAAAGCAGTCAGTGTGTCTGAGGGCAGAGGGAGGAAGGTGTTCACACCTGCAGCCAGCAACGCCAGCAGCTGGCACACCCTCACCCGGAGGAACCAACATGATGATAATTCTGAGTCCCACAAAGATAAGGAGCCAAAAGAGGGTCAGCTTTTCAAAACACCTGAGAAACAATGCCTTAGGAAACAGCAGGGCTTCCTCACACAGAGGATGCAGGAGTGTCCTGCTCTTTGCATAATCTTTGCTACTGCTGGAAGCAAAAGGCACAGAAAACCAGGAGAGCCTATGCAGATCCAAAGCATCATCCTTACCTATGCATGCTTCTCCTCTAAGATAAGAATCACATCCACTGCACCCTTTGTTTCATTTTGTTGAACATCCTCCAAAAAGATCCATTTCCAAATACCCAGGACCAAGTCATTTAATGTGCAAAAACACTGAGGCTTAAATACTTATCAAACTATCTAGACCCTACACCAAACTGACCAGAGAAACATCAACCACTACATCTCACTGCTGAAACACTTGGTTTTCCTCCTGTATCAGCTGGCACCACTGTCCTGTCTTCACCAAGGTAGTTAGTGGCTCCTAAGCTGTGACTTCCAAATCAGTAGTGCTCCACAGTCTGCAGAGCTATGTTCCAGAGTACCTTTCACTCCCTGTGCAGTGTTGGAATGATGTGGATCACTGTACATTGGCCCAACAAGTTTGGGAAGCAGCAGTTCCTGTGGGTATTATGCATATGCTGGTGAAAATGGTTGTTTCATCTGAGCTAATTCAGTGCCTGACCCCTGAGAAGGAAAAGGCAAGAGCCTCTCAAATGCCTTTGTGCCACATTAACCATAAAAAATACTCTTCCTAAAGGGCAAGACCATGCCCCCGTAGCTACACTCACAAAACTCTTCCTCTGCTCTTTCCAAACCCACATCAAGTACCATCTTGCTCACTGGGGTCTGGTAAAGTCACCAGGAGTCTTCCTACTGACACTTAGTGGTATGGACCCTCAGGAAAGGACCATATGGTCCCACCTCAATCTTTTAAAGCAGCAGCCTTAAGGAACAGAGCCTATTAAAACATTTGCACTGTCTCATGGGACCTGTCATTCACGCAGGAGTTGGTGGGACAGACACTAAGCCTGAGACACCCCCTCAGAGGCCCTGGGCCAACGCCAGCCTCGCCAGCAGGGAGCCTTTGGGCTACATCCACTGGGATAGGAGACCCTGCAGCAGGGTCACTGCAGGGAGACGGATGTGCACCACACCCTTGCCAAACTACACTGGAAAAGCACACTAAGGTCCCAGCCACATCCTCTGGCGTGATGGGCAGTAACACTGCTCGGGAGACTCCACCCTTAAGCTGGCTGAGAACTGGAGCTGTGAATAAAATAATATTAGCACTCATACCACATAGATCAAAGTTGTTATTACAGAGAGAGGCTGGTCATGCAATAACGCGGTGCTGCAGCGTGTATTCTTACAGGAATATTGCAGGTGGAAGTTGAGGAGTAGGGATGCAAAGGTGGCTTCACAAAGTCACAAAATGAGCACACACTAATGAAAGCCATAAAGCCAGTCCCTAGATCCCTCTGCTGATCACATGCAGAATGAAAATACATCTACCTTGCTACCTAGGGCCAGAGAAATCTTCCTGTTCATTTATTCTAATTGAAAACAAATCCTAAATTTCTGCCACAAAAGAGCAGAACTCTCTCCAGTGGAAGACCTTGATTAAGTCAGCTGTCAGGTTACACATGTCCCATACTGTAGGAGGTGAAATTCAGCAGTCAGATTGGCAGGGACAGTGCTCCATAGAGCAGCTGTGGTATTTGGAAGGCACCAATTAACACAGAAATTAAACAAACAAACAACATGGCAGCAAACAAACTAGGTGTCTGTGCTTGTCAGAAGCTGGAACTCACCACCTAGGATTTCAGAGAGCTGTAGTAAGAAATGAAATCCCCCGTGCTTAGCAAAACAGAGCACTGTTCTTGTTTCCTAAATCAAAGTGCTCTCCTGGAGTCCTCCAAGTGAAACTGCTGACTAGTTTTAAGCTGAATTTTCACTAGATGACAACAGGTACAGAAGAAGCTGCTGAACGACAACCAGACCAAAACTGGCTGGCCTCTAAGTCAGGAAGCTCATCTACAGACCAAGACACCATCTCAAACCACAGACATCATCCTCTGCTTCCAGACACATCTCTTCGCCATGTCCTACTTTACGTGTTATTAAGACAATCTCTGGTAGAGATTTCCTCTCTGCCTGCTCTGACCCCTGACAAAGCTACTGCTGTTTCAAAGGCTCACAAGCACGCACTTCAAAGCAGGGATGACCAGTTTCTGTGTTTCAGAAGGAGGGACGTAGGTACTTTTATTTCCAGCATGTGTTGGGACTCTTGCTGGTGCAGTCACCTTTGCACCAACCTGTGCCAACTTCTAAGCCAGACCTGCACTCCTTGCCCTGCCTCCTCTGAGCCTGCAGTGCAATAACCCAGCTGAGACTCGTGCCCACAGGTATTGATTGGATGTGGCTGAGATGGAGATGATTTAGCAGCAGAGCACGGTGCTGTGCTTTGTATCTGTAGCTAGAAAGGTGTTGGTAACACCCCAGTGTTTTGGCTACTCCAGAAGGAGCACTCGCACCGCCTCACCGCTGTCTCTCTGACATAGCCATCATCACCACCAGAAGGCTGGGATGGGCAAAATCTTGGGAGGGGACATAGCCAGGACAGCTGACCCAAACCAACCAAAGGGATATTCCAAACCACATGACATCTTCTCAGTACTAAGAGCTGAGAGAAAGGAGGAGAAAGGAGGGGCATTCATTATTTATATACACTTGTCTTCCAGAGCAACCATTATACATAATGAAGCTTCACTTCCAGGGAAGTGGCCAGGCATTGCCTGCTGATGGGAAGTAGAGAATAAATCTTTTGTTTTCCTTTGCTTCCACATGTGACCTTTGCTTTCACTTTATCAAACTGCTTTTATCTTGACCCACAAGTTGTTTTTTCCCATCCTATTTCCCCCCTGCCTGTCCTGCTGAGGAGAGTGATACAGCAGCTTGATGGGCACCTGATGTCCAGCCAAGGTACCAACCCATCACATCACACTGCCTGATGAAACAGCCTTTGGGTCAGGTCTGTGGCCAGGCCACCCAGTAGCACCTCCTCTCTAACTCTTCACCATGAAGCCACCCCTACTGCCCCTTTCCAGCTGATGGATGCAGGGTAACCCACTCCTGTGGCAGGCAGTGGACATGATGGCCCATGTGGGCACAAGCAGCCTGCACCAACATGAGCCAATGTCTGATCACTTGGCTTCCTAGGGACAGCAAAGCTCACTCGGTCTGCTCCACCTTGGCTGCACGACTCCAAGCACTCACACCAGCACTTATCATGGCTCAGCCAATGCGCAGGAACAGGGAAATGATTTTATAATTACTTATCTGATAACCAGCCTCCTTCACACCCAGCTCCTCCGTGTGTGAGCACGTCAGTTGCTTCCAGCTCAGGCCACTTAATGCAAACTACGCTCAAGTGTGACTTGGCACCAGCAGTGCCTGCTACTGCCAGAAGACAGTGGAAGACAATCTGAAAAATTCCTCTCAGCTCCTCCACGTGCAAGTAAATGCAGTGTTAAGGCTGCAAGAGGACAGAACTGCTGCCCTGGATCACAGGATGCTGAGCATCTCCAGCTTTCCAGGGCCGCCTTCTCCTGGGTTCAGCAAGGTGCTTATGTGTGATCAAAGGAGGAAGCAGCACTGTCAGATGTCTACAGCTTCGCCCACTGCAGAATAAAAAGCCTCTTTCAGAGATTAATGCTCTGAGCAATTACTCACCCCATGAAAGGAAAAGTGTCTTCAGCCAAGGTGACACCAGGACCCCAGGACCATGCACACTTTTGTTTCCCTTTCACAGTTAATATGGGCTTTTCATTTCCCAGGGAGAAGAAAAAAAGGTGGACTGGAAACTACTGTTTTGCTAATTTTTTGTTTTTAATAAGGATCGCTGGGCCAGTAGCATAAAAACATGAAAACAACCCCAACTTTATTGCTGAATTAAAGAAAAAACACTAACATGAACAGGCACAGAAATCTGAATTAGGAATGTGAGCTGGTAATTACCCTTTTGGGCCCTGATTAATTGCATTTGAAGCCACAGAGACACTGAGCCGCCAAACGGGACTGACTGCTAACAAAATCCACCCCACAAACAAACCTGTCTTTCTCTCCCTGTGCCACCACACAGGAATGGCAGCTCCCCAAATGCTGTCTGCCTTTGTGTCCTGGTGTGCAGCGCTATTCAGGTCTGGACGGAGATACAAAGTCACACTATTGGGTACCTCAGATAACCCCTCTGAGGTGGTCCAGCCTGCAGACTTGTGGTCTCTCAGCAGGACATCAGGAATGGACAGATGCCATCTACTCCATCTCTAGATAGAGGATCACTATCTGTGTGTTTAGCTGCAGCACTTCAAGAATGCAGCTCCACCAGTGGTTATTACACACTAAAAAGGGACAGAAGATTTCAACCACTTTGCTGCACAGGTGTAGGAGTGTTGCATTTGGTTGGCTCAAAGATCTCTGTAATCCAGCTCTCTGTCTACAAGAGTGGACAGTAAAAGACAGGCAAGAAATTCAAGAACAGGATCCTTCTTGTGATACACACTTTCTATTACTGCACAGCAGAGCTTAGACATTTTGGGAATTACAAAATAACTTTCAGCAACCAATGTTGGCTTCATCCAATTGAAACTGCTCTAGCGCATTTTTGAACCCACAGATTTTGTGGTCCCTATAGAGCCCTCTGGAAATGAATTTCATAATTTAACCACACAGCTTGTGATTTCATACTTCCTTTTGTTCACTTTAAGCTTGCTTTTCAGATTTCACAGGCTGAACCTGGTTTTTGCATTCTGAGAAATAAAATTAATCATGTTTTCCTCACTCTCAAATTTTTGGTGATTTCACGAACTTTTACTCTATCCCAACCATCACCTTGTTCAAGACTGAAGACTTTTAGTCTATTTATTCCTGACCTACAAAAGCCAATTCACCTCTGTAATCACCTCTGTCATCCTTCTCAGCACCTTACTTTATTATATACACTTTCTGCAAGGCAACACCAGTATTCACAATGTGGGGAAATCTTGGATTTTCACAGCTGAAGTTCTGTGTTTTGTTCCCCATTCTTTGCCTAATTCTTTTTAACACCACCTTTGGCTTTCTGACTGCTGCTGACTGTTGAGCTGCAGTTTTCATGGAAACACCCACAGAGCTACTGAAATCTTCCTAGATTGCAATGGTTCTTCTCCCTCTCTGCCCTCTCCACTGCTTTGTGCTTATCACCACCAAACTGCCTTTTTACCCTGTATATTATGAAATCCTCCTCCAGCATTTTTCAGTCAGCTCCAAATTTGAGTATCCTAAGTGAATTTCACGATCAGCCAAGTTAGTTATATCACTAGCCCCTCCTATACGAGATCATTCAAGAATCCCTGCTGGTAAATCCATGTATCTTTTCAGATAGGAAGTTCTTAAGTCTTCATCCCCCGAAGATGCATTGTTTTAAAATGTAGGCTCATTGACACTTATTAGCTTTCAATCCCCTATTTTAAAAACTTTTCTCTAACACCTTTATTTCAAATGTCATAAACCAAGGATTGTTGTTAATGCCCTCAAATGCCAAAGCATCCATCCTTAAATGAAGGCTCCAACCTGGCAGAAAATAAGCTTACAGCCTATGTCACTCATACATCAAATAACAAGAAAGGCTGTTAATATAATTATCTTCTTATTGCTATTTTGGGAGGCACAGTAAGTTTTGATGGATCTGGAAGTAATAGGATCTCTTAAGCCATAATTTACGAGCACGTCTGTCTTGAACAATTTTCCACATGGGAAATTAATCACATTCTGCCTAATGGGAGGAAAAATATCCCTTTGCAGTTTGAATTGGATTTGCCATGGTCAATTGGATGTGGGAGTCTTCTTTATCCCTACTCACAATCTGAGGTGTAGTGTTGCCATCCAAGATTCACTGTGCTAGATTCCACAGATGAAGGTACTTCACTGATGGGTGATACTTTTATGCAATGCCCACGGTGACATAAGTCAAATATACCAGCATGGCACAGCCACAGAATGGGATTGTGACAGGTGTCAGGAATTGTAGATAATTATTGCAGTAACTACATCCCAGTAAATTTCAGTGGCAGCTGCTGTACAGTCCACACATATTTTGGTGTTAGTCCCATGAAAAATAAATAATTGGGCCAGATTTAGGAAGCAGGCAGCACATCTCCCTTCACCAGCAGACCAACACAGATCACCCGGACCCAGCTAAGATGAAATGGCTCATCTGCCACTCAGAACTCTACTCAGAGACTCAAGCTCAAGCCACCATGGACCCACATTCCGATTGGAATGTGTGAAACAAGTTTCCAAGTCACACAACTTCCTAAAAGAGTCGTGGTGCTCAGACGTGCACCTGTATCTCAGGTACAGAAGAAGTGAATTTAGCTGAGGCAATGGGTTGCACACTTGAAATCACAACACCAGAAGCTCCATTTGGTACAGAAATGCAAGACTTCTCAGCAGAGTGACTGCCCATCCAAAGACAAGACCCTGGGTATGAGGCCCTGGGAGATGTGACTGGATGCTGAAAATCACTAAATGGTGGAGCAGTGCTACAGTTCTGAATGACACAGGACAAGGTGTCAGTGGCAGCTCAAGGACTCACAGGTCTCATGTACCATGTAGACATTTATTCCTGCAGGTAAACTCCTGCAAGACACCACAAGGAATTGAACTGAAGGTTCCTCATGTGCCAGGCTAATGACTCGTCTGGAGGCTGTTCTTTGTACCTCCACTGGCAGTCAAGAATGAACTGTCCAGAAACTGGGGCTGGCCTTCCCTAGAGCTTTTACTGAAATCATTTGCCAAACTTCAGGTTTAGATTTTAATCCCTTCCTGTGTCATCATCAAAAACCCATTATGCAGAGCACATGTCCTGGTGCCGATTCATCTCCGCTGCATATCTAAGAGACACACTTGGAAAATCCCAACTTGTTTATGGTTCCAGTGGAACAGGGCTGAGAAAGAGAGCCTCGGAAAAGGTGATGGAAAATAAACCAGGAAACTAACACATCAGCTGGCACTGAGATAAAGAAGGTGTTTCCAGGTAGCAGGAAAAGATCTGTGTCTCTGGACTCCCTTGACTTTGCCATTAAGAAGCAGAACACAGAGTTACTCAATGTTTCTTTAAGGCTGAAAGACTAAAGGAAAACAGGATGGCTTAAAGTAAAAAAGGAGTAATCGTATGACTGGAAACTATGAGTGCCCCTAGCCAAGCACCCAAAGGAACTGAGTAATGTTCATTAGTCAGTGACTTTATTGGTACTTGGGACTTTCAACTTCTGAGCAAGATTTAGACCAAGAAGATATTCTGGGGCATGCCACTCTATTTATGTTTGGATGGAATTCAGCCTCACCCCGCATAATATTTTTCCATGCTGATTTAGGCAGAACCAGCCCTCACTTTTTCCCTTTGCAGGGTAAGAGTGGGTCCCCTTCTTGGGATCAGCATGGTGGAAATGCCACTTCCCAACCAGCAGCATGAGGGCAGAGGAGATGGCTGAAGAAGAGTGGTTCTCTTGCACAGAATCTAAAGATATTTTCCAAAGTATTTATTCCCAGAGCAGAAACCCACTGTCCCAGGCACAGTACAAACACAAGACAATCCCTGAGATTAATTTGGTCACAACCAAAATGCTAGGTGTTCCGCTGCGGCTTTTGAACAAATTAGTAAGGAGCAGAGAAGTGTCGAGCACCTGAATTAACACTGGGCACCTGTGCAAAACAAAATCCAGGTCATACTTCAAAATTACCTGACTGCAAGAAATACAGAGCATCAAAGGCTGCCTGTTCAGCAGCTCGGTGATGCTATACTTGCCACAGCAATGGTGGGCCAGATTCAGCTACTACTAAGAATGAAGGGATGGTTATAGAAAGAGAAGGGAAGTGGGACCAGTAGAGCCAGTGGGACCAGTGGAGCCCAGCAGAGAAATTTCTCAGGCACCCAACAGCCCACACGAGGCAGCAGAACCTTCCACTGCACTCATCCACAAGACAGACAAAAGAGTATTTCCTGCTGAGTTACATAAAACCATGTGGCTGCAAATGGATTTGAAAGATTGGGCTTTTTCCTTTTGGACAGACAAGAAGGAGGAAATAAAAGCATTTCTTGCAACTGCTACAATGACTGCTCTGTGACATGAGGCTTTCTGAATGCAGTATTCATACATGTACACTTGAAAGAGCGCATGCAACTGAGGGACTGGTGGTGCGGTGACACGAATTATACTAGTGCCACTTACAAATCAGAGTGGTGTTGTCCAGAAATCATGAAGTTTTGATTAAAAACCAGAAGCAGCTTAGGAAAACATTAGATTTTGACAAGTTTCTATTACTGGGTAGACTAAAGTCTCTCTTTTTGAGGCTGAGATCTTACAACCACAAACTACCGACCCTTCATGTCCAATTGCTGCACACTCTGAATTAATCTTCATCACAAGCTTTTCACCATGTGGCTCCAAAGAACCAAATCACTGAAATACAGCATGAGAGCTCAAGAGACCAGCAAATCCATCACCCTGATTCATGGTACAATCAACTCTAACTGTGGCACTGCTGGGGAAGCCTGTTTAACCCGTAGTTACAGACCTCCAAAGTGGAGGGTCCTCACCTCCTCAGGCCATCCAAAATCACCTCTCCAATGCACTATGACAAGGAAAGAGGATGCACATTCAGAACATTTAGGACATGAGGAAAAGTTTAGGCCTTACTCAGCACCTTATTTTTTATGTTATTTATCCAGAAAAGGTACCAGATGGATCTTTTTCACAGGTGTTTGTCTTGTTCAGGAGGTGAGTTTTTAAAATTTTTCTCTGGATGACTCTGTTTTCCACATTGCTTATTTTAGCTCATATTTTATAAATTTTTGGTCATGTGCCAAGAGGGCAAGACAGGTGCATTTCAGATACTGCACTGGAGATTATTTAAATAACTGTTACTTGAAAAAGAGGGCACTGACATGAGCTTTTTGGAAATACAAAAACAAAGAATCTAACAAATTTCTGGTATTTTGAAGGCATACAGAGCATTTTATGTTTAATGACAAGCAGATCCGTCTCCTGCAGTCAGATCTTCAGACAGCTCAGCTGCCTGGGAGTGATTCAGGAGGGTCACTTCTGAGTCAGCTCAACCAGTCAGATTGCTTTAGATCATCTTATAACCCCCAGGAAACCTGCATCAGTAATGAACCACAGCATAAACCCAGAGTCCCCAAGGAACCAGAGGCATCACAAATGGGGAAAAGAAAAATTTTTTCTAGGCCCTTTCCAGGCATTGCATTAGGGAAACACTGCAGAAAGGGAAGCAGGTATTTCCAAATGGAAAAGCCATTAATGGGAACAGAGTCTGGCCCCAGGACTCGTACGGATCAGAACCAAACTGAGTGACATCGGAGCCGGCGTCTCATTGCTGTGAGTGAGAAACCAGCCCGGCTGCGCCACGAGATTAGAAACACATGGAGCATCAGTGAACCCCTGGGGGACAGCAAACCATTTCAAGCCACAGATGAGAGGAAAAGAAAGAGACAAGCACGGAAGGGACAGTCTGACAGTCCCTTCATCGCGTGCTGGCATTGAGATGGAGCCAGAGGACTTCAGAAAGGGACACAAACACCCGCACTGGCTACTCTGCAGCACCACAAGGAGCTGCGTGTGGCTCATGGGGCTGAGGAAGCCAAGAGAAGCTGTGTCCTTGTGCCGGAAACATGCTACGTGCAAGGACAGAAGCAAGAGACAGAAGTTAATGAGACTGAAGAGGATTATCCCCTCTCCCCAAGGGTCCACGGGTAAATACAGGTTTTCCTGCGAGCAGACTGCCACTTGGGGTGATAGCTTTCCTTCCATTGTATTAAAATAGCTAACCAATTTAAAACAGAAGTCAGATTTCCAAACACACATGCACAAACACACACCAGGAACACATTGACACTTCAGAAAACAGGAGTCAGGGTCAGATGACACTTGGGCTCTTCTGAAAATTTCCTGCTGGAGCCTTTCACACTGTAAAACTACCCTGAAACAATTTGAACACTCCAGGCAGAAAACCCAGCTGCTTTCCTAGGTCAGCCTGAGAGCTGCTCTTGAGATCCTTCACTTGCTCCCCCAAAATAATCATGTTCTTGGGGAGGAGGATTTCACTGCCTTCCCCAAGATACAGAAAAAGACCAGTTTGTGACCCCTATATGCCAATGGGAGGTTCCCTGTCTGCACCAGCCTCTGCTTGCATGACGCTTGGTTTTATGAGCATTGCTTTGAAGGAGGACAGAATGGGAATGAGAGACTACAAATCACCTGGGAAGAGCAGTACTTGGCTCTCTGGACACCCTCAGTCCGACACCCACAGTCTTCTAGTGTGGTACCAATGTCAAGAAAAACTGCCTTTGGCAGCCTAATCTAAAACATACTCCTGTGGGAAACAGCTGGACACTGCCAGGGTGAGGGACTGAGCTCCCACTACCTCCACCCCTTCAAAATCCCACTGCAAAAATCACAGATCACCCTGAGCTGCCCCACCAAATGCCTCAATGCTCTGATGCCCAAATCCTTACTCCCTTCTTGCACCCACCACCCTCCCAACCTCTGAGGCTGCAGCAATGAACCCTCCTCTCTTTGTTACACTACTGCACACAGCAGGAGACAAGAAAGTTTTTCCCTTGCAAAGGAATCAATTCACCATAATGTAGTAATTTCACTCTCTGGTAATTAAAAAGCTTAAGCTCCAACTCACACTTCCAAGCATTTGCTCAGATGGGAGGAAAACTAACAAAAACAGTCAGAGCCATCACCAGAACCACCCCTGTGAAAGGCCTAACTCCCTATATTGCTTTAATTAAAAGTGGATGAATAGCAATCTCTCAGCCCAGAGACCTTTAAGAGAAATAAAGTCAATCTATAGGCTTATGAAAATAAAACAGGAGGATGGAAACAAACACAAAAATCCTGCCAGTTTTAGGGCTTAGCAGAGGATTATAACATCTGGACTCTCTTTTCAAGGGGAGGTGAACCGAGAAATGGATGGTGTAGAGAGCACACAACCACCCCTTGAAGTGAGTACCATGCGGAGGGAGCTGTTGATGGAAGAAGAGGAGCAGAAAGCTGCAGAGAGGTAACAGTGTTGCCCACACATTTCTGTCTTCATGGCTGCCTGGAGGAACACTCCTATCTGCTGACACCACAGAACAAAGGACATGGTTTAATTGCAAAAAAACAAAAATGGGCCCAGGGGAGAAAATCCAAAGAGATGATGAGTATAGCTGACCTCCAGTGAAACAAAGAACAAGTAGTGAAGAATAATCTAATCCGTAAAAGCTAAGTATTTAACATCATTCTTACAGCAAGAGACCACCCTGCTCCAGAGGACATCTGCAAACAGATGTGAGCATGGAGGCTTTTAACACAGCAATACCACCAGTCAGGGCATAGGTAACTACAGCAGGACCTTACTGCTGCAGAATTTAAGTGCCATACAATGCTTTATGGATTTATTCTTCTGTTGCAACAGGGAGATATGGCAATTCTAGTTTGTCTCCCTTTTTCCCCAATACAATATATGCAGAGAGTCTGGGGTCAGATTTGGACTCTCTTTCTTCTGCTTGAGCCCCCAGATCTTCTATTTCCTATTTGTAAAGAACTTCTGGCAGTGGAGAAAACTAGGGACACATCTTGGGCAGAATTAGTAACTAAATGTGGGCTTAACTGGTGATTCCCAAATTCACACCCCGTGGTAGGGGGACACAGAGAAATTGAAACCAGGGCCCCAAAGTGGGCTCCAGACCCCCTCAATTGGTCCCACGTGCCCAGGGTAAGCCTGCATGGTAGTGGGTGCAGGACGTCATCTCGGGCTTTGCTGGAGCAGTGTGGACACACGCATGCTCACAATGAACCAAACTCAATTGCTTTTCCACTTGGGCCAGAGAAAATTAAAACCTTGTGAAAGTGGCTTTGTCTTAGAAAGCAAGCAAGTTTACTTTGCTTAGCTTTATTACAACTTAGCCTTCTTATCAGTCTGATTTCATTCTTAAGTCATTTTAAACCCTAGTATCATATAATCTGGCAGCTACAGTGATGGGTTTTACACAGAAAAACACAGGGAAAGCAAAAGTATTTTCAAAAGCACTCAGACCTGCTGTGACTGCCCCTGCTGAAGTCAACAGTAAATCCAATGATACCATTGGGAGCAGAGGTCAAGGCTGAGCAGGCTTGACACTACAGAAACTTATGGGTGGGATTTTCAATCTCTTCAAAACCGATTAATAATAACAAAGTATATTAAAAGTAAAGAGCTAAGCTGTGACCCTGAAAATATTTACATATGTGCCTAGCTCACAGATTGTAAGTAATTATGGGAGGCCTGATTTCTCTCACTTTCTTTAATGGAAGCCAGGAATAAGGGCCCAGATGCGCAGAAAACCTTGGCTCACGGACGGGGTCAGTTACAGTGACTTTGGTGGAATCACTCAGGCTCTGCAGAGACTTTGAGCACAGGCATGCACACGGCAAGACTTCTTAGAAATACCAGGATCTTCCTAGACCTTCAGCCGCACAGTGACATGCAAACACACCAAACATGAGACTGTGATGGTGCTGGATAACAGCATTAAAATCCACTCTCTTCTAATCAACTGTAGCAAAACTTGGACCAGAAAACGAAGTCTAGTTAAGAAAAACTGGAGGGGTGTGTGTGTTTTATTATTTGTGCAGATCTGACATTGTGACATGCACTAACCTAACTTCAAAGGATGAAACATCATTATTACAAAGCACTGCATTGAGTATAACCATTTCCAGGCTATTATGCAAGCCCAACTGAAATAATATTATGAGTACAGGATTATTCTTGTTCTCTATTAATCTCAAGAGGAAGAGGGATGCGACTTATTTTCTCATCCTGACAAATCATCTCAAGACACTGCTGAATCAGACATGTTTGCAGCTTAAGAGGAAATAAGTAAAAATGTTCAGCTTTTATTACTAAGTTTGAAGATTCATTAACAGGAATGTAAAACTAAACCTCATTTAAACCTCCTCATTGTTCACAATATAAATCCTTAGCTTGTGTAGTCACACTGGAATGAGAAAAAAAAAAAAAATTAGAGGAGGCGACCTTCCCAGCTATTTATTTCCACGCAGTTTCACTCCCAGGTTCCTGCACAATACAGCAGTCTTCCCTGCAAACGTTTCAGGGGAAATGCTTTACTTGCATAAAGGCTGCAACTGTTCCCACTGCAGTGAAGCCATAAAACGATTGCAGTTGAACCAAAACCTGATAACAGCTTAATGGCATAAAGCAATATTTGGACTGAATTGAGCCTGATCATATCACTCTAAAGTTCTTTTCCAAGTTAAAAGGCTTTTATTTATAGTCTTTACTTACACCCAAGAGACTTTGACATATTTTAACTAACCTGCCTTCCTTGTCTTCTTAACCTTGGTCCCTTTCCAAGAAAAAAGATGTCATCTGACCACGAATGGGGTTTGATTTCCAGGAACAGAATTAACCCACAACAAATCCCTTGTGTTTATTCACCGAGTGATGGTGCATGTTCTGGGGAGTGAGCTTAGCCAGTATTTCCTTAATGAAAGGGGTGGAGGGCAGCAGGCTGGAGTTACCTCTCGTACCACATCAAGCACTTCCATAAAACAAATCTTTGAATCCCACCTATTCCAACTCTTCTGGTTTCACAGACAGCACTGGGAGAGCAGACTACAGCAAGACCCACCAGTGGATTGGTGTCACTCCTACTGGGACCCACTGAATCTCCTCACACACATCACCCCATGCTGACACAGTCACCTCACGCTGCTGCACTGCAGAAACATGACTTACACTGTGCAATCCTGGCTACAAACACAAACTAGATAAAGCAAAGCACACCACAGCCTTCCCTTCACCTGCTGGGTACACACAGGAGGGACTTCAGAAATGCCCCAGTGGTCAGATACCACTGCAGCCACCACCACAGCCAAGGGAGGCTAATGCAAGGACAACTCAGCAATATTTAAAGACCAGAGAGTCAATTCACCCTCCCTTTGACAGGAATGGAAAAAAACAACATTTTTGTCTAGTGTGAGGGAAAGAAATTGAAAACAAGTATTATATCAGGTTGAACAATGCCATGACCGCAAGAAAAGCCTTTTCCTATCTTTGAGGGTCTTTTTTTTGACTTGTGCCCAAAGGTGTTTTCAATCAGACCTAGGGGGGTGCCTCCGAGTGCCTCCTCTGCTCACAACATAGTTCACGTCTGCTCCAGGCCTGGCTGGTGGTGGGCACGTGACACGGTGATGGCATCACACAAGATGCTGCAGTCCCCAGGTCCTGGACACCTCAACTGCCTGCAGCAGCGTTACCCTGCAACGCTTTGTGTCTTCATTTCCCAAACACCCTTTCCAGAGCTGCTCTGGTCTCTGGGAAGGAGCAGGGGTACCTGTTACCTCACTAGCAGGGGTATCTCCCTGCCTTGGCTTTGTCAGACTTTGTTAGACCAAGAAATGGGAAAGGAGGCCCAGGCAGGTGATTCAAGCAAGCTCTTAGTGGTCCAGCAGCACATCCCTGGCTGTGGGAAGCAGCAGGGAGCAGGTGGGTCAAGCAGGGCAGTATCACACTCCAGCAGAGCAGCTTTTGCTTAGCAGACAGTGTCCTCCTTCCAGCTGCAGGCAGCTCACTGGTGGCTCCCCCAGCCCCTGTCACCCCGTGCCAGAGCCAGCAGCAAGCGATCCCTTCTTCTCCCAGGCCCTGGAAGAAGATGGGGGCTGGGACATTGTGCAAGTGTAAATATTTACGTAGCCAGGGCCTTCCTTCCCCTGCCCTGTATTTTCTCCCCTTCTTAAAATGTCACAGATCAGCTGTTTCCATAATTGTGCAGGAAATTAGTTCCCTGCTGGCTGGCAGCTTAACACTCACGTGTGCTGGGTCTACTGTAGCTGCACTGCTCACCTCTGCTGCTGGCCCCTGCATCCACCCAGGATCTTCGGAGGATGTGGCCAGAGGGGAAATGGGACAGTCAGGGATGTGGCCACAGAGCTGTCCGTGGCTGTGGCAGTCCTTCTCACAGCTGCAGCTTAGAGGAACTCCTGTTCCCTGGTCCATGGGTCAGATCAGGATCCCGGGGGACCTGACACTCTGTTTATGCCGCTTCAGAGCAAACATCCAAACCAGACTAACAGAGTTTCCTGCCTGCACACAGCGGCGAGCGCACTCAGGAAATTCAGGCATATTTCAAGCTTGCGACTTTTTCTTTGTTCTTCGGACAAAGCCTTGTTCACTGGAGATGTTGCTAAAAGGATTATTATCTATGGGAGACTTCTTTTCCCAAGAGGAAATCTGCTAAACACACAAATCTGCATTTGCTGTGTTTTGTAGGAGGTGGGATTAATACAGGAACATTCTTCCTTCTGCTCTCCGCATCTAATGATTTAAATAGACCAGCCATGACGACACCGCCCTGTGGGAATAGGCCCAAATGCCTTTCTCCTGTACTCCAGTCTGACGGTTTTACTCCTGGCCCGAGACGATACCAAACCACCCAGCATTTGGTGAGAAGAGTTGGAAGAATTTGGTGGGAATCACATCTAACAGTGCACTCAGTGAAAAAGTGAAGTCTGTCCACCAGCCCGAACACCAATAAAACCCCATCATGGGCAAACCAGATTGCAAATGTTTTGCATATTCCAGGTCAGCCCTGTGCTCTTCAGAGCCCTGAATACAAGAAGCACCCTGCAAGTCCGAACTTGCCGATGCTTAGGACGTAAAAGCAGAAGGAATGTAATTTTCTGCTCTTTATTTAGCGGTGGCAAAACCCTGATAGAAAACGACATGGTGGAAGTGCTTAACTTCAGACCCATGGAAATTTGAGGGCAAGCATTAATTACCTCAATCCTGCGTACAAGCCTGGGGCCTGTATTAGCACCTCTCTGACTGGAAGAAGCTCAAGAGGATTGAATTTCCCACTTCTAGGACTTACTTTCCTTTCCTCATCTACCTATGCCTGCCTTCCTCTTTCTAATTCCCACGTTATTTCCTTCTCTCTACCTCAGCTTTCCCTCTAAATGGGACTAAACTCTAAAAAAGAAACCCCACAGGGGAGTAGACACTGCCATGGGTTATTTCATTATAGTGAATATAGATTAAGTTTGGCAAATCCCTGCCTGCATTATCCCCTCACTCTGCTCCTGAGTATAAAGATCCCCTTATGAGTAATGACAAACATGCTCATGAGAGCCTGGAAAAAGCTGCATTGTGGAGCAGGGAGGTCTGCAAACACACCAGACTAGAGAACATCACCACCTAAAAAGCTCAACAGATAGAGAAAATAAAGTAGGAGAAATCAAGCAGCAAATTCCCAGGTTCATTGTTTCCAATCTACAGGAAAAAAATAAATCACAACCTATTTTAAGCATGTGAGTGTATAAATAAATCAGCTGGCCCAGCCAAAAGGCAAAGTGGGCTGAAAACAGATTCAAACATAGGTCTAGACTATTACTTAGCTGTGTATCTCAGCTGGGCTCGTCTCTCCTGTATTGCCCAGGCAACTTAAATCTGAATACAACAAAGACAAGATTAGGTAGATAAGTAATATCCAGAGGGAGTATCTAGAGCCTGTGGGGCTGCAAAGCCATCTGAGTCCCTGGAAAGCTTGACTTCTGTGTTAAAAAGCACTTTCATTGTATGGGCCATTTGTTGATGGATTGTGGGAAAAAGTTGGATTTCAGACCAGAGAGGAAGACAAGCAAACCCTTATATAAAGTCACCCTCTCCCCAGTCTGTGGGTTGAATGCAGAATGCTCTCAGACTTGCTACATACCACCCACTTTAGATTACAGACTTGGAAAGTTATTTTTAAAAAGTAATTATAGTAGTAGAGGGCACACTCATCTGGAACGGCGGCCTGAGGAAACGACGAGCCAAATGCAGCTCAAACTGCTTTTCAAGTCTATAATCGTGTTTATTTATTGCCTTTAAAAACAAGAATCAAAATCCAACTAATTTCTGAGTGAAAACGTCTGTATATTTCCCTAAGGAGTCCAGGCAGCTAGACTACACTGAAAACCTTCCCCGGCCTTTCAGTCTAGCATCTAGAGCTGCAAAAAAAATAAATAATCCCCATTAGCTCTGGCTTCAAGGAAAACCAAACCCAAATCCCTTTCCATTCTTTGTTTTCCCTTGAAACGGTGGCTTGATCATTACAAAATCCTCATCAGGAGATTCAAGTGGTCTAATGAGAGGCACATCATGTTTTGCATATGCTCATTTCTGCCCAGAGGTGGTTTCTGGTAGAGCAAAACGCAAGTTCTTAACCTG
Source organism: Struthidea cinerea (assembly GCA_013397865.1). Taxonomy (NCBI): domain Eukaryota; kingdom Metazoa; phylum Chordata; class Aves; order Passeriformes; family Corcoracidae; genus Struthidea; species Struthidea cinerea. The sequence continues at coordinate 877,766 of VZTI01003366.1, read as the reverse complement.
TGTGAGAAGAGTGGGTTTACAAGCCCCAGAAAAAGATTCCATAGCTTTTTTCTATTCCAGCCCCTCTTTTCAGCTGTCAGCTGGTGGATTTTGGATCGGTATGCTGAGAAAGGACTCAGAAGGGACTGAAAGAGAGAGAAGAGGACCAGGTACTTGGGCAGATATCAGGAATATTTTTTCCCACTTTTTCTTCCTTTTGTAATGGAATCTTGATTCATGCCCTATTAATGCCCAAAGACCTTCAGAAGGCCTGACCTGTGAAACAGGCTCAGCATGCAAAGCCAGCAGCCCCCTGCCCTCCAGTCCGTGGGGCTCCTTACAGCCCCCTCCTCAGCAGCAGCTCTGAAATGGCGCTGGCCATGCCTTTTCCACAGCTTTTTCAATAGGCAGCAGCCTTAGGGGATCCTATGACCTCATACTTGACGACTTGTCTTTCAACCAGAAAACACTTAAACCCTAAAAATATCTCCACGGAGCCTAAAGAAAAGAATATGCCTGTTCCCCTCAAAATCATCAATCCTCCCGCCGCCCGGCGAGGAACAGCCGCTTCCTCCCGGCAGCCCCTGCTTTCCCTTCAAGCTCGGAGCCGACAGGAAATCCATTCTCCTCTTGTGAGAGCCAGGAGATGAATTTTCCACAATAGCTCTCCTAGCAAGGCAGAAAATAGAAAGACACAATAGAAACTGCTAACTCAAACAATAGGAGCTGCTGAAGGGCAGCTCACCAGAAGCTCGGCATCACCCAAGTCCTAAATAAGCTAGAGTGGAAAGAAGCCAAGGACCTGTTAGCTGTCTTGCTAACACAATATCCAGGCTCAAACATAAGTTTGTTTTAAACCTGGAAGCACTCTCCCTTTTCAGAGAACAGGCAGGAAAATGTAAAATACATGTATTAAAATGAAATTGCACTGCATTATGGAATGGCCCCCAAAAAGATTTCCACAGCTCTTCAAGCCCACAGCATCTCATGCCACAGTGCCACGGGTCACCTCTCCACCCTCTAGCAGCTCCTCAGAGATGGGGAGAGGGGACTACAATACTGCCTTATTCCAGGTGGTGGAAGGGGATGGGGGCAGAGCCCCTCTTTCTTCTGGGAATTTGTTGCGTCATATTCAGAAGAGCACAGCAGAACATCTTGGTTATTGAAGTTACACAGGTAAGGCTCAGCAAACCAGACATCTGAGACTCTGCTCTCTGTGTGTGTACGCCTATCATGCCTGTAACACTAGCCCTGCATATTAAAGGAACATTGTTTCAAATAACTTAATTCATATTTTAATCTAAAACATAAGATATGCCTTGATAAAGAGAATTTTATCTGATCTCTCTTGGGTTTTTTAATCTTTATGCTACTTTTTGACTGGCTTTGAACTGCTGCAACACTGTTCATTTCTGAGTAGGTCAGAAATGAAATTCTGAGGAATTGAAAATGTCTCCAAAAAAAAGTTTAAATCACTTACTAATAACTTGCTGCCCTAGCTCAGGCTGATGAAGGACAGAATAATCAAAAATTTTAAAAAAAATTCTGAAATTTGCACATAAAATACAGCTAAGAATGAGGACAAGGAATGCATTTCCTTTTAAATGCTCTGCTAGCAACCAGCGCTCCAAGGGAGAAAACAGCCTGCAATAAAAATATCTCTGAAAGTTCTAAGGCTCCTCCTTAGCCAGTGAGTGCCTTGCAGTCATCATCCCCCTGCCTCCCAAGGTGGGCAGAATAAATGTTGAAAACACTTTCCATGCACTGTACCCTGCTGAAATGCAGCACCTGTGACAAAATTACACATGGCCACATCCTAATTTTGCTGATCCTGGTCTCGATTTACACAGGTGGAACATAAATGGCTGGATCTGAGGGTCATTGCGGTGCTGGCTGTGAGGATGAACCCATCATCTCTGCTCCAGCACATGATCGCCGAACAAAACAGTGCTTCTCCTCCAGCCCGGAGCAAAACAAAAGGTGAAAAGCTGGGATATACAAAGCTGAAAGAAAAAAAACCAAATCACCCTGCTCTCATCACCGTGGACTACATCCTGCTGTTGCAAACCCACTGAAGCCCTTTTCCTCAGCTTCATCTTGCCCAAAAGACAGCACTGGAAAGGGGAGAGGGAAAAAAACCAAACCCAGCACCTCAAAGAGAAGCCGAAAAGCAGACATAAGCACCTGGGATGCAGTTCATCGGCAGATCTCCTTCCCCACTGCAGCCCGGGAGTGGCAGAAACAGAGGTGAAGAAGGTCCCAGCCGGCATTGGGGAGAAGTTATTCCCCATCCTCCTGCATTGTGCAAAACGGGGAGGCTCCCGCCGGCACCGCTCAGCAGCCCCAGGTATCTGGGCGGCGCTGGGGCGGCTGCCCGCGCCCTCTCCCAGCGAGCCTCTCCCTTCCCGCAGCCCTCCTGACTCACACACGGCTCTGCCCTCGGCTGGGGCTCGCTCCTCCGACTCCCCTGTGCTGCGGGAACAGCCTCCAGCAAACCTCAGGCTGGGAGAGACTGGGGAACCGGGAGCCTTGCCCAGAGATTAAGCAGTCAGGCAAAGCCCTCCCGGCGGGGATCAGCTCACCCCACTCCCAGCCACTATTCCCGGCAGGAGCAACGTGCCACAGCTCTGCAGCAGAGAACAGGGCCCAACTCGCACTCCCAGCAGGGATCTGTGCCGCCCTGAATTTGCTGCCAGCCCCTAAAACGCCTCAGCACGCACGGTGTGTGCTCCCGCTGCCCTGGGGCCCACGAAGGAGAAAGGCCCAGAGACCCCTCTGGGATGGTGCCGGAGCATTTCTCTTCTCGGGGCAAAGCGGGTCAGTGGGGCACAGCGGGGTGACAGCAGCTGGATGACATCTCATCCCCCATGCTGGCATCCCTCCCAGCGCCCTGGGACACAGCCGCCAAGCTACACTGGCAACACGCGCCCCAAAATAGATGGTTTCCTCTTTCCTCGCCCTAGTCAAGGGAGGAGGAAAAGCTGAGTGGGGAAAAAAGGAAGAGAGAAGGTGGCTCTTCTGGTAGAGGCTCCCAAGCACTGGAGGCAGGGACTGGAGCCAGGCTGTGGTGTTGTTCCTCCAGCTGCCTGACCAAGCTGGTAGGGCAGCCTGCACTGATCACCCTGCTCCCCTGGGATAGGACTCAGCTTCCCAAGAGTTAGGAAAACCAGGCACACAAAGCAGTCTCCTCGAACAGGATGTCTCCCTCTCCAGGCAGCATGGAAGCTGCAGAGCAGGCACGCAGTGAGGATTTTCCCCTTCTGGTACATCCTATGCAAAAACCTCCTGTTTCTTCAGTGGGGGTCAAAAGTGGTTTGAAGTCTGGCAAGAATCAAGCTGGAATCTGTGTGGGAAGTGCAAGGGGCTGCCATCATCAATGGCCAGCCCTCCATGCCGTGGCAAGCCCAAGCCTCTTGCCAAGGTTGGGATCTGCAGCCCAGCAGCCAGCATGACACAATGAGTTCATGCCACGCAGCGCGTTTTCCCCAGGGCTGCACTTCGGAAGACACAGTGGAGCAACAAGAGCTGACATCCCTCCAACTTCAGCTTTGTCTCCAGATGGCTCTCTCGTTTAGTGCCAAGAGAAACGAAAAACAATGCAAGCTCTGGAGTCTTGGGTCAACCACTGCAAAACTGTTAATCCCAGAGTTGCATTGCCCTGTCTCTGCCATTTCATTTGCCACTGCGGTCTCCAGAAGCTCAGCAGACGAGACTTCTCCTTCCAGCTGAAATTCCTTCATTAATTACCTCAAGATCCCTGAAAAAGGGAGCCCAAATCCATAACCCCTTCTCTCTGCTGACGCAGATGTAAAAGTACCTGACAGGGAGGGAGCAAAATTACTCATCCACACTCCAAAGATCATTCTTCAGATATGCAGCAGAAGAGGTGATGGAGAAATCAGTGTATTGCAAATGGGCTCAACCAACAGCCACACTGGTACACTCGAACAGCACTTTCCATCCATGTCTTCTTAAAGCAACACTCTGTCTTTGGTCTAGACAGGGGTTTTTTGCAGCAAATTTTATTCTAGCTCTTCCACAGTCTCCCACCGAAGTTGGTGTACCACCAACGACAAAAATGCTCTCTGGCCAATCCAGAGAGCTTCTTATGCAGTTTTTTTCTGCACAACCCCTCCTGATGCAGAATTTTCCAACATTAAAAAGGGAAATCAGAGAGAAGAATGGAAAAACTTATGGGAAGAAGACAAAATGAGGAAAGGAGATGAAGATACCACTTTTGCCCTCTCAGTATGGTTAAAAAAAACCCACAAAAAAATGAAGGCAAGGAAGTGACTCTCAAAAAGTAAAACAAAACTACAAATTTATCCACAGGACATTTTCTGCAGGACTACCTGGCACTGCTTATAATTTCCTTGCACGTCTTCATGGCACTGAAAGCCATAGAGTCCTTATTTGTGTAAGAGAGAAGTGAGGGTAAATATATTTGAAGAAAGAAATTGATGAAAATATGATAAAGGTGTCTAGAGGAAAGAAGAACTGCACTTTCCTGCTGCTGAACCCAGTATGGTCTCTCCTTGGGGGGCAAGGCTCTGAACTCCATCACATTTTCCTTGGTTTTATGGGTAAAAGCTTTCCAACACAGTCAATTACTAATTATTATTTCAGGAGAGCACCGGCAAACAGGAGCTGAAGGATGGAATATGCCACATTCCTAAGCCAGACCTGATGGGGGGATTTGTCCTACCCTGCAAGTGGCACAGAAAACCCTGGGCACTCAGAACCCAGCATGCAGAGCCACTCCAGCTTGGCTGAATCAGGCCCACTGTAAGCAAGCAGGACCATAACATCTTCATAAAGTAGGATTTAAGTACAAACATCTGCCTTGCCATTTTTTAATTAAGGGAGTTTATAGCTAGGTATTCGTTTCCGTAATGCACGGCTCCAGCTGCAGAAATGCCATGCGTATTCTAATTATGGCAGCTAGTTTATTTAACAGAGTTTGACATTGTTTGACATTTAGCTGAGTCACCTTGTTCCTGGGTAAAGCAACAAGGGCTGTTCAGCACTTCAACAAGAAAGAGGCAGAGATTCGATATCAAAAGTAGAACATATATCACAAAAATTTTAAATTAAATACAGCTGAGGCCTATTCTGTTCTGGCAGCTTCTCTCTTTGGGACACTAAGTCAACCCAAATGTTTTCCAGATATAACTCTTCCCCTCAAGGACATGTAGCACTACCATCTCCCTCATGTTCCTGGAGGGTGGGAAGGGTAGGAAGTGTTGTAATGGGCATATGGGGTTCATCTCACCCTCTGCAAATATCACACACCCATATATCAGGACATCCATCACTAAGACCCGCACAAAGGCTGAGCAGCAGCCACTTGCAGTCAGCCAACATTTTTCTAGGAGAAGATAAAACAGATAGGCCAGTGACAGTCAATACAGGAGAAACAAATGCTACTACCTGCAGACAGGATTTTCCTATAACACCTCATGTGAAGCCATCTGCACTCCTGTACAGTGTTTTCAAGGACCTCAAAATGCTTTCCAGCAAGAAAGGCAGGCCAGCAGTATCCATTCTTATCACAAAGAGGTTTCATAATGTGATTTGAATTCTCATTCTATGAGTTTGTTGGTGATACAGCTAAAAAGAGAGCCCACTCTTGGACTTCTCATCCCAGATAGGAAATGGATGGCAACACCACCTTCCTCAGGCTGCAGAGGCTGGGCGCAGCACAGAACACTGCAGAGAGCAAACCCTGAGCCTGGGACTGCCTTCCACAAGGTTGATGGAGGCTGCCAACACGCTGCCAGGCGGCTGTGCTGCCCTGCTGTGGCTCTGATGTTTGTGTCATGTATTTGTGCTGCTGGTTTCTAAGTCCCTACTCTCCAGCATCCCTGGAGCTGTGCTCACCACACATCTGGAGCAGCTGCTTTGCCTGCAAATAGTGTTGGGGAGTGCAGCACACTCCTGGAGAGGACTAAACCCTCCCATCCCAGCTTCTCTTCACAGATCTTAAGGGAAGAGCTGGGATCTCCTTTTAATAGTGGGAGACAGAACAGACCTTCTAAACAGGCTGAAAATACTCCATTTATCCTGGCAGGCACTGCAGCGAGCCAAACTTTAAGCCAACAGCCAGAATCGTGCAGTCAGACAATAGGGAGCTGGCCAGAGCCTGCACTTCCAGAGCACGCTGTGGTCTGGCTCACCTCCCCCATGCCATCCCTGCAGCCGCTGCTGGAAGAAGCTGTGTAGGAGTGTGTGCTGTTACCTTGAGGACAGGATATCCATCATGTCCAGGCCCTCTATGAAAGCTGTCAGAGGGACAGTGGCTCAGGCCAAAAAGATAAGTAAATATCTTTTTGGCCAGCATTGCAGAAATCCCTATTTGCATTTAACCTTCCTTCAGTTTCCTTTCTATCCCAGTGGCAACTCCAGTTATTCATTCCTTGTTGTACAGTAACAGTGTCTGCAGAGCCATAGCATCCAGAAATGACAAAGACTGCCTCTGGTCCCCAGTGGTCTCCCAAGTAGTGGCCGGAGCTCAGGCTGCCTGGTTGCACCCCACAGCCACAGCCCCCCAGAAGCCATTAAATCCCTTTGTGTGACAGGGCACGAGCCAACCTGAATCTGAACAGCTGATGCAAGATCCCCTGAGAGCCCTAAACACCATGCCAGCTATTTTAGGAGGAGGTGGAGGTCTGGTATCACAAGGCTGGGTGTATGAGCTCCCAGGGAAAAGGCATTTAAAAAATGGTCACAAAAAGTACTAGAGACAGTAGCTGGGAAACTGCAGTCTCCAGCTGCTCTCACCCATCTTATTTAGGGCTTTCCCCACAGCATTACCTGGTAGAAAAGGAATGATTCTTTGCTTGGGATCTTTCTGGCCTCCTTCAATAGGGAACTTGTCCAGAAGCTGCATCTGCAAAGGAAGCACAACAAACGTCTTAGGGGGAAACATGGACTGTCTGCATAGGGACCAAGGGATCCCTTGGTTTGTGTGTGGTTTAAGACAAAAGCAACTGCAGGAATTACTTTGTCATGTTGGAGGGGAGCCTGTACTTAAAAAGGTATGATACAGTTCACTCCAAGAAAGGGAGGGCAAGTGTCTGGCAGCACAGAGGAGCTGGGACAGGGCCCAGGCAGACAGCTGAGCCTGGCCTTGCTGTCATTCTAAAATTAGGCTCCCAGTTTTTGCTACAAAACACACGCCTTGTCTCTAATACACAGCCTGCCTGTGCTGCTGGAGCAACAGGTTTTACCTGTCCATCTGACAGACCACCCTCCTGGCTAAAAATGCTGTTCAAGCAACCAGATTAAAGCACGTCTAATAAAACACCTGCTCTGCTTTTATGGCAGAGCCAGAAAGACCCACTGCCCTGGTCCAGTAAGAAAGAGCATTCCTGTTCTCCCAGGGAGACAGAGATGGGGTTTTGGGGAATATCTTCCACTGCAGTCCCTGCATGGAGAACAGCAGGCAAGGAGGCCTCAGAGAGCAAAGCATCCCACAGAACATCACAAATGGCCTGAAATCACAGCTCAGGGTAGGTGCGCTGTCAGCCAAGCACCCTTTAGCACATGGTTTCTTAGCCTAGGAAAGCTGCCGGTTTCCTAGCCTAGGAAATGCTGATCTGACATTGCTAAAGGAGCCCTACAATATATCCTTGGGTGATGAGACCTGATGGACCAGTGCCACTGAGGCTGAAGACCAGCTGAAAGGCTTTAAACAGAAAGATGCACCTGCTCTAGTGACACCATCACGGACTTGCCCAAAACAGAGTTACTACAGCCCTGAAAATTGCCAGAGCCTCTCATCTCTCCCATTCACCCTCTGCAACCTTTTGCTCTCATTCAGCATGTGGTGCTACCAAGATAGAGACCCAAATCTTCACATTCTGTTTCATTTCTCCCCACATTTCATATGCATGATGCCTCTGTGATGCTCTATGTCCCCTCCCTACTCAGAAGCCCTGGCTCCCTCGGGCAGAGGGAACTCCAAATCTCCTGCCAGCCCCAGGGCTCCTTTCCAACAGACCAGGAGAGACGTCTTTCAACTCATAGTCCACAACCCCTGTGACCTCTGAGGAAGGCAAGGAAGGAAAAGCAAGCAGTCATGTTACTTGCCCTTGCAGAACCCCTATCTCCTCACCTGAACTGGATCTACAGCTCAATGCAAATACCCAAAGTGGCAGCAAGAGCTGGGGGAAGGGAGGGGACACTCGTCAATCAGCATTTAATCTCATCAGTGCTACGTGTCCAACAGGGAGCCTGTGGGAGTTAACAGAGGTTTTGCTAGCTCGACAGATTTCCTTTTAAAAATATTTTTTTGCTAACTTGGGGAAAAAACAGTCAGAATTATTTTTTTTTTTTTACTGGTTTTGTTTTAAGCACACAGAATCCTTCTCGTCTTCCGCCGCACACAACATGTCCAGCGTTTTCACCATATGGCACAGCAAACCGAAGATCAAGAGGAAACTCGGGAGTAGAAGGAACATCTGTGCAGGAGAAGAACTTAAAAGATCCCACATGTTTCCCCATCAGGGAGTCAGCCTGGTAAATAAATAGACCATAGCTTTGCGGATTGTTAGCTAACTCGCTTTTCTGCCTACAGAGACACGTTTTTTATTGAAAATGGGAAATTTTGTTTTCTTGTAGGTAGAGCTCTGGGTGTCTGAGGTCAGGCATGGGCAGGAGTTTCCTTCAAAGAAGAGGGAAAAAAAAGGAGGGGGAGGCAATCCCTACCTACTGACTTGAAGTTTCACTGTTGCTACACTTTTAGCCAGGAAGGCAATTCTCACTTTACTATGCGGTGACTGAAGCTGGAACTGATACAGTCAAATTCCCATGGTTATTCTTGGAGTTAGATTAGCTTGGCTAATACAAGCCTTTTTAACCACATCAAGAGAGTCACAACGTGTATAACTTAGTGCTATTTATCTAAAGGGTGGATATCAGCAAAATAGATACAATAAAGTGCAGCTGGAAGAGTTTGGCTAAACTTTCCTAGACTACACTTTCCACCCCAGCTCTTGCCTTCACTGGGAGGGTCTGGATGGCAGGGAGCTGGGGGAGTCAGGGGCACTCCAGAAGCCATGGATCCTTCAGGATGTTAAAGTCAAATAAAGTGCAGCAGAAGCAGGGAGCCTTCTTCAGCACGTTCCTGCACCCAGTTCTGCCATTCAAAACGAGTGCAAGTTAGAGCTAAAGTCCTAGAGAAGCAGGATTCCGTATCCTCCCACCCACAGAGAAGGATGTAAAGTGGAAGATGAGGAAGAGACGTATACAGGAGAAAAAAAACATCAGTGGACCTGACTGAAACATCCCAAATCTTCCAAAGGTGACAAGGTGTCCCAAGCCAATGCTTAACATCCCCACTCAGTCCAGCTCTGAGGAGACAAATGAAGTAGCTGGGAATGAAGAAAGTTAAGGGCTGAACTACCAAAACTCCTCCTGGCAGGCACAGCCCTTTCCTCACATGATTAACAGACAAAGACCAATAAACAGATTTTCAGTTCTCTTAATTAGATGTCTGCAGAGCATCTGAAAGTTAAAAACTCTTTTGTCTGTGACAAATGTTTTTCCATTAAAGGAAGGTATTCTTGTTATAACTGCAAATACACATATGAGTGATGAAAAAAACCCTTCACTTAATGCCCCAGGTTATTCTGCTCAGACATGGGCAGTCTCCACAAGTTGTTGCTCACATCTTTGATATGTGACATTTAACTTAGGGACAAAGTGTGCTAAATCAGAAAGCAATTCTGTCACCTGGAGTAAAATCATCCCAGTATGAAGGCAAAGAAGGGAAGTCTGGATGCAGAGTCCCAAAGACTGAATTAGGGATGTAATTGACTTTGGGCAGATGAAAAAAATCACAGCTGGGCAGTGCATTTTGGCAAACGTGGAGGAGGTTCATTTGCTTACAATGAGGAGGAGCCTCCAATTGCATGACTGGTATGGTGAGCAGAAAGAAAACTCTTACTATGTCCCTGTATCACAGGGTGGAGGATCCGTTTGGAAACAGGGAGGGTGTATGGAAATGAAGAAGTGAGCTTTCCATCCATTCAGGCAGCATGTCTGGAGTCAGGCTGAACAAACACATCCCACTCTCACTTCTGGCACCAGAGATGCGTGTCCACAAATAACTCACCACCAAAATTGCCTCTCCAGACTTTGTCTCTCCAAACTGCTCTGGGTTTGCTGACATCTTTCCTACCCAAGTCCTGCACAGTCCTGCTTTCTGTTCTGAGCACCTTCCTTCTTGCTTCTGCCTAAAACTCCTTTAGAAGACCTGTTATAAAACTTTGTGGTCCAGATTATGACTTTCTTGCAGTGGTCAGCAAATGATCATGCAATTAATCTCATTAAAAATCAAGGGAATTACTCATGTGAGTTGCTGCTCATTAAAATGAAAGCAGACTCAAGAGCACTGGCCCACTCCACTCCTTTCAATTTGTACATAACCATGAAATCACTTGACTTGCAAGAATGAAATAGGAAGGTTTCAGAGTATCAACTCAATCACTTCTCCAGGCACCTTCCTGCTCATCTCTTCTGCCTCAGGCCACCTTTATCTAAAATGCAAATATGCCATGAAGAAAGAGATGCTCCCACACACAAGAACCATTTGTGTTTGCCAGATAACAGCATCTCTGGTCATTTCACATCAGCTCTGCTGTGAAAATAAGATTCTGCCCTGTCTGCTTTGCAATGGTAACACCTGGTTAAAAATCTTAACAAAGAAAAACAAGCGCATTTAGAGATGCTGCAAGTAGCATCTCTGAAGATGAGAAGCCAAGCATCTTTCTGATGATTTACTAACATTTTACCTATCTTGGTTAAATTTTCATAAAACAACATTTCTTGCTGCTGCAGACATAAGAACTTACAGCACCCAAGACTAAGACGCAACTTCTCTTTTGCAGGAGAGGCTTTTACTCTGCTACAAACCAACCAGTGCAGGGACATGAACATTAAACTGTTCAGTGGCTTGACCCTGCAGCATTTGCCTGTGGGAACTTTGTTCCTCGTTTGGTTTTGAGGTTTTGAAAGTTTGTGTCCAAATCCAGCTCCCTGAAATTAATCCACTGAGACAGTCACCTGACCTCCCCCTATGCCTTACACCACAGACTATAGATGGGTTCCTGCTGGGCTGTTGGTTCCTCCCCTTCCTTCCTTGCAGCAGTTTTAACTCCTCCGGTCAGAAGAATGAAGTTCTCCTCTTAAAATGAGAAATGAGGACACCCACATAATCTCTTAGTGTGGAAATCTTTCTGGTTCCTTTTCAGGTGGATACAGGTTTGCCATGGGCGCAGCTAAAATCAAAGCTCCGCAGGAGGTCAGCACTGCAGTCACAGGGAGATTTATTTATAACACAAAGATCCTGAGGATGACTTTCAAGCAAGCCCTTACTTTGGCAAGCAAAACAACATCCACCTTTGCAAAACGATGAAGGACTCTGACCTTCTACAGAGAGAGATGAGGCCTCGCTCCCTTTCCAGGATATAATTTACTTGTGAAAAGAGAAAGAGCAGTTGAAAAGCAAACCATGACCAAGAGCAGCAGAGTTTTTGCAAGGGGCCCCTAGAAACCTCAGCTTGCCACCTTACTCTTGGTCACTCAAATGGCCAAGACTACAATTCTTCCTACACTGAATGCTGAGAAGCACATCAGCTTCCCTCTTTCCAAGCACTCATCAGAAAATGCATTTTTCATTAAAAATGAGGCAAGCTGACAATAACTTTAATTTAGACACTGCTGGACTTGAAAGGTGAAGTACATGAGGACAGTCAGGCATCAGGCACATCCCTTCCCACAAGGCCGATCTGATCTCAGAGTCCCAAGGAGGAAAGAAGGGCTACAGCCAACTGGGAGACAGGGAAGAGGAGAGGAGGCATCTGTACCTGTATGGGGTTGTGTGCACACTTCTGAGAGAGTCCACAAAAGAAACTGGAAGAAAAGCAAAGGCACTGCCAGGGATCTGAAACTAGTGATGATGGAATTCACATCCTCAGCAAGAGGGGTTAAGGGCATCTGCAAATCAGAAAAGACAAAGTCCCTAATGCAGATAACACAAGTCTAGATGAGAAGGAGAGGTAAGATACCAGAATAGGAGTTATTAATTAAACCCCTGAGGAGCTGCAGTAATTTCCTTTCATTTTGAAGTTGGAAACCAGCTGTGCTGCTTGCTGACAGGATTGATGGTTTCAGCATCATCAGCTATATTTTGAATTATAAACCATGTGATCTGCAAGACAGGAAATGGCCAGGATGGGTTTGAATTCTGTCGTCCGCCAGAGTTTTCCTGTGGATAAACCCCTCTGGTCCTGTCTCTGCTTTTGCACCTGCAAAATGTGAGACAGATCTCAGGTAGGTGACATAAGATTTAATCAAGAGCCATCACAGGCTCTGAGCCTTATGCCGCAGAGCAGGAGTCAGACACTGAATTCAGAGGAACTACACTCATCTAAACCCAGCAGGACAGAAGCAAATGGAAGAAGTATTATTGGTGGTTTTCAGATACGATTATCCTCTCATTTGTGGGCTTGTCCATCTACAGCATATTCCAAATTCTGGTTAACCAGGGAATCCAAGGGGGTCTTTCACTTAAGGAAGATGGTTAGCCACCATTTCCAGAGAATGGATCTCATGCTAATAGACATATCAACATTTAAATGTCAGTGGGTGAAAACAAGCGAGAGAGTGCAGAACACAAGAGCCCATCTCCACTGATTCACCTTCTACATACTGGCCTAGAGAAGATAATTTCTTCAATTGTGTGGTTTTAGAATAGGTTTTCTGCTAAGGTTAATCAGTGGAGAATCCATGACGTAAGTGGAAGGACCTGATTTACTCCAGCTCAGGACTAGATCTGCTGAGATCAATGACAGAAGGAGATGCAAGGCAGGGAATGAAACCTCTGCCAGTGGGGCAGATCCCTCCACAGCATACAGCTGTTAGAGAATCTTCTCTAGATTTCTCTGAGCTTCTTTTTATTTCTCCTCTGCTCCACCCTCTCACAGGAACAACAAACCAGTTCACTCTCACAGACACAAGACAGCAGAAGGTCTGCTTAACTCCCACCCCTTCAAAATTGGCCAGAGCAGAGCTGTTCTGGAGCATAACACCAACTAGGAAAAGTTTGCAAAAGATCTTTGGGTGAGGACGTGGAACAGACTGAGCCCAGGGGAGCTCATCTGTTAGCCACTCACACACAGAACTGACATCTTACACAGCAGGAGGAGGTGGAACTCCATCTCTTCCTAAAGTTGTAACGGGTTCCACAGTGCAGCAGGAATAACTATATCAGGCAGCCAGTGACACTGGCTCCCTTGTGGTGTTACATGATGCCACAGCATGCAAGAGAAGTGCAATAATTCAATCCCTGAGAAGCAGCAGCAACTGCTTTCCTTTTATTTTGAAAGAAAAAAAAATTACATCAAAAAGTCATCTGCATAACCAGCTGACATGCCTGACAACTACAGCATTATAGGATATGTTCTGAATTAAATATAGTGCAATCCGTGAGAAAGTCAAACAAAAGCAGGAAAATGCATATAAAATAAAGAGAACAGACATTTACAGCATGGTGTAATCCCCAAAGGGAAAATGCCTTTCTAAGGTCTGAAAATTTCCACAAGAAATCTTGGAAATCTTACAAACCTCTCAGTATCCAACTAAAACAGCCAGGGGAGGAGAAGGCGGGGAGCAGAGACTGGGGGTCTTTCCCCAACACGATCCATCAAAAGAGGGAATGCTGTTTCCCAGCTGACACTTTTGGTATTTTTCATAAAGAAACGCAGCTTTCTCTAAAGGCTCCGCAGAACGAGCCCAGCGTTTGTGGCTAACACAGACTGGCAAAACATTCTGAGGTGCTGGTTTGGGATGACAGAGGCACTTGGTGCATCTCTGAAGAGCTTCTCAGAAAGCCCACACTGTCCTTTCACAGAGCAGCTATTGAAGTCTCCTGCCAGAAGCATTTTCTTTCCCCAGTGCTAAATTAAACTGGCCTCATCCAACTTAACCACACTGGAAGATGCTTGGACAAAGGCTACTTCATACTTTTGCATCTATCCACGGTGATTATACGTCCCCTGTTACTCTGGTACCTACAGAGGATTTGTCCCGAAAACATCCCTGGGAAGTAAGGCCACACCACAATGCCTGTTTTAGAGAGATGAATGCTGCAGTTATGTGGCACCACAGGGTCATGAAGAGATGTCAGAGCCATGCTGATGCCATGCCCCATCAGGTCAATTAGCTTCTGGGGAAGGCTCGTAATTTTGTGATGGGGTGCAAGCAATTTGCTGGATTTTTTCCAAAGCTGGCACATCCAGAGCCAGACCAGGTGCTCAGGCTGCACAACCTAGGCATGTTCTAAAAGGCTCACTGCAGGTCACAGTAAAAATCCTGTCTGGGAGAAGACCTAACTTCAAAAGAAGAGCATCTTTCCTTACATCCTGAATTTTTTTATCCTTACAAATCCCACAGGCTTTAATTGTTCTTTCAGATTGCACATAAGCAGGAAGAGACCAGCGTGTCCCAGTGAGAGACACTGCAGTAATGGTGCCCTTGGACACTCAGCTCTGGCCTTCAGACAGCAGAACTGCATCTGACAGCTCTGTCAGAGCAGAGGTTCCAGTTTTAAACACAATGGCAAGTCTAAGAGCTTCACTGAAAGGCAGCGAAGCACCAAGGTCATTTCCATTACTTCTTACATCACTTAGACATTTAAAAAAATATTTACTCTTCATCCTTCTTTAAATTTCAACCCTTTCAAGCCAATTGTTGAAATACAGTGTAGCCCCACTAAAATTTTAGGGTTTATCAGTTCACTAACCTTACCAAGCCACTCTAAAGGCCTCACAATGCAAAAACTTAAGAGTGCCTGCCCTAAATTCATGCAAGTAGGAGCAGCTCAACTCAGGTCAGCCCAGCACAAAGACTAGATGGGTTGGTAGGAGGCTGCAGGGCTTCAAAAAACCCTCTGGTCCTTAGAAAAAAACCCTGGGAGTAGAATCAAAATCTGCATTGCAGCTGCAAGCAGGGTGCTGGAGGGTGCATTCCAAAAGCAGCAAAGGACCATTAGCAGGGTGCTGATATTAATTGCGTCCCTACTGTTAGCAAAAACACACACCAGATATTGTCAGCATGATTTACAGGCTGTTTTGGTTTTACCTCTGTTTTGTTCAGTGCTGTCAGATCATGCAGGGAACCAAACTCCTGATCTGCTCTGTAACATGACAGATTTAGGATGGCATCCTGTGGGAATGGGGGCTGGCTTTTTCATTAATGGGTCCCCTTCTTTGTCAGTGTGATGACTTCTGGGTTCAGGCAGTCCCCAAAAGGGATGTCAAGAGCTGGAGAATCATATCTGTCATGCAATGCCCTCTTCTATCCTTCCTTACTCCTCTCTCATAAAGAGGTAACAGTGGATTTTCATGGGTGTTTTAGGCAGGGACTACCCAGCTAGCCAGACCCCATCTTTGCAAACTGATTTTGTTTGAACTGGTGCAAAGCCTGGCACAGAAACTCTCTGAAACCAGATTTATACATTGGATGGTCATTGAACTTGCACCCACAGAATCCATCCTTAGAGAGTCTTCTAAGTTGCTCACACAGTGCTGACCATGGTTTTAACTAAAGCCCGTTAAAAACACACCCTCGCTTAAATTGGTAGAGTTTTGTGAATCTGCAAGACTGCTTCCCTGCTCCCACTGCTAAGAGAGAGATGAAACTTTAGCTCCAAATGTATGAAACTTAATCCCTCTGTTTTCATAATCTATATCTTCTCTACAGTCTGTTAGCTTTGCTTGATATATTGTCCCCTGGAAACCATGAGTAACTTCAATATTGAAAACAGAAACAATAGCTCCGAACACAATGGCACATTTCACTTCACAAACTCCATCTGAAATGGTATCTACTCATCTCCGTAGGACACTTCTCATAGCTCTGGGGAGAGCATCTGCCAGAGGAGAGCAACTGCCCAGCGCAGTACAATGAGGAAACTGTGCCAAGCACAACATAGCCACAGGTTTTAACTCCACACTGGGAGGAAACTCCTTTGTCTTCTTTTCTTCCTCTCTCCCTACCTCCAAACCCCGAGATGTTTTGCCTGCATATCTGGTTCCAAACACATGTGTATCTTGTCTTTGGGGGGATTTAGAAAGGAGTACAGACAACAAATCCCCCTGCCCGAGTGGGCAGAGAGAGCTGCACATCTAACAGATACCTTGCTGCGGGCCTCCAGGGAAGTAACAAGCAGCCAGCAGGACAGGTTTCCAAGAGCTTGGAGCCAGCTGCCAGCCTTACACCCCAGCCCCAGCATGGGCCCTTCAGTTCAGGCACTGCCCAGCCTTGGGTGCCGTGCTGGCATCTCCCCAAGATGCTCATCTGGCATGTAGGGACAGCAGAGGTGGTCAGTGCCTGGGAAGGGCAGACTCCAAAAGCATTGGCTGCCCAGTTGGGCTTGCAATGCAGGGAGGAAAGGATTTGCACTCTAGAATACAATGTAAGAACAAACCTAGGTTTGCAACAATCAGTCCTTACTGGTGCCTACGGTAATGGCATCTCAGAGATTGGTTTCTCCCTGTAGATTTATTTCTGGACAGGGAGGACAAAGTTCACGGGTATCAGAAAAGCTGTTTGAAAGAGCCCTGCCATCACTAGCACAACCACACAACACAGGCAGCTGAGCTGCACACTCAGACCCATACCAGCTCCTTCTGGTCCCTGCCCCAACATGCAGCATGGACAACGTTCTTTCTTTAAAAGTGAAAGGGGAATTTGAGTAACATCTGGGTTCATAAAGTCCATGCCCAGAAGGAGAATCCCAGGGGACCTGGGACCAAAGCTGTCCCAAAGGACCTTGTAGATGGACCAAACCATGACGCATGACAGCAGCGGGAGGAGGGACAACACGTCCTGCAGGACAAACATGACCCAGCACCCTAAGAAGGGAGGCTAGGACTGAAATCTTATTTTTCTAAGTACAAGTCTGTCTGAGGACTTTCATTAATTTAATTGAGAATGAAGGCAAACCCTGGGAAAGTAGACGGGCTTGGACGGCGGCCACGGCGGCTGCATGTGCTGCTCGGAGCTGGGTGGGCACTCCAAGTGTTTACAGGGCCCCCGTGTTACGCTCTGCAGGCTCGAGCCCTACCCTGGGATTTTCATTCAGATAATTATCATCCATCTCTGGACACATTCCTTGTGGACCAGATGCTATTCTGTGTATCATATCAACTAATCACATGTAATATTTGGCAGGGTGTGAAAAGCATCGATGGAGGTCTTTGACAATGGTGGGGGTTATTTTGGTCTTTTTTTATCTCAGTAGCTTTTAAGTGGCACAGGCACACTGTCAAGAAATACTGTCAGGGCTGTGACTTTTCCAAACTTCCAGATGAGAAAACTGCTACAAGTTGTGAGGGAGAAAGAGCACGTGGAGGCAGATACTTGCATTCAGGAGGAGAGGGACTCTTTCCAGCTCTGTCCTTCCACGGGAAGTTTCCAGCCTATATCCCTGCCTAGTGGCATTTGTAAGACCTGATGGTGAGGCCATGGTCAGCAGTACCAGGTGCAAGAGGTGCCCAGCACACTGTTACCCACCACAGGCAGCACAGTGCTGCCTTCAAAGCCAGAGCTGTTGCTCCCATCCCTGTCACGGCAGCAGCAGAGTTTTAAGCCAAGGGTGTCCGTGTGGGCTGAGCAGCAGCACCTATGGATTCGTAGGCAATTGGGTACATGTCCACCCTGCCAGTGAGCATCCATGCCTGCTCTCCTCTGGCAGATCCTCCTCCAGTGACACGAGGAGCAGTGCAGCACCAGGAACAGTTTGGACTTAACTAGGCATGTTGTCAGTCATAAAACAAAAACACAAGTGTTCTCCAGCCTGCCTGGCCACACATGCAAACCACAGTGGCCAGCTGAAGGGTACACACTGGGTGTGCACTATGCAAGGTGTGCTTGGGTGACTCAAGGAAAGGGTGCTAGGGAAAGCAAGGAAATTGCAGCCCCAACAACACATCACATCCAGCAGCTCCGTCCAAAACATTTCTGAGGGGAAGAAGGTGACCTACAAACTACTTTGATGGGCAGGCTGATGTCCATTCAGGACAAGAGCAGAGATGATGCATATTTCTATGCCTTTTCATATCTTGTGGCCAGCTTTAGAAGCTGGATGGGGCAGACAGGCAGGGCAAACAAGCACGACAGTCATTTGTGCCCTGCTGGGCACTGTGCAGGCATCCAGGGTTATTTCTCATCCTCCCTGTGGATTTGCACTTGTCTGTTCTCTCCTCCTCTCCATCACACAAAGCCACAATAAAGAAACATCAGAAAGATGTCCAGATTGTAGAAACATCCTCAAAAATGTGTTGAAAGGCCAACAAGCTGCAGGTACCACACAGCTCTCTTCTGCCCTAGCCCCTGGCTCAGGTAGGAAATTAACATTTCACAGACTCCCCCTGAAATTACATGATGATATTTTGTCGCAAAAAGTATCCAGGAAGACACTAACTTGCATCAAAGAGATTCCAGCCATATCCAGGCCCTGTAATTCCCATATGAGCAGCAGTCAAGCTGTCTGATGGCACTGCAGTATGAGACCTGGTTGCTGGTTTTGAAAGTCCACATGATCCTTGTGTCCCTCCATAGGGTTATCTATATTTAGCACCTCAGCATTATGGCTGTAAGGAATCAGCTCTAGAGAACTGCCATCTGCAGAACCTAGCACTAAAAGTTCAATTAAATAAATAAAAGATACCAAGAAAGAGGTGAAGTGAGTAGAGGTGGGAGGAGGAATGACACATCAACTGCTTTCTACAGGGCACAAGCAACTTCAAAAATTAGGTTCCACATATGCACCCTGCTGAGAGTAAGAAAAATATCAGAGCACAGGATGGCCCATTTTCCATCAGAAAGCAAGACACCAGTCCCATAAAATCACAGCTACTGCCAACCTCCCTTTTTCATCAAACATGGGCAGAAAAGGCATGGGAGGGGAGCAACTACACTCCCATGGCCAGCACAGAGAACTGCTCTTTGCCAGCAACCCAGATGCAAAGTTATCTTGCTTAATTGGGGCTTCCTTTGGCTAGAGTAACTGACCAAATAAATTATACTACCAGACACACAAATAACTATTTTGCTGAGCCAGGTGCAGACAATTGTTTCTAGCCCTTCATCTGGGACTGGTGCACGTCTCTCCACACAGTCAGATGCCAGAGAACATTGCGCTGGCCAAGAACGAAGGAAAACCCGAGAGTGGCTTAGGAACAACAGAAAAAAAAGTCAGAAGAAAATTTTTCCACCCTAACAGGTGCAGAGATGTGATTTAATGTGCCTCAAAATTCAGGCTTTCAGCACGGCCTGAGCGTCACACTGCAGATCCAATATGGTCAAGGAGGCTTTGAAATCCCACCCCTGCTTTGAACCCTGCAGATCAGTATCAGCCTGGAGAAGGATTTGAAGCCGGAGGAAGATGCTCATGTTTCGAAAGCAAGAGCCAGTAGGGGAAAGGGGAGGCAAAGGGGCTGTTCTCCATTACAAGAGAAACTGCAACAGCAGCTTGGGCAGGTGATCCCCTTGCCTGGATGTGGGACTGAACAGCATGACATGCTGCAAGTACAACAGAGGCTTGAAAATAAAACCAGATTTCCCTTCCTAACCTTACTGAGATGTGCAACAAGGTAAGCTGCCAGACAGCTTCACTTGCCTTTCTGTTAAAACTGAGCACAGGAATAGGATTCATACACCAATTCTGCTGACAGATGGGCTGACACTGTAATAATATCTCGTCTACTTAAAAGCATCTCTCAAATGTCAAAGGTAGAAAAAGAACTCCAGACTTCATATCCTGACTCTGAATGAGTCCCTCGAGGTATTGCTTCCATATTTGATCCATGCAGAAAGAACCTATTTCTGTCATCAGATAGGAACATAGAGAAAGGAAAAAGTAAGATGAGGAAGAGATACTGCTGGGCGGTCATGGGGTTGATTCTGAGTATAATGCTGACTCGCAGGAGTCTGACAATTCTGGGACATGTGCAGGTGCCCTGTGTGCCTGCAAGCAGATTAAAAAAATCAATTAAACTACTCCAAAAAGCAAGAAAAAGAGCCAATTTCTGCAAAATCAATGAATTTTAGGATGCAGAGGCGACTTTTCCATGCTCCGGCACTCATGTAAAGGCGAGGGGTTTTTTATGATGCCACTGGATTTTCAGGCACAACCGAATTCCCTTCCCAGGGAAACTCCTCTCACACTTGGAGCCAGCAGCTGTTATGGTGCCACACTGACAACAGTGAGCATATGAGGATTATGTAGGCAATGAATACCTACAACCTGGCTTATTCTTTACTGTGAGGGTGGTCAAAGACTGCAGCTGGCTACCCAGAGGAGTGGTTAACGCCGTAAGCCTCTCAGTAGTTAAGAGGCATTTAGACAATGCCCTTAACTTGCTTTAATTTTTGGCCAGCCCAGAAGTGCTCAGGCAGCTGGACTACACTTCGAACTGGAATATTCTGTTCTAATAATGAAGGTCTGTAGGATAGACATACAGCAAGAATTTCTCTACTTCAAGATTCTGACAACCTCAGAAGAAGAGAATTTTCTGTGAATTTTTACTGTCCTTGGAGCAGAACCCAATACCCAGGACTGAATTTAAAACTCCACATGAGAACAAAACAATCAGTCAGAGTTCTTGACATGATCACAGTCACTGCTGCATCTGGATACCTGACAGCCATATGTTAATTTATCCTCTCAAATCCATGGGAGATGAACTCTTTCAGAACAGGGAATCCAAAGGACAAATATCTCAACCCCAGCTCTCCTGCTTTAGTCAGGGCAGGAAAAAACTACAGTGTTCTGTCTTGCAGCTCTTATGGTGCTTTCACCGCCTGAAGAAAATCAGACAAGAGGCCAATATACATTTTGTGCCTTTAGACTAAGAATTACAGTTTGCACCAACAGAAGTATGAGAGATCATTGTGAAACTTGCCACCCCCATGGAGAAAAGGAGCTCCCAGTGCTGGTGGGCTGGAGCAGATGGAAGCTGTGACTGTAAACTTCCCAGGAGCTCTGGCTGCTGATCTCCCAAAGACAGGACACAGCCATTGTCCAGCACAAGTGGTTCAGTCTTGAAGTCTGCCTTCCCAGTTGTCCCCATCTCCCTTCCTTCCATTGGTAAAATGCTGCTGGCAACGTAACAGGCTGATTTCAACAGAGAGCTCCCAAGCTTAACTAATCATGGTGAACAAAGGCATTATTTCTTTTGACTTATCTTGCAGCTTCTCATGCCTTTTCTAGCCCTTAACACCAGACAGACATACCTCTGCTCAGAGCTGGTATGTGCTACTGAAATATAAATAAATGAGCAGGCCACTATGAAGGAAAGAAAGAGTTAGTTTTCCATTCTGAATATTGACTTATTTGAGAGCCTGATGTATTTGAAATCAATTTTTGAAAATATATTTAAAGGGCTCTCTTTTATAGAGGGACTTTGTTATGACGTGGAAAATTCACAGCTCCCAACATCAAGGCATGGGTGGAGGGAGTCTGGAGTATGAATTAAAAATAATGTGGTTGTTTGCAGAAATTAGCGGCACCGATTTAAATCCACACTCCCCTCCCTCCTCAAATAATCACCCTGTGAACAGAGGTGGTTTATGGAGCCCTCTGGAAAATGTTCCTCATGGCCTCCATTCCGGACCCAAAATAAAATACATTACATCGCAGCAAATACTTCACCAGGGTGCTGCTCTCTCTTCCCCCAACCCACGCCTCCCATTTGTTGCTAATTAAATGAAACAGCAGGTGCTTAGACCACAAGCGCAGCAGGGCTGGAGCGAGCGCAGTGACTAGTGATTAAAGCCCCCTGGAATGTCTTCTTGGAGAGCTGCAACTTTCCAGGGACCGGACTCTTGGAGGAAAGATGAGATTAGAGGCGAGGGCTGGGTCAGTCTTTGGCTGTGAGCTCCACAATCAGAGAGCGCTTTCGAAGGACAACGGATCACTAGAAACATCAGGTTTCTGGGGAAAGTGCTGGTGCCTCTGTTTTGCCAAGCCACCTTCCCAGCATCCTTGCACCAGGGTGCACACAACACAGCGTGCTCTGCCTCTGGGCTGGAGACATCTCCTTTCTCACCCAGATGAGACCCATCATAACAATGCAGAGCAGCCTCCCCCATACCAAGGCATGTCTGGGCACCTCAAATCTTCAGGCAAAGATTAGCAATGCAGTCCCCGAGGCAGGAAGCCATCCCAGCCTAAGCCTGGGTGAGGCCAGGGAATGGATACATCACAAGCCAGAGTGTCAGAGCTGGCCAGGAGAGCTATGGGTTGTGTCTGAACACATGACACACCAGGTCATGCTAATGAGATGTTCCTGGTTGCCACCCAGAGCAAATGCCTGCAAGCCCAGAGAACAATTTTGTGAGAGGAACTCACTCTTTGGGATGTGTCCTTACACCATGACTCCTGGCACATCCATTTACCTGCTGCCTCTGTGCTTCAATCTCATTCACAGGTACTCCAGGGACACAGCATGGACTGAATCCTCCCCAATTCCTTCACATGAAAAGGAATGATCCTTGCTGCCACCAATGCCATCAACAAATTTCACCTCCTGAGACCAGAGAGCAGGCAAAACAAAAGGCAAATGCTATTCTGTTATTGACAGGAGATACACAATGCTGTAAGATGTGGACAGGTGTGGAGCAAGGGGCATTTAGGGGCAGCCAGAGCTGAGCAGTCCATCAAACCAGCTCTCCTTACATCCTGCTCTGGGGCCTCCTTGTTTTGACCCAGTGAAGTCTTTTCCCTGCTCACCATGCACTCCATCAACAGCCATGTCTCCCTCCCATCCCAGTATGCCAGTCTCACTCAGGTGACTTCCCATGGAGACAAGCCGGGATAACTGTAATCACCCAAAGGCACCAGTGCGTCCTAACTCAGGGGGACCCTAAACCAGTTACCAACTGGGATAACATGGTACAAGCTTGGAAATAAACTCCTCATCCCTTCTACAAATTCAATTTCTGACCACAAGACTCCATGGGACCAGGACATAATCCCAAGAACGAAAAGCACTATTTATATTTCTGCTGAGCACTTCACTTCTCTTTGGTCACTCTGCTGATGTTTCACTTCTTCACCAAACCCTGTCAGAAATGGCTGGGGGCTCATGGGGAGGAGAGGGAACGTGGTCATTACGGTCTGGCTTAGCTACTGTAATACAGCTAACATTTGGCTCTGTTAAAAACACTCCAAGCCAAAGACTTCAAAACATTTTACAAACATTAATGAATAAACTTTCTCCAGGAGGGCTGATTATAGCCCCCATTTTATGGGTGCATATTTCCAGATAACCTTCCTGCCGCACCAGAAGTTCCCCCTCCTTCTTCCACACCGCAGACTCCGAGCTCCTAATTACACAAAAAACATTTCCACATTAAGGCGATGAAATATATTTTGACCTAAGAGTGGAACAGGATTCAGCATGAGGTTTCCTAACAACAACAGGCAGGAACTGACAGCCCTAGTGCTCCTGCAGCTCACAGCACACCCCTGCTCAGCTCTATAATCCAGGGCTCTCCCACACCCAGAACGAACCTGAAACTTTGTAGGGCTCCTCTCTACCTTGGAAGCACCTTTTGCAAACCTTTCCCTTTACATAAGGATGACCAGGGACCACCTTCATGGAGTACACCACTTGCTCCATCTGCCTTATTCCCAGAATCTAATGGCAAATGAATCTCTACCACCTCCTGAAGCACCAAGTGCTAAACCTACCCTTATGTGCGAGCAACCAGCACCCTCTAACCCTCAGCACAGTAACACAATGAGCGTTGCACAAGGCAACAGAGGTTTTTGCAAAGCTGCACCAACAGTTACCAACACACCAAAAACTACCCGACAACCTGGACTTGTGTTACAAGGACACAGGTGTTTGTCATGTGCCATCCCACAACACATTTTCTTCACCAGGAAAACACATGTCAGTTTTGTTCAAGCAGCAGCACATCACTGTAGTGATCAGGACAAGCCTGGACTTGGATTTCAAAGATCCCCAGACAACAGAGAGGCCACAACATCCCAGCTCGCTGGGCTGTCAGAAGTCAGAGATTAGCCAGATAAAAAGAAATGTCTGTGAAATAATTTTTTGGTCCAGGTGGATAAGGTGTATTCCCTTCTAAGACAAAAGTTCAATCATTAAACTCATCCTAGTCCTTTGAAAGAATTTTTTTCCCTTCTATCATTTTACTTAGTCCTTTCCTAGTTTGCTTTCTGATTTCTTCCCACTTGGCATTTTCCCCTCTTTTTCCAGTGTTTTCGTGGTTTGTCCTTCACCTCTCTCAAAACACCTGGCTGAAGGGAGCAGCTCAGCAAGTCTCACTGGTTTTCTTAACACACCCTTTAAAAAACAAATGCATCAAGACCCAGCCACATAGCTCTGATGTTACCTCTGTTTGCAAAAGCACCACTAAATTGATTAGGATCTGCCCTTGACTGACCTGGTGAATCAGAGGCACCCCTGGACCAATACTGATGCCTCAAGAATGGCTTTACTAGAGAGCTCTGCTTCTACTGTAGAATTACAGAAATTATCTTAAACACACTGGGATGCTTTTCTGAGTCTCTGCTTAGTCCTTTGTGAGCTTGTTCACCGCTCCTGCCATCAAGAACTTGTCAGCAACTTGCTGAAGTGGGAACCTCCTCACTGCACTGCAACTCCCTGCTCTGTTGCCTTTGCACCTTCACAGGGTCCCAGATGGGATAGCTTAAAAAAACTGCAGTTATGGGCACTTGTGTACATAAATGCTCGATGGCAGGTGTGGACTCAGCAGGCTGACAGCCAGGGTAATGCAAAGGATCTGACGTGCTATGAGAGTTCAAGTCCTCCCTTTCCTGCACAGATCCGACAGACCGGAACTCTCCTTTTAAATGGAAAAGCAAAAGGTGCAGAGCAAAGCCCTCAGCTTGGCTGAATGCTGTTCAAACAGGGCACCCAGGAAGGCACGTGCACAAAGCTGTGCTTCCCCCAGAGCATCATTATTCCTGCTTTTTGCGTGACTTCACCATGTGTCTGCTCAGCTCTGTGGGTTTTACTGCCCTGACCACTCCACTCCAATGCTTCCCCTGAAGTGAGGGAAGTGGAAATTGCAAAAGACAGTTCTGCAGTGGGAATACTTGCATTTGCACGAGACATGAAAATCCTCTGGTTGCAGAAAAGAAGAACCATGTTGTGACTCGAGACAAGCAGGAAGGGAATAGGGGGCAAACAAATTCCCGACTTCATGCTCCATACATTGATGATGAAAAGATTCAGATGCTATGGGGAAGAAGTAAATAGCACCCAGTGCTCATAAATCAGGCTGGGGTGAACCTGATCAGGAGCCTTTCCTGTGGCAGGCAGGACTGTCCACAGTCCACAGTGGAAGAGACGCCAGTTGATGCTTTTCTGTGTCCTGTAAGCAAACCGTGGTGTGACAGGACCAAGAGCTACTGCTCCTTCCAGACAGGGCCTTCCCACATCTGAGCCTGTCAGAGCAGAAAGCCGGGAGGGGTGAGGTGACATGGAAAAGAGCCCTGACAGAGCCCTGCATAAACTTTCCATTATGGCTGGGCAATTTTCTATTTGCACTTAAATGCAATAATGTAAATAAACTCCCTGTAACCCTTCCAGGGCTATTTAGGACGTTTGTGAAAACAACCAGCTCCTCTCATCGCGAGCCAAGGGATGCGAACACAACAGGCACTTCTCATCTTGGTCTCCACACACTCAATGAAAGTGAAGGATTGTATTCCCTGCACAAAAGTGGAATTGTGTTTCAGGGCTGGGGGTGTGAACTCCATGCAATTTTCCGGCAGTATAAATAATTGAAAGCTGAGTACGATTAGGGGAGAGCGACAACATAGTGGAGGGGGTGGAATTGTCATGCCTGAACTTTTGGGGCTTGGGTGCTTCGGGGAAAAAAAGGCCATGGAAAAATCCTGCTAAGGAACTTAATTTTCACACAGATATTCCAGAAAAAAAATAAAAAGGCTGATCTTGATCTCTGGTAAGAGGAAATATGCTAATAAAATGGCACTTGGAGAATTTGCTGCCTGTGTGAGGCCAGCAGCTCCAGAGCTGTAGCTTTGGCTGGGACCGGTCCCACAGCCAAACCACTCTCCCGTGTTTTATTGTTCCAGCAAACAAAACCTGGAACAAGGGTTACAAACAAGTGGGCTGCTCCCAAGGCTGAGCTTGAAGTCCTGCTGTGGAGATCTATGATGAGAGCTTCCAACACCAAAATAATGGAGATGGAGGAGGGGTAACATGGGAAGTATACACTGAGCCTTGACACACTCCGATGAAGACAGGCTTTCAACCCAGTTTTTACCATGATTCTGCATAAACCCTTGTATGAGATACTGTCCAGGCACAAAACCAGCAGGTCTGGGCCCCATACCAAAGCTTTCCATCATGATTCAGAATTTTTGGCAATTTCAGGCATGTTTTTAGATTTCCATTAGCACCACAACCTTGCAGGGACTCATGCTCCTGATACACTGGATTTTTAACACGTAAAGCAACCAACAGCTATGAAAATAGGTCCGAGTCCTCCACAGCTGATGTAAGTCACTTCAGTTCATTAGGAAGAACTTGTTTTTCCTCTCTGTGGCTGTATCCAGGAGAGTCCATCCCATAATACAGGGTCTCACAGCCTCCAAGCCAGCAATAAGGGGTGGATGTAGGTACTGCTGGTAAGAACAACTTACACAAACCAAAACTCCAGAAAGCAAGGGAATAATTCCAGAAAATAATACTTTTCACCAATTTCACTGTGTTCTATGCCTGCTAGAGGCAGACCACATACAGCTAAAAGGACGCAGCTAAGAAGTCAACAACCTCTTTGTGATGCTCCCAATATTTCTTAAAAAAACCCCCAACAAACAAAACTCATTTACCTACCTACATATAGAGCCCAGACCACCAAGAGAGTGGCATGGGTATCACCTCTCTTCTTGCCTTGCTGCTGTCACACCCCGAGGAGTTGGCTAAGCCACCACCTTACTTTCTAAGGTCACCCGTGTCCTGGCCAGAGAGGTGGACTGGTGCTGAGCAGCAAATATTGCCCCATAGCCACCCTGCAGGAGATTCCCATGCTGCAGCATAAGGGCAATATTCAAGTGTCAGCTTTATGCTCCAACAGAACCCAAGTGAAAAAGTACAAAGGGGAGGGTTCCCATAGGCTGGGTCACCTTCTCAACCACGGGTTCTTTGCCACGGTCATATTCAGTGCAGCTCTGTTGTAGCTGGGCAGGCACTTTGCCATTTCCTCATCATGGCCCTCATCTTTGTCTGACGTGTAAAGTCTCTTTAAAAACAAATACTGGAAGCTGAACAGATTGTTTTGCCAAGCAAACATTTAAATAATGATGGAAATAAGAATTATAAACAATTCCATTTATTCACTGAACACAAAGATACTGCCTCAAGCCAGCTGGTATCCTAAGGCACTGAGGGCTAGAAGGACAAATGGTATTTAGATAGCTTTTAAATCAGTGGAGACAACCATTCTCAGCTCAATAACCACGTCAGCTATTAATTTTCTCCCAGACGCATCTCAATTCCCCTGGGAAGGCCTGTTACAAGCTTGCTGCTGGGCTGTTTTCCTGAGAGCAGGCACTTAAGGGTCTCTCCTACTGAAAGCCAAGGCTTGCAAGCGTGGCTGCACCAGGAGCTCCAGCACAGCTGCCAAAACACAGGAGGCACAGTCAGCCCTCACAGACAGCGGTGCAGGGCTCCTCCTAGAAATATGTTTTTCTGCATCCCCTGTAAACCTTGCACTGCCAGCCTTTCCACTCACTGTCTGGGAAAACAGCAGCAAACAACTGGCCCGTGTTTACGCAGAAGAAAGGATGTGCCATTTCTCCCCAAGGAGCCAGCACTGACCTTTGGGAACAGACGTGTTGACAGACCCACATTCAGATTTCCTCTGAATTTTCCCAGTCTTGTTTCAGTTTCAATAATGCTCTTAAGGAAGCTGTTTATAAATGAAACCCTACAGCTGTTGCAGTAACTCCATCCCCACAGTTCCAAGATTATCAGGGATGTCCCTGAAGCCAAGCACTGGATCTGAACCTCATGGGTCAGGTATGGTGCCAGGCTGCTGGTCTGGAGGAGCACTTCACAGCAGCTCTCAACATTTACAGCAGGGCCAGGATGCTGAGGCCCAGCATCCTGCACCAAGGGAATGGGAACAGGGGAAACTTGATCCTTGCAACCCAGCCCATCCCGGCCAAGGCCAGTACAGCCCAGAGCAGAGGGAGGCACATGCAGAGCCCAGCAGGAGAAACACCAATTTCACTATACACTTGCACCATAGCCTAACGCAGCGACCTCTGCCATGCTGTTCCTCCCTGCCCAACTCAACCCCACCTTCTCCTCCAGCTTTCCTGCCCGTTTCCTTACGCACCCTCAGATGCACACACACAGCCCAACAGAAACACTCCCTGAGCTCGTCAGAGGCTGGGAATCCTTTCAACACAAACCTCCCACACCGCGAGAGGGGCAAGCTGCATCTCGTGCGGAGCCACAGCAGCAGCCCTCCTTCCCTCCCTTCCCACAGTGCCAGCCAGGAGCTCTGCACAGGGTGGCACCTACAGAAGAGAGGGTCACCCATTGCAGAATGACCCTGCTGCTCTGGACGGCTGGGAAGACCAGTGGCTCATCCTGCTAAAGAGGCCTGGTGGGTTGAGGGTTAGGAGTCAGCATTTGCAAACACAGGAGAACACTTGCCCCATTGCATTCTTACCTATGCTCTTCACCACTGATAAACTTAGTGCATGCTTGGACTTGTCCATTCACCACTCCTGCAGAGCTAAAAGCATGAACAACATGAAATGTCACAGGCCCTACAAAAACACTCAGTAATGAGTTAGACTGCACTGGACCACCAGAATTAGGGCTGTGGGTCTCCACTTGGGCAATTAACCCAAACTAACTACTGGAGTGAATATACGCAATTCCATCAGAATCACAGAATTCCCTCTCTGCTCTGCCCCAGAAAGCCTGCATGCCAAAGCCACCAGGTCCTGTTTCAAATCATAGTGACCCAGTGAAATCCAGGCACATGGCACAGTTACAACCAAACTGGGAATGAGAGTGGACATTACACTATTTGATGCAGCTTGGGGAATGAGAAAGGGATGTTGTTACAGTATAGTGTAGCAGGAGAATGACTGATAACAGCAATGTTCATGTGAACTCCAGTCTGAGTAAGAAAAGCAGAGATACAGACTGCAATTACTAGTTTTTATACTACCATTTTTGTTTAATGTCATCTTCAATGTTCAGTTACTCCATTATAGCACTATAAACAATCAGGATGACCCTAGCAGTAACAAATGAAGCTCTTGATGTTTTATCATCAGGATGAAAACTTCTCACATGTCTTTCCTCTTCCTAATAAGATTCTTGATAGTCTTTACTTTTTAATGTTCTAACTGGCTGCTAGTGAGTTCCTCTTTCTGTGCCACTTTGAAGAAAACCTGCTTAGATCAGCAAACTATGTTGGGCAGATAATATTTTGCTGATACACAAAGCCAGTGCTTGAACAGAGCCTTGTTTATTTGCCTTTCCAAAATTGTGACATTTCAGACATCTCCTTGCAGCCAAACTGCCTGTGTGTGTCATTGTGCGGAGAGACTGAGATCTGCCTACCTAACATTCCTGCCCCGGCTCCGGCAGGGATGCTGTTCGCCTCTCGCACAGCCGAACACCCAGCGTGGGATGGTGGCAGGCTGCTAAATCCAGCTGCTGTGTTCTGCCTTGGAGAGAGCTGCATTTCACCTGTTGTGAGGAAGGATCCTCCGCCAGCTCCACAGAGACCCAGCCATCCTCACAGAATAGAGGGGTTGGTCCTTCTGCTGAGGTGCTAGTCCTGTTCATGCTCTGACTGCAGGCACTGAGTAACACAGGCATGGAGTCAGACCAGGACACTTGGAGTCACCGGACAAAATGCAGCACATGACCACTGGTGATTGAAGCTGAGAGACCAGGCATGGATCCTTGGTCCCGTTTTCCCTGCTCACTTTGCTGGGGAGGGGATTTCTTAGCAATGGGAGCAGCACCCAGCTGGGGTCATAATAGCTGTAAAAAGCCCAAGGTGGTACTGAGCAACTGCAAGGGTGATATGGGAAGAGGAGAAAGATCCATCCTTCATTCTTGCCAGCTGCAGACTTTGTGGTTGCTTTCCAGCCCAGCATGGCCACTGGGAGGGTGAGAGCTGGCTGCATTCTCCACCTTATGCTTTGGGCAATTATGCACACGCTCAACTACAAATCCCCATCCTGCTAACAGCCTCCAAAAGCATTTTCCAGTAAGAAAAACACAGGCCTTACATCTGTAGGTGTCTTTTACTGTGCAGTGGAAATGCCGGGAGTTATCCCTGCTATCCTAATAAAACAGTGTCCTTTCTCAGCTCCTTTGGGGACAACAGGAGCATTATTGAACTATCACCTCAGGACAGGATTCTGCAACCACCACCAGCAAATCCATCAATGATGATGGGAGACCTCAAACAGCATCCAGGGAACGTGCCCCAGTGAGCCACCAGCTTGTCACAAGGGTCAGCACTACTGACAGGTGATGCTCACATCACTCTCCTCACACTCCTCTGTTCTGCACTGCAGGCAAGTGCAAGAAAACAACATTCAAAGTATTACATTAGGAGATAGCTTTGACCCCACATGGTGCTCAGGTGCAAATGTCTCCCTAGGGTGAAAAACAATAGATAATTGGATTTGACAAGCAATTTATAGTAATGCTTTCATCTATGCAGAGTTAATTCAATCTTTTCAATCCTATTTACTGAAACATTGCCACCCACATGTATTCTGCTGCCATCATTTGACCCATGCTCAGGAGCAGATGTGACTTGGTTGCACAATTAAATGATGCAGCAATGCCCTAATTCAATTTCAAATCTGTGTTTACAGATATCCAGCCCACAGTGAAGCAGCACAGGGCTGACATTTCGCTTGCTGCTTTGGCTTCTGTTTGCTGTACTTCTCACACCTTTGTGGGGCAAACAAATCCTATGGTATGACCAGCCTTACTGCCCTATTACTCAACTTAAAAACAACCTGATTCCAAATTTGAGCATATGCACTGCTGAAATAGCACAGCCAAACTCTCCTGGGATTTGAATCCTTGGGACAGAGGAGCTTCTTACCGCCTGCAGTGCCTAATAGAATTTGCAAAGAAGTATTTTAAAAAATGCAGTTTCTACTAAAGCTACAGCTCTCAAAACCACTGAGCCACTTCCCACGGAGACAGCCATTTGGGGAAGGGTGGGCTCTTTTTTAAAGAAACATGAAAATGGAGTAGTGAAATTAATTATCTGTATTCCTCCCTCCTTGCTCCTGGGCAGCCCCCTGGGCTTCCCCACGGGTCGTATCCAGTCTCACTCTCAACGCCAGGCACTGCAGCCCTGATTAAGTCATTACAAGTCAGCCCTTGTTCCTCCACTTCCAGTCAAGAGCAAATGAGACACGTGCAGGCTTCGGAAGCCCTGAAGTGCAGCTCTGTCGTTGACACAGCAGGGTGAGTGGAGTTGGCAGAGACCTGTGGACTCCAGCTGTTTTGGACATGAGTGGTGCCCGTGAGCTGGTTGAGCATTACTCCCTAAGCATTTGCTTGGCTTTCTCCTGGAATGGCCACATGGGCATAAGCAGGGACATTACCAAAGTGGATTGATTATGCTAAGACTACCTTACCATGCATGGTATCGGATTGCAAACCCCACATTCAACCAGGGCTCAGTTAGAAGTTCAAGCTTCCAGCAAAAATCTGGAAAGTGCAAGTCATCCCAAGATCTGGAACAAATTTCTCTTTGAGCAAGAATCTCTGCGCATCAAGCCAATAGGTTTCCCAAAATGCGAGGGTTACCCAAAGTGTCCCTAAGCGTTCATTTGCTTTTCCAATTCTCTTTGCAAGCCTCATTAAAGCTGGAAATACAAATTTCTATTCAAGACCCAAAGCAGTTTTCTTTGCCTCACCTATCAGATGCTCAGGCATAATCAAAAACCCAGAAAGAGTAATAGGAAGGAAAAAAAAAATCACCTATCACCTCTGGGAGTCTAAAAGCACATTATGGCAGCCTGAGCACACAGGGCCTTGTCTCCACCTCACAGCTGGGAAACTGAGGCACAGATGGACACAGTGACATAGTACAGAAACATGGCAGGACTGTGGAAATCTCAGGTGAAAACCTCAGTTTCTGTAACTCTGCACCTCACGCTGCAAGAGCTAAAGAGGCTGTTGGAGAGGGCTGTCACTGCCCGTGCAGTGTTGGCCCTGACAGAGATCCCTGGGAGAGAAAAGGGTTAAAGAAGGGAATTTTGTTACTTTCTTGTCGTATTTTCTCGTGGGGGGAGAAGCGTCATGCAAGCGGGAGTTTTCCACTGGCTAGGCCCCTTTGCACTTATCAATGGGACCTTTCAGGACTCACTCCCTGATTGAGACATCATTTCCTGTCCAACACACTAACCCCATTGATAACTCCACACTTGATGGGAACTTTTCAAACCTACCAGGAAAGGCCGGGAGACCCAGAACAACATATACATGAAAACAGAAGTGGGGTGAAAAGCAAAAGAAGAGAGAAAAAGAAAGAAACAGTTCTGGCCACAATTCGCATGCTGACAACAAATGTTTGTGACTAGGGAGCTGTGCATCTTTAGCAGGTACAGCAGACACAGAGAAGATGCTGACATACTCTTGCAGCAGTGGGACTGGCAGGCCTGGCACTCCAGCCCAGTGAGAAGTAGAGATGGATGCAAGAGGAAGCTTAAGAACATCCCTCTCTTGTGTTCCGGCCACACAGCAAACAGACATTAGGACTGGCTGTAGAAATGGTCACGCTTCACCCAAAATGCCAGGAGGCCATAATAACTGATACAGCTTACAAAACAGCCTAGAGACTTCAGGTTTCCAAGTACCAGAAATGAAACATAAAGGGGAGAAAAGATGAAAGTACAGCTCTTTAAGATGCTTTAAACAAGAACCCGTTTTTTCCTAGTTTATCATGCAAAAAGTCTCAGTGTTACTTTTCAGGACACAGCGCAGTCAGCTACATCCTCAACACTGACCATGAGGACTCACTTGATATTGTAACCTCAGCCCAGCTCCAAAAACAAGCCCCAGCCCAAAAATCAACATTTTCCCCAAAGTTCAAGAGTCTCTCAAACCACAGCTTTTATTTTTACCCCAGGCAATTACAGTTTTGCTGCCTACAAAGCTACAATGATACAAAAATATCAGTGAATCTGGATTATTGCCAAACGGAACGCCAGCCCCAAAGCCCCCCCTACCCATGCAGTGC
Source organism: Struthidea cinerea (assembly GCA_013397865.1). Taxonomy (NCBI): domain Eukaryota; kingdom Metazoa; phylum Chordata; class Aves; order Passeriformes; family Corcoracidae; genus Struthidea; species Struthidea cinerea. Next base: position 844,439 of record VZTI01003366.1, on the reverse strand, counting down.
CTAGGAGCACTACCAGAAATGAAGCAGCTGATTTCCTGGTTTCAGACTTTGGTCAGCAGCTATCCAGCAAGAAAGCTTTCGATGAAATCTAAATATACAGGCACAGAATAGAGCAAAGGAGAAGTACAAAACAGCAGGAGCCAGCACACTGGCTGGCTAGGTAGATGGTTAGGAGGAGAGCCTGGAAGGTTTCCACTGCAATCTCCATTACTGAACTGCTGTGGGAGAGTGCAAGAGCTCTGTTGTTTTCAGTTACTTGGGTAAGTAGTTTCTGGGGGCCCAAAATGTAGCGCTCTCTCTGTTTTAAGTGCATCTGAAGTATTTAAAATTAGATCCCCTCTTCAATAGGAACCATTCATGAAAATGTCAGCTTTAAATGTCTTTACAGTGCAAGTTACTCACTGTGAGCATACCACCCACTTATCTTATACCCTACAAGGGCAGAGTCTGAAAAGTTTCAAGATCATGACATGTAACAGACCAAACAAGCACAAAGCCTTATTTAAAGGCACTATTAACCCAGCTGGAAACATGACTAGAAGCATGAGTAGAAATATTTTATGTCAGACAGGACAGACTTACCTGCAGGTCAAAGAACTTGCTGTATCTCCGGTAGATGATCTGGGAAGTCAGGTCAGACCATGTTACGTTGATGATATAGACCTGTTCAGGGAAAAGAAAACACAAATCAGCCTGGGCCATGAAGCACAGGATACATCCAAAGGCTGAACAGTCAGCCTAGGTTAATTTCAGATCTCACTGGCTGTTCCCGCTCACAGTGAGGAATATAGCCCTGGGTGCAGGACTAGCCTAAGCTGAAGCCTGTTGCAGCCTTCAGCAGAAGTCTCAGGAGAGTACTCAGTGCTCCCCCACATTTCCCCATCAGCAGCTCCCAACGACTTTGCTCTGCCTGTGATAAAAGCTCTAATTGAGTGACGCCACATTTTCTGGTCTGTGGTAGCACACCCTGCCTTCTATCCTCTTTGGATGGTCCCAGGGCTAGCTGCAGGCATGGCCAGGAGAGCTATTCCACCCCTAAAGCAACAGCTCATCGTGGGTTGCTGATCTCCAACCCCACACTCCAGGTTATCTTTGTATATGGAGATGTGGCTGTCACCCTTCCCAAGCAAGGAGTGGCTCTGGTTCAACAGGAAATTCAAAGGAAACGCAGTTCACAGGTGTTGTGGAATCACAGCCATGCAACACAGTTGCTTACTCACACCCACATGTGTGACAGAACCCAAACCCTGTCGCAGCGCACTGCTCTTGCTGAGTCACATCGGACCACTCGGCCCCTTTGGCCCCCACTGGAAGGTGATGTAAATCCGGACAGGGAGAGAGACACTGCTTCCTTACATTGATGGAAACAGCAACAGAAGCCCAGAATGAGCCCAGGATTTCCCTGGTCCAACCCTAGTCCATCCCCAAAACAGTCATCTTACAGAAACACTGTTTTGCCAGAAACTGTGATAAAAAATGATTCGCACGCACATGCACACACACATGAACTTGTACATATACATTTTTATATATACACACACATATACACAAAACACAGAAATGTTTCCTTTTGTCCCTGCTACCTCCAAAACACTTTTTTTTAAAGTTAAAAATGCGCTAGGTTCTTCTCTCTCATACACTTGCTGGTATGGACTCATTCTGGTCCTGCTTCCTTGATGACAGATACGCAACAGGACTTCAGCAAACACAGGATGGAGCTATCAAGGGTTACCATGTAACATCAATATAATGGAAATCACAGCTAGGACAGCTCCTGGGCCTTTAAAGCCATTTCCAGGTTTCACATATGGAGTGAGATAACAATCTGGCAGAGGAAACAGGAAAGCATTCCTCCTCCCTCAGCCACAGCACTGCAGCAGGAGCTCTCCCTTTTGTCATGGATGCAGAAGTGAAGCTCTCTGTCTCCAGCAGTGGGGGACGGATAACCTCAGCCTCTTCTCCATCTCCCCCAAGACACCAGACCATCTTCCAAGCTGTTCATCCAATTGCTTCTGTATTTTTACCAATAAATATTACTGCATGAAAATCCTTGGAGGGGTGTTGAATATTGGGCTTAACAACACTTTTCCAAGGACCACCAATGGATTTTTTTTTCTTCTTTCCCAGTAGGAGAGGTGTCCTGCCAGAAACCACAGAGATCCTGCAGCCATACTTTCCTCTCTGCTTGTTACAGCCACATTCAGTCCCCAAGGCAATCTGCTTCCCATCTCCTGCAGCCCAGTTCCACGGCAGTCAAGAACTGGAGATGCTGAGCTCAGGCTGTTAAGGAGATCCGGGGCCTTTCTCATAATTGTATCAAACATATCTGCTCTTTCCACCAGGGCAGAGACCATTGAGGCTGGCAAAGGGAAGACTGCCCAGGGGTAAGAGCATGACTCTCAGCAAACCCAGGTTACTCCTCTGCTGCATCTCATAATTCTCTTGGAAAACCAAACCACCCAAGCACCCTCCTGCAATGCAACTCCCCTCACACACAAGGGTGACACCAGCACTGCCCTGCTTCATGCAGAGGAGATAAGACTGTGCAACATGAAGATTTCAGCTCCCCTTTAAAGATCTTACCCACGCAGTCAAGGCAGAGGAGTCAGAGCCTGGGAAGGAAGTTGCTCTTGCCAATTTTCAGGCTGGCCACACTACACTGAAGAATATTTTTCCATGTGTTTGTTGTGGGAAAAAAAAAGTTTGTAGCTTCACTCTGAGGTAATTCACACACAAATATTTCTACTCATTCTCTATCCAACAGCTACTTTCAGATGGAAAACCCATTCGATTAAAAACAGATCATGACAGATGGGAGCTGAATAGGATCCAAAAGCAACTTCAGATACTGTAATTCTGGCCCCGAGTTCTCACAAAGTGGGTGAGACAGGAGGAGAAACATATTGCACATGCAAATAAAGATTATAATTTTTCTCTCATTATACATCTTTTCTTCAGAAACCAGAAACAAAACACATATGCCACAGACATCCAGGCACTTTGAATTTCATGTCACTTCAGGCTCCTCTGTGCTACTCTTCAGAACTCACAAAAAATGTGAGTCCCTGCAATTTTTAACAGCCTACAAGTCTCCTTGATCAAAATCTAATCCAGGCAGGAGACAATTCTGCTTCAAGATTCCAGTTTGGTGGTGCAGTAAGTGGCACAACACCTCCATGACAAAAGAAGGGTCAGAGTTGGGTGCACAGGGATATTCTGGGCAAGAGGTTGGATTTATTTGGTGCAGGGAACAGGTGTAGGAGCAGCATCCCACTGCATGGTGCAGATACAACCCCAGATCTGAAATTCAGGCTCTGTGGGAATGAAACTGCCACTGACTTCAGCCAAGCCAGGATTTTGCTGCACATTTAGGACAGCAATTAAATCTTTTTGAGCCTAAGGTCTCCTCAAGCTCAGCAAGTGATGGATGGGGCAGCATGCAGATACACTGACTTCTATTTCATGGAAAGATTACAGCAGAAGCAAGAAAAGCCTTTAATCATAACCTGGTACTATGTGAAGTGAGAAACCAGTGGGCTCAAAATCTGCTTGGTGGGAGACAGGTGCAAAACCTAAAACAGCTATTGATCTTTGTTGCTTTTTTGCCCAAATCAAATTACTTCTCAAAAGCCACCCTTTAAAATAATGGGATATAACTGTTTGGTTGAAGAAGATTACTAAAATGCCAGATTATAAACGCAAGGTCTAGAGGTTTCAAAAGCCTTAGATATCACATTTCTCTCCCTTAGAGATCTCAGTTTGGAAGTTATTTGCTTCTGCTGCCTTGGTCAGACCCATAACCTTTTCATGAGCAGTGAACATTACATCAGCTTGCCTCACCATTTTTTTTTCTCAGACTTTAAAATGGGTTGCTGTGACAGTGATCAACAATATCCCAAGAGAGAAGGAGAAAAGCAGTCCTGGGGGAGCCCAGGGTCATGCAAATGCAACGGGACAAGGAGGCATCAGGAAATATTGGATAAATAGGGAGAGTCATCCCACACTCGAACACCCGACAGAGCCAGCATCACTCTCGCAGCTGCCTGCAGAGGCAAGGGAAGGCTTTCTGTGGCATCCAGCAACTCCCCAAAACTGAGCCACACAAGCCACCCCTCCAACATGCAGCTGGTCCTGCCCACGAGAGAGTCCCAGCTCCTTGGCATATTCTGTCTTGATAAAAGAAGATAAAATCAAAGTACCTTACATGTCTTGGAGCAAGCTCTTTCATGTAAGTACAGTGTTTTCCTACACACAACTAAACTGTAATCAAGATTCCAAATTACTACAGTAATTAATTACTAAAGGCAAAGAGACCTGCTTTATGTATCTGCCACATTTATTACCATAAAGGAGTAAAAACACAGATGCTATTCAAATGCTTCACCTTGAAAATCCTTAACAAAAGGTCCTTAACAATGAATGAAAATTGAAGTACAAATGACAAACAACTCGCTGCACAATCACTGGGTGCTCCAGCCACTAAGAATGTTCAAGTTTTAATTTCCCAAGTCCAGTCTTTTTTTGATCTAGTGTTATATTTTAAAATAAGCCCTTCTTCAGAGAAACAAGAAGCAGGCCTTTAAAGACTGTAGAATATTAATCAGGAACTGAGTTTGATAAGTAGCTCTTAATATTCATGGCTTATGAAAGAAGGTACAGGGTGCCAGGGGGATTTTATCAGCTACTAATTATTGTTTAATTCTAGCTCTAGGAAACATCTACTTTACCCACGACAGAGCAGAAAATTTATTGTAAACTGAAGTCATTGCTCTCCCTTTACTGCCTACACAAGCAACGGGGAGAGATTACTTCCTATTACAAATCACATCCACTCTAACGCTACTGGGCATGACCTTATCATTGTCTGTCTTGTTTTCAAAGGAAAATATCCAGTTCTAGCCAGCACAAACCCCAGAGGTAACAAATTCAGGTTATTCTCATGTGACCGATTTTTCAATTGTTTTTTTTAGAGGCTAATGTTTCATTGTCTACAGCCAGGTGAGCTGGAGTGGAAGACAAATGTCTGAAACCGGTCACCTGATGAGACCAAGATAAGAACATACACAAATACAAGAGCTATTGGCAAAGGGAAGATTGAACAACAGAAACCAGAAATATCCCTGCACACATAAGAGAGGGTGTTGTTACTTATTACTTCAATAAGTAATTACAGTAAATACCAGCTATTAAGAGAGTTCTATGAATGCAAAAGACAATGCTATGGTGCAATTCGTGTGCAGATACCGTCACGATATCCCCTTTTATCCTGGAAAATGTCAGCTTCTTCAAAGACTCCTAATAAAGTGTTGGATGTTTGTCCTCCTATGAATCAGTATTGAGTTGGAAAAGATGCATCTTCTCCCCTGTATTCAGATGCTATCACTGCCTGTGAGCTGGAAGCTTTCCACCAGCACAGCTCAGCATGTGAATGTTCCCTGGTCCACTTCCATGCAAAGTCAACCCAGCTCCTGCAAGGCTTGCAGCAATTTCAGCTGCTTCATTTACCTGGTGGAGTTTGCATTAAAACAACTCAAACTGCAGCAAAGTCAACATACATCTGTGGTCTAAATTACCAGAGTACAGCCACTGCACCAACTCACTGTTTGCATAACCATTTTAACGTCAAAGATGTGCTGATGAGCACAAATTGGTGCTGGCCCAGATCCAGATTTGAAGTGATAACAGCCTAGAGACAGCAATTTTGGTATCCACAAGACCAAAGTAGCAAAGCTGTTCCACTTTCTGATGCGGTTTGGTTGATTTTAGGTATCTTTTCCACCCCGTGAGACACTGGCACCAGTAGCTGGGGTTTCCCCAGGATGAGGGGCCCCAGTGTCCTCAATTCCTGCCCTATACAAGAGCCAGCATGGCAACAGGAAGAGTGGAATGCTCCAGGAATAAGCATGGAGAATGTTAAGCCCTTCCCCCCCCCACATCACCTGTGCCTTCACTTGGCTCAGATCACGTCTGACTCTGGATTCAGTGAGCACAGCACGGGCTTCTTGCCCAGCATTCAAAAGGCCCTAAAAAGCACTCTGAGACCTGGGAAATTCCCACAGAGATGAAGTCAGACCCTCAGCCCCAAGCCAGTGGTAAGTCCATCACTGGTGCCGTGCAATGAGGTCACCTTTCAGCACGATGGTCTCCGAGGTACCGCAGCTCAGCCGGGGCAGGGCCAAGGAAGAGCTATTTTCAAACCCACTCCAGAGCTGTTCTCACTCCAGCACTTTGAAGACTGAGCTGAGAAACAGAGATGAGACTTGGAAGAAACATGAGACCCGGGGAGCCCCAAACAGGAAAGGTCCTTGCAGGGTGGTTGCTGCCAGGGCAGGATGCCTCAGAGCAGTCCCAAGGAGGGGTGATGAGGGCTGCAGGCAGGTGTGGGGTGTCTGGCTTTCTCATGCACCAGATGTGGTTTCACGGACACCCCTCTACCCAGCTCATGTTTCCATTACCAACAGGGAAAATGCAACTGAAAAAAAGCCAAAATGGCCCAGGGGTCTCATGGACAAATGTTGCACATACCTAAGTTTTGGAAGCAAAGCAGAGTTACAGTATGCTGGGAGGGAGCAAACTGAAGCATTTGCCAGTTCTCATCTGTGACCAGCCACCACACAGGCAACTAAAGCAGGACATGGCAATTCCAGTTTCCATCATAATTTGCAAGCTAATTAACAGTCAAAATAAACATACAAGTGAGAGGAGAGGAAAAAAAACAGAGAGGGGGGGATATGAGAGTTTTCCCTTCTTCACTGATTTCTTTTGTGGATCTTGTTTCATCTCTAAACTACACTGTAAAAGGATTAATGCTGGATTAATGCTGCTTCTCTTTTCAGCCATATCACACCAAATCTGTTCTGAGTACACAAAAAATAAACTCATTTCTAACTCCAAATCTAGCCGTACTCTCAAGACTCAAATTGGATCCATTCCAGTTTAGAAAACCCCACCACTACTGCAACCTGTATGGGCACAGATCTTCCTCCTGGTGGAGCAGTAACCAGGGTGAAATCTGTTTCTCTTTGCCAAATCCCAGTACTTAAAAACAAATGAGAATAGCAAACAACTGCCTCAAGCCAGCCAGCAGACAACCCTGGAACACAGAAAGAGGAACTCATTTGAGTATGGAGGCACCTGGCTGGATGATTTTGCTGGTTTCCTAGCTTCAGGGGGACAGACCAGACATAGAGGAAAAAAAACAGAGAGGTGTCTGAATGATGAATCCAGCTCGTCGTGTTTACACAGGCAGAATAAGACAATACTTAGCCTCCCATATTTTTCTCATGCACTGATGAGGTTTTACAGCCCACAGTTCCAACTCTGATTTGGTCTCCACTTCATCCCTCAGGTTTTTGGGATTTGCCACCTTGAGTTTCTTAACATCGTCTTCAGACATTCCCAGCATCCTCCTGCTAAGAAGATGCTAAGTTGTCCCACACAATCAGAGCAATAAGCCAAAAGCAGAAAAACCTCCCTGCTGTATTTCTTTGCATGGTGGCCATGCAAATGACCATGCGAGGCATAAAAAGGTAAAAAGTGGAATCTGCACCCATGATTTGTGGCAGTACCTTGACCAGAGAGCTGCAGAACTGGAACAGCTGGGAGCCCTGCAGCTTGGTTACAAACCACCTCTGAGCCTCTTTTCAGGCTTGTTTGATTACTTTATTTAAGTTCATTCTTGGGGGTGTGTGAGCAGAATATGATGTGTCTGATTCCTGCAGACAGGCAGTATCTGTGCTGCATTAGCAGGGTTTTGTTTGTTTTTAACTGATATCCTGGGTCATGTCAAAGACCTGTCAAGGCTATCTTAACTCCAGCATATCCAACAGCTACAGCTTATGGAAAGAGACAGGAATAAGAAACAGGACTAGTAAAGACTGGTCACTTCTCCACTAACACTTCCCAGCTTCTGGAAGCAGATCAGCAAGCTTCCCTGAAAGGGGAGGAGACAAGGGAGGTGGACAACATCCACCCATTACATTTTCATGTGTGCATGAGGGAGAGGAAGCATCTGTGCAGAGCACAATGTGGACTCATATTTCTGCTTCCAGTCTGTCTCAATCCACCTGCATTTACTTTCCATGTGTGATGGAACTATTTGTAAAGCAGAATAACCACAAGACTCAGTTTCTGCCATTTAAGAGTTGACAGATTATTAGAAAACACAACATCTAAGCCTACAGAGCATTAGAATTGTAGAGTGACAAATGTAAAATGGAAACAAGAACGTACAGGCTCTCTGTGAAACCTGCCTCCCTTGTGGCCTTCTCAAATACCCTACCTGGGTCCGAAGCAGGCTGTCTAAGGCAAGCAAACAAGAATACTACACCTGTACTGGGAGGTAAAGATTTTTCAGCTTACTGCCTCTTAAATCTGGATGCCATCTGACTTTTAAACTATTTTAACTCAATGCTTGTGTCCTTCTCCTCAGCAGATGGTTGGTGTTTCATAAGGACCCTAAAATATGAGCATGTCCTGGTAGAAGAAGAGAATCTCCATTCAAAAAAAGAGAACTGGAAAAAGAAACGATCAACAGACAAAACAGACTCTTGAACTTTAAATCCTCCAAGTTTCACAGACCAATTTTGAATACAGGAATTGCATCAATTTCACTAAACTGGTTTTAGAAATTGATATGCAGTTGAAGTTGTTCTGAAATGAAACCTATCACCCCCAAAGAGTACAGCTTAATGTAGAAATCCTCAGTGCCAGTGCTGGATGGGGAAGTGAGGTGGAGGTCCCTCTAAGCCAATAACTTCTCAGCTCCTACATCATCATGTCAGTGGCAAGGAAAAGGACAGACACCAAGGGGAAACAGCACTTTCGAAAAATTATTTTCCAGTATGAAATTACTCGATTCTCCTGTCCTTTTTCTCTACACAGGAACAAATCTTAAAAATTGACTCAAAACTGGCTTCATCCTGCTTCAACTGAAATGAGTTTTAACAGGAAAGTATGGAGGCAGATATGAGCATCTGTAAAATCACTCCTCAGTTTATAACACATCTCGCAATCCTCAGCTGTAAGAGATCACTCTGCTGTCATCAGTGATGATGATCATTCAGATGAGGGCAATGTTTGTATATTAAATCCAATCCTGGTCCAAATGGGTACAACCTGCATCTGGTTTTGACTGCCATTACAGCCTCATTAGACCCACAGAAGCCAACAGGAAGAGTTTAGTTCCATTCACGGTGCTGGATCAAACCTCACATGAAAGCAAGATTGCTAAAGTATCAGAAGGGTGCTGCCAAATCAAAGAGGCTTATGAGAGAAGCAGCTGAATTAATTCTGGCACAAGAGGAATTGACTTGAGGGATGTTCAAAATAGGATGAGTAGAGCTCTGCTCATATTTCAGGCAAAGGGATCTTTGTCATCGAGTGCCCTGGGGCCAGAGATACAGGAATAGCTTGGTCAAATGAGAACTAACAAAAACCTTCTTGCTACTGTTAAGTGCATCAAGATTGACAAGATACAGAGAGAGACAAAATACAACCTGGAAATTGCTGTTTTCCACTTAACACCAAGTCTCACCCACCTCTGCACAGAGTTATTTGTGCCTGCGGGAGATCTCTTGGAGCACCTTTCTGCTCTGAGAACAAGGGCCCTTCTGCACTGTACCAGCAGGCTTGGACTGATGCATTTCCCCAGCTGTGGAGCTCATGTACAGTGCTGGAGCATGCACAGCTTGTGGCCACATGCAGACCCAGCACACCATGGCACTGCTGAGCCCATTTCACACATGGTCCCAGAGCAGTTTTGCTGTAGCTACAGACCCTCACTTGCACAAATGGCGAGTGCTCCCTGCCCAGTCTGCCTAGCAGTCGCAAAGAGGCGTTGTTGCTACAACCCAGCCTCCCTTTCGGCTTCCAACATTCAGGATTCCTGCTCTGCAGCAACACTTGCATGTAGTTTATATTAGCATGCAAATCTTCCGGCTTTGATTTGTAACCTTACGTATGACCCCCAGATGCAGTGCTGGAAAAGCAAAGCAAGGGCCTGGGAAAACGAGCAAAACTCCTCCAGGCCTTTCCAGAACAATGACAAAGCTCTGGGACATGCTTAGTCCAAATAATGGAAATCTCCTGGGATTTTGCCATAGAATAGTGGGATTTTTTTTCTTCTCATTTTGAGTAGAGGGAAACAAAAAGTTCATGTAAACCAAGAGACCCTCAGATTCACAAAGCCAGACCTGAGGGGCACAGCACTTTAAGTGTGAAAAAAAACCAACTCTGAAACAAACTTCTAGTTTCTATCCCCTTTGTGCAACTACATTTTTCATGCATGACTAAAGGATAAAACTTGAGGTGAAATCAACATCAACCAGCAAAGCATTCCAGAACTGCCAGCATAACACGCTGACATATCATAGAATGGTGTGGATTGGAAGGGACCTTGAAGATCATCTAGGTGCAACCGCCCTGCCATGGGCAGGGAAACTGTATTTGCATTTTAAATGCAAAATGATAGAAGAGTAACTGAAAAAAAGAGCTATCCTCAAAACATGAACACCATTCAGGGAATGTGCAATGCACATAAATCTTTAATTATACTGCATGACTATATCTATATATATATCTATAAAAATACAAAAGAATGAATGTACTTGTTCTCTACAGACCAATCCTGACAATGTAAAACCAATTCCTGGAAAAAATGGAACAAAATTCCACAACCCCAGAAAGACGCAATGCTGAAGTCACTGGAAAAATGTCTTTCACTGTAGTGACCTTTGACTTCAGGCTTTAGAGAAATCCATGTTTTTTGTGGGGAGAAGAGTGAAAGAAGAAAATGATTTTGTGTCCTAGTCTTGCAAACAATGTCTGAATTGCACTGCAAAATGCCTAAGAGGCAAACATGGAGCATCCTCCTTATTCCAACCCTCACCCCCCGGCCTTCTGGCCAAACCAGGAAAACTGATGCAAGAGTCCTGTGCAGAACGGATTCCCTCCCGGCAGGGCATGGCACTCAATTAAACACAAAATTACCTTCTTCCTGTGGTCCTTCAGGGTTTTCAGGAAGATACTGTGCCAAATCCTCACACCCTCAATCATGGCCTCTTTGCTAAGTTGAACTATTGTCTCTGCCCTTTCCTTCCCTCCTACTCTTCTCACAATCCTCCTCCTTTTCCCACGCTTGGCTTCCTGCCTTCCCACTTGCAGGAACACCCTCTCCCGCCCCAGCCGTGCAGGACCATCACAGGCAGCATAGACACATCCCTCTCCAACTCCGCCATTGCAACCTGGGCCACACACAGGCAGAGGGACACCCAACCATCCCCAGTGGCTTCCCAACCGCCTTTATCCAGCACACTGGGAGGAGCGAGTGTTGCTCTGCCCTGCCAGGATGCACAGAGATGGGAGAGATGCTTTTTCCACAGAGCAATACCGTGCTTGGGGTATTTCTGCTCAAAATGTCACTCGTTTAAACCCTGCAAATATAAGGATCCAATGGTAGGAAAAGCTGTTTAACTGCTGGGCTCAGGGATGGCTGCTGGACAGGACAGTCACACTGTCTTACTTCATCCCCAGCTGAGGAACTGGGAGATGAGTCTCCAGGCTGTACTGCAGCCAGAGGAGAAAGTCGTCCTACTGACCTGCACTGCCCACCAACCCAAGCTGCTTCTCTGCAGTCTGCACAGGGGGTACAAAAGAGATGGGCCCCTAAAAGAATGCAAAATTAGGGGAGGTGGCGATTCTCAGCAGTTGTAACCACACTGCCGAAGGACCTGATCACCAAATCCAGCCCCCTACCTGGCTCATGTGCTGGCACAAGCCACCTGAGCTCCTGCTGTAAGCCTGGACTCTTTCAGTGTAGGGGTGAAGAATACTCCCAGGAATTTTCAATCACTCTAAGTTGGGCTTTGTCACTTGCACAGCTTCTGCCCATAAAAAACTCCACATTTTCTCTGGAGACATGCACTGCTGTTTGGCGATGCAGCTTCTGTCAGAGTTGCCAGGGGTGGCAGTGGCCACGCTAATTCCTTCTTGTTTCACAGCTCAGGCACAAGCCTCCATACCCTGGGAGTTACTAATTTTTGGAAGGAGAGTCTGTGGCTGTAAGTCAGCATGTGTCCCATTAGAAATAAGCTTTTTAGGGCCATGCCCATATTGTATGTTTTATCAAAATCACTAATAAAATATGAATCAGCAAAATGACCGTATAAGTTTACATTTCTGTCAAATTCAGGGCTTACAGTGCCTTAGAACAATAAACAAATCTCTTCCTTTCACTCCCCAAGCCTGAATGTTCTCCCACTCTTAGCCACTTAAAGGGAATTATGAATGTTGCACAGACAGAAACTCTATTAAATCTGCTTAAGTGTCCACCCTAAGCCCAGAAAGATCACTGTTTGTAACAGCAGGCTTTCAAGAACTAATACAGCTGCACTCAACACATCAGCATCCGGAGACAGCAGGAATTTGCTAGGCAGAATTTGGAGAAAAAGTCCTAGTTTTATGCAACCCTACGCTGTGATCTCAAACAGGCCAAAGCTACTCATCTCAGATCCTTCTCCAGCTCGGTGGTAAGGGTACACATCCATCTCTGGAAGTGCCTCTTCCTCTGCCTGCAGGAAGAGAGGAATCCAGCCAGACATCTAATGTCTGCAAGGCTGAAGTTAAGGTGGGTGTGCAGCAAGGAAAGGCCTACATGGTGCAGAGGTGCCCGAATTCACACTGACCCGTGTCTCCTCTGTGCTGCAGCACTATCAGTCCATGGTGGTCAACAGGGCAGCTTGGCTGGGTCAGCTCACTCACACGAAGAGCCCCAAATCGTTGCAGGGCACCTGAGCTCTGGCACAGCAGCACTGATAGTGATGTAACACTTCCACATGCCTGACCCTTTTTAAAAAAGCGAGGATTTGACTCCAACCCTCATTCAAAAGATTCAAAGATTTTAAGCTGGGTCCCCAGAGTGATTCTAAATTCTAATTTATGAAGCGCTAAGCAGGAAGGAGCTGGAGGCACCACTGGAATGTACCATGAGGCAGATATGCAAAGTGCAGGGAGAGACAAGCCCTGCAGCCATCTCCACGCAGTGATCTCTGCTCGAGGGCTGAGCCAGCCAGGGGGCAAGCTGAGCCCAAATCACTCACCCTCCCTGTGCAGGGCATGAAGCAGTGGCTGAATGCCACAAAACGCACGAGGTGTGAATTACAGCATCTTAACTCACACCCTGAAGTGTCTTATTGCCAAGTGGCTCCGGGCAGAGGCAGGATTTTTTATTTCCAATGCTGTAATTCCCCTGTCTCTTCTCTCTCCCCCACAACTGCCCCTCCAGTAGAGGTACATCCAAAGAGGATCAAATCTCACCCTCCTCACCCCTGTGAAATGCAAGCAAAACTAGCAGGACTTGGCCCACTGTGCCTTTTGCTAAGGCTTCAGTAATATTAAATTAATACTCTTTAAATATAAACCACTTGTTGCCTTGGAACAACACAAAGGTAAATGTAAAATCACCGGATTCACAAACGGGTGCTGTCGGTGGGCTCTGCTGAAAGGGAAAGCATCCCGTGCTCTGGCAGAGTGCCTCCCTTTCCTGCTTCCATGCACCCCTCCGTGGCAGGGACAGATGGGCTGCCATGAGGTGCAAAGGAAGGCTTCAGGTTGAGGCCCCGTTCTCCATGGGCTCAGCTCTGTTTGCAGACTGCTGATGGGAGCTGGCTCTCCACCTGCACGTGCACAGGTAAAAATAAATCCTTGCCCACACACCAGCAGATGTAGACTATTAAATGTGAGGGCCTGCCCTGAGTAATTCCACTGGGCTACTAGCTTCAGGATTAGCCCTGATCTGCCTCAGGAAGAAGGAATGGACATCCCCTAGGTGCAGCAACAGGGTGATTCATTGCTCCAGGGGCCAGTAGGATAGATTCCAAGGTTAAAAAAAAAAAAAAAAAAAAAAAAAAAAAAAAAAAAAGAAAAAA